>BSBK01001381.1:0-160000 GCA_027943335.1 Chamaecyparis obtusa
GTATTGTGAATTAATAGGTACTATGTGTTTTCGTATTAGAATTATTTTGTTGGATTATTAAAACATTATAATTTACTTCTTTTGGATTTGTTATTAACATCATGTTTTTCCCCTTTTACAAGTGTTACATCTCTACTGAAATTGGGCTTTCTACCCTACTGAATTCTTAGAACGTTATTAGGGAATATACTTTTTATGAATGACTTCAGTATACTCGTTATGTCATGATTCTTTCATCAATATTATGTGATCCATATTCTGTTAGGATCATGTTCATTATGATGTTTCGATGCTTGAAGTTCCTGATTAGTTTTGTAAATTGTGAATGTTGGTTTCTTATTTCTGGACTGCAATTCTTGTGCATTATGTGATTTCGGGCATTAGATGGCCTAGGGGAAACAGAGGCAGGGTTATGTTTTTAGTAGTTTGTATCTCAGTATCATGTTTGATGTGTGTGCTTATTCTGATTATCATCTTGGTTTTAATCTTACGGGCTCTTGGTTAGATGTTATCTATTTATGGTATCTGTGTAATAATTTGGGTTTCTTTATGTGAAACTGCATCTAGGATTACCTGGTAGTATACCTGTTTTATGTTTATGAGATTATGAGCCTAGGGGAGTTTGAGTAGGGTGCATCTTAGGGGAGTGGCTTACAATAGGGGCCCGGGACCCAAAGTGGTCAGTACCCTGGGTAACCTGTTGTAGGTTATGTAATTAAGTGATAACATAGTAATTAAAACTTTATAGATCATTAAAAAGATAATATAGAGTATGGTTATGATTAGAATTCCTCATTCTGAGAGAGAGTATTCTAATCCCACATGGATTGTATTGAGGGTCCGGGGCCCAGAGTGGTCAGTCCAGGGTAACTCAATGCTTGAGGGTCCGGTGTCCAGAGTGACCAGTCCAGGGTAACTCAAGTAGTTAGACATGTGATGACACTCCCATAGCATGTAGCCTAGATTATCTCCTGAGTTTTTTGTTTATGGCTTTGGTTTAGTGTGTTCCACCTTTTACTTTATTTCTGTTTACCTTGAGTAGAGAGCTTTCAGGATTCCTTGCTCAGTGGTTTTATCTTTGTTCGGTTTTGGTCATCCGATTGGGGTTTGTGGTTATCTCCTCAGCACGGTGGAGTAGACCTTTGTGGTTCTACACGGACGGGTGGTAGTGATTCTTTACCATTTGAGATTCGACGTCCTAGTGCCGGTGCTGTTGATACTTTTGCAGTTGGATTCCTTCTTGTTCTTCATTGATGGTTTCTTATTATACCTACTTTTATGTAGTCCTATATTAGAGTATCGCATGTGATATCTATATGCACCCTAAAATGGTCGCCTAGACTTTGGGCCCCATTTATTCAATTTATCAATCCTGAATCATTTTTATCAATAATCAATATTTTCAACAATATCAATCTCTTGATCAAGTCTTAATTTCGATCATGTATTAGATTTTTATCCTATGGGCTAACCATTTATCCTAAGTATTTATTTATTTAAAAGGAATATTTCCTCCCCTTTTAATAAATAAAAAGCCCCCCCACTTTTCCTCTTATCCTAAGTTGCACAAATAAAACATTATTCATATTTTATTAAAAAGGAGAAAAGCACTTTTTGTCTCATATGGACATAAAGTCAACTCTTATTTTCCTATTGGAGGATACTTGTGCACATGGATTGCTCCTCTTTCAAGCTCCACCACTGATTAAGACTTTTTGCCTCTTATCTTCATTTCTTATAAAAGGAGAGCTCTCTCCTTCATTTGCATATACCATGTTTTTATGCTAATGTTATGCTGTAGGTTTTAGGTGCATTTGGAGCTTTTGAGGACATTGAAGACTTGTTGCTTTCATCATTTAGTTGCATATTTTCTTTCTTAGTAGCATGATAATGGCATTCTTAGTATAGATTTGCTTTTATGCAATAGAATAAGCTCACATAGTCTAAAAAGGAAGGCTTGGTAATACTTGTTCTTTCCTTTCATAGCATAGTTTGTACTTTCCTTTCATAATTTAGATTGCATCATCATATAGCTTGCATTGCATTGCATATTTGATTCTTGAGGATATTGGCACTCTTTCCCTTGTCCTCACTTGAATCTCTCATTGTGTGGTTGACTAGCAAGGTCACAAGCTTGTAGCTCTAGCTGAGAGCAAACACATCATAGTCCCTTGCAACTCCATGCATAGAGAGCTATGAGCCACTTTGTGAGGCCTCATTCTTGAGCAACCTTGCATGTAATGGTTCATAGAAGTACACCATTTTAGTGTGTACATTTCTGGCACCCATCGTGGGGCAGAGTAGATAGGCTTTGTCCTTTATTTCATTTGCATTTTCGTCATTTTTCGGATTATTTTTTCACCAAATTTTGCAGTTCTGGTTTTCTGTCTCAGAATATCGCGTGATATTTCTCAGTATATCACGCGATATACCTTTATATAGCAGTGTGATACTTCGCGCTTGCTAGAAATATCGCCTGCTTTGAAGAGAAATATCGCGTGATAGTTCGCCCTTTACGGACTATCGCCTGACTTGCCAGGAGTATATCGCCCACCAGTACTGAGGTATATTGCCTGGCATAAGGTGGAAATATCACGCAGACCTAAAAGTATCACCCCCAGTATAGTGCGAAGTATCACGTGATACTGGTGTCTGGACTGTGTTTGTACCCGACAGTGAGCTATTTTTGAGCTATTTTATCTATCTTGCAAGTTTGGGTTCTTAGCTATCTTTTTAAAATTTTCTGAAAAATGGGTGCCCATTTTTTTTTGAAATTTTGCAAATGGTATCAAAAGTTTAAGTGTGATATATTGTTGGAAAGGTCTTTCTGAGCCTAATCCAACCATGATAGTTTTCATTTTCAGATTTTTATCATTTGATCAGTTATTTTTTGCAGATTATCTAATTTTTCATGTACTAATCATTGGTAGATTTTGGATTTTGATTCTCCTAACTCTTGTTGGTCTAACAAGTTGTGGTTGTAGGTGCTCTCATTAATTGAAATTTGTCAAAAGAACGCATGTCAAAGAGGGCTACTAATGGTTTTTGTAGGGCTGCCCAAGCATAAAAAAAAAAAAAAATCTTGCTTGTTTATTTGCTTTCCTTTTAAGTGTGGCAAAAATTAGTTGTTTCATTTATTAGGCACTTAAGATCTTGTTGTAGGAATTCTTGGGTGGTAGGAGAAGTATGCTCTTCACCATTTTGGTGAACCAGAAAATCTTGACCCATCTTTGAATTTTGAAAACAAGAGGGGTAAATGAACTTTTCTTGGTGTGTTTGGGAGAGATTCTTGAGATAGGGGAGTATGCTCTTCACCCTTGTGGTGAACCAAAAACCTTGAACCTCAAGAGTTGATCCACTTCTTTGTGTTAGTTTAGGATCCTTTAGCGGGCCTACTCTTGAGCAATCAAGAGGAACGACTCAAGTGGGGACAACCTTGTCATCATTTTCCTTGGTGGCAAGTGATTCCAACTCACTATAATCTCAAGGCTATCAAGGACACCAAAAAACTTGGCACACATAACACTTGTCTTCGTTTGATGTGAGTAGCTCATGGGATTGCGACCATGGGGAAAATATTGAACAAGAATGCTTAAGGTACTCTTGAGGCCACGAGGTCCTAGTCCTTTATGAGGAGCAAGAGGGGTGTTGTGAATGGAAATCCTTATTAAGAACCATTAGATAGAAGCCACCTTGTTTAGCCGCTTATCTTCTTAGTGCAAGGATTGATCCAAGTGGTTTACTCGGATCACCTTAAGATACTCACCATATGTGTCCCTTTGGTTGTGTCATTTGACATTTCCATGAGAAAGCCAATATCTCTTGTGGGTAACCACTTGGTGTGAGGCAAGGGGGCATCAAGTTGTGGGCTAAGTTGGTAAGTATTGAGCCTTGTCTTGTAGGTAGTAATTGCTTGAATTGTCTTCGATTGTGTGATACCAGTGTAAACATTCTCAACATATAAAACAATCGGTAGCATTCATAGGGTGCAATTTTATTTTTTATATCATAAGTGTTTGTCTTGGCAAGGTTGCTTTTGCCCTTGTTTCAAGTGTTTGAAGACATGTTTGATCCTCTACTGTTTGCAAACCTGTCCAAATGCTGTTAAATTTGTGATTGACATCAGACATTTTCACCCTCACATTCGGAAACTTGAAATTAGACCTTAAAAACTCAAAAAATTTGCACAAATTGGTCAAGATCAACTCAGTATCACATTAGCCAAAGAGAAATATCGCATTAGAAGGTTGTTCTTGGTGAGAAAGTTTATCTCTAAAATTGTGAGCTACATTCTTGGGAAATTCTCGTCCTCTTATTGTCCAAATAATTTTCATTTAATCTCAATTTCAATTATATTTTGGCCTAGCCCAACCTCCTAGTTCAAAAGTGCAAGGGTAGTCACCCTTTGATTTGAAGCACCTCTTTGACAGTGTTGGTAAAGCCCCTTCTTTCTATCTTTTCATTTCTCTTTGTGACATAGAGAACTTTGATTATCCTAGTTTGGTGTTGACATTTTGTGAGGTCATCCTATTACCAAGGGTCTTCTATTTTCAGTCTTCCTTGGTTAGTCCAGATCTTAGATCCTAGGTGTTGTCATGTTGCTCAACATCTCAATTGAACATTATGGTATCAATTGCACAAGATGGCTCTTAGTCTTCTTCTTTCTTCTCCATTTCCCATGTTCTTCTAAAGTCTTCTACTCCCATGGGAAATTCTTCTTCTTCTTCTTGATTCTTTTCCTCTTATTATCTAGTCTACTTTCTTCTATTCATCTATTCATTTCTTCCATGCTTGATTCCTCCTCTTCTATAACCATGAATCTTGACTATCTTGTTAAGGAACCTCTCTTAAGAATAGACGATCTTGAGCTCATTGACATATTCGAAAAGTGTTGTTCCTCCAAAATTCTCATGAGTGATGAATTTATGACAAAAATAAAAGAAAAATCAATTAAATCAGATGTCTTTGCTAGAATCATACTCATGATCTCATCCAAATATTCTTCATCTTCTAAATCTTCTCATCATTCTTCATCTTCTAAATCTTATCATGATTCTTCTAAACACTATTCACATTCTTCATCTTCCAAATCTTATCATGACTCTTCTAAACATTATTTGAATTCCTCATTATCCAAGTCTTCTTCTTCCACTAAGTCTTCAATTTCCTCTTCTTCACGATCTCATTCTTCCTTCTACTTCTCCTAAGAGTCTTACTTCTCTTCAGAAGACATACCATAAAGAGCAACATGATAGTCCTTGTGATGTCTCTTCCACAAAGAGTGACACACCTACCTTTGATGACTATGATGACTATGATGATGGACAATGTAGCAATACTTATGGCAACTCTATTCCTAAGAGTCCTCCTCGTCGTGTGCTTAGGCTTACTAAAGGGTCATCCTATTGGATAGATTGTGATGGTGATCCATATGATTCTAATTTTGAGAGAAATTATGATATTTGTTGTGAACAATATGACACATCTACTTCTATTGAGGAAGAGAAAGCTTTCTGTGCTGATTATAAATGAAGATACTATGAGCATGTCTTGTCTAAAAACTCTCATGCTGAAAATAAAGATTACACTCTCTCAGCAAAATCATGTTAATGCTGAACCTTTGTCTTGTGATGGTCCCCTTCCATCCGCCACTTCCTCCAATACCCAGACACTCCTTAAAGCTTCTGAGTCATCCAAATCTTTCACAAATCCTTCATCCAACAAAGATCCTAATGCTTTCCATGCGGTTCCGTATAGTTATCCTCAAGGGCCCACCTCTTAAAGATACTCAAGATAACCTTCACTTGGCTGCAAATACTTTCAATAATGTTGAACCTAAAGAGCCTAAGCCTTCATTCCGCTATAATGCCTATTTCAGCTAGTCCTTCACCACCTCTTCCAAAGTCTTCCATACAATCCCAACATGCTTCCTTGTCCTTAGAAGTGGCTCCATGTCAAGAGGACTCTAAAAATGATAAAGAAAAGAACATAAAAAAAGATCAAGATCAAGAACCCCTCCATGTCATCCAATCCTTTTCATGATGTCTCTGATCCGCTTCATGGTTCTTTTGATCCTCTACGCCCTTTCGCATTCATTCCACCATCTAATAAGCAAGATCAAGCTACTACTTACACTATTGAGCTTATTGATAATCAAAATAACCTTACTATGCTTGCGCTTTCCAAAGATGATACTTCCATTAAGGTTATTAAAAATGGTGTTGTTACTTCCGATGTTAAGCCTATTGAAAATTAAGAAAAAAATGATGCACTTATGCTATCCCAAAGCAACTTGTCAAGATCAAAGTCTTCAATCTTCCTTGTTCTAACCGCTCCATGCTCGCTTCCACTTTCTACTCTTCCTAAGTCTTTGCAAGCTTTGAACAATCCTATCAAAGAAGATGCTCTTATTCAAGCTATCCATAATTCTATTGAAAATTCCAATGCTCACTCCAAAGATGATGATATCCTTGGTTGTCATATAGACGTTGATGAACTTTATTGATTATCCTTTTGCATCTTCCATGTCCATCCTTGGACCCTCCTCCACCACTGCTAAGGGCTTCATGTCTTCCTTCCATATTGGGCCCTTATGTCCCTTCACTTTCACCCCTCCTAATTCTCCTAATTCGTCATCCATCTTAGGTCCTTACGTCCCTCCATCTCCTATCTTTCCTCAAGATCAACATAGATGCATACCCTTGAATCCCTTTCATCCACCCACCCATCTAAACCGGTCATATCCTCCTTCTTCTTCCACAAGTCCCCATGTCTTTTGTAAGTAAGTTGAATGTTCAAAACAAGGAAAAGAAGCAATACAAGAATCCATCAAAAAAAGAAGATCAACCATGTCTCCTCTAGTCGACATGGGGGCATAAAGTCGAAAGAGATATCTAAGAAGAAAACTACAAGACAAGTATGGGTTCCAAAATCCATCATTGAAGATATTCTCTCTCAGTCATCAACAAAGGAAATGAAAAGCCTAAGGCTATATGGATTCCAAAGTCTCTCTTGAAAGAGTCTTATGTTGAGCAAAAAGTGAAGTTGACATTCAAGCTTCCAAAGGCTTCAACTTCATCTTTTTCTAAAAACATTCTTCCATTCCATGCGCCTAAACCGCAACCTCTACTAAACATTTTCCATATTCCTTCTCATATTCCTCCATTCACATTTGAGAATAATATAACAAGCACACCAATCCTCTCTTTGAGGAGTCAGATAGCAATAATGAACTAGAATATGGTTCACATTTGGACCAGAATATGGTTTACGTTTCCTCCATTTTTCCCGCC
Organism: Chamaecyparis obtusa; assembly: GCA_027943335.1. Lineage (NCBI taxonomy): Eukaryota > Viridiplantae > Streptophyta > Pinopsida > Cupressales > Cupressaceae > Chamaecyparis > Chamaecyparis obtusa. Next base: position 7,293 of record BSBK01001381.1, read on the forward strand.
ACCCCTCAAGGTGTGTGTCGATGTTGATCTTTCCTTTCTTTCCAGTTATCCTCTCACAATCCTTTCATTCATTATCCTTCTACCTTCTATCATTTTTCCTCATTTGCCTATTCCTCATGCGTCTTCCTTTCCCCTTCAGCATCTTTGAGCATATCATTTTGGATCCTTGGTATATCAATGATTTATCCTTTCGAGGAGCATTACCTAAAAGCTTGCTTTCTTCCGAAAAAGATAAAATTAAAAAAGATAGAAAAATTCAAAAACAAAAAAAAAAAAAAAATTAAAAAAAAAAATTAAATATGTGCCATGGTGAAAATCTAGAAACAGGCACCTTGGTAGCAAAAGTAAAGAGAAATAAATTCATCCTATGGTGAAAACCACTCCCTTGTGGCACCTTGGATAAGTACCATGATGAAAACCTGGCAATCAGGTGTCATGCGTAGTTCTTCTACATGTTTCATCCATTCCATTCCATCTTTGATCTTGACAATGTTGAACTATACACGATTATTTAGCTATCTTGTGAGCTATCTTATGATGGTCTTGCTTTCATTCCATTCCTGTTTAGCTTTCATATTCATTTTCCTTCATTCATTGTAGCCTTTCGCTATCCTTTTCCCCTCTGGTCTTGATCTAATAAAAATAAAAATAAAAATAAAACATGATGCTATGAAGCCTCTTGACATGTCTACTCCTTTGGACTGCATCCTTCCTTCTTTTGCAATGTGCTTTTGTGACTTATCCTATGCTAGCCTCTCATTGCTTGTCCAAATGCACTTTACATGACAATTTTTCCCTAGCTTGGGTACTCTTGAGGAGTTTGCCTTTGAGGATGTCTTCCCTTCACTCTCCTTCATTCTCATGTCTTCCATCTCTTCCACCAGCTTGCTTATCCCTCTTGTTCCCCACCTTACTAGATATTGGGAATACACGATGTGATCTTGCTAAAAGAATTTGATGCCTATTCAGTCTGGGGGCATCCTTTGTACATATCTTATTGGTCCTGAAAAAATACCAAAAAAATTCATATATGATGCTGAAAAAATTCTAAAAAGTATAAAAGTCCTAAAAAAATACAAAAAAATAAAATAAAATTTCAAAATTCAAAAAAATAAAAATAAAAAGTGCCTTGGTGAAAACCTGGAAACAGGCGCCTTGGTAGCAAAAAATCAAAAAATGAAAAAAGATTCCAAGTGGTGAAAACCTGGAAACAGGCGCTACTTGAGGCCTTTGCACTCCTATTTGGTAGCATGCATCCTCGACACTGAGCCTTTCCCTCATGCCTTGACCTTATTTGGCTTAGTCTGAAATTAGTCTTTGTCTTTGTCTAGGGGGCATAACTGTTAGCATTGGTCTTTTAGGTACGTTTATCTCTTGGGGCATTTCACAACAGGTGTTTTTCAACACCACCTCAAACAGTGTTTTTCAACACTACCCTTGCGTCGAGTGTTTCTTAACACTTATCAGATGTCTTACCCAATAGTCTAAGTTTGATGCGATATTGCTCATTTGTAGATGTGATAACCTAAGTTTGACTCTATGACCAACACACACGCACTTAAACAATCACTTGTTGAGATATGTTGACTTTATTTTTCTTTGTGTGCTATCTATGAGGATTTCTTTGATGAGTGGTCTCTCCCTGAGAAGTTTTCAATGATGCATAGCTAGAAGACTGAGGGTATGAGAACATGTTTTCTTTCTTTATCTGCTTGTGGGTATATTTTGTTGGTCCTAACTGTCATGAGCATTTATGCTGGTCTTACTTGACCCTATGGATTGACAAGGTATTATCCTTGACTGTTTTGCAAGTGCATGCTTCTAGCTATCTTGATTTTTATGTGTCTTGATACAAGCATAATCTCGCCACATCAAACTTAGGTGATCTCACTGCATTAGTCATCTTGACCTATATGTCTTTGATGCCTAGGTGAGATTTTCACATTTCTATCTGATAAAGATCATATTTATATCCACATAGTTATGCTAGTGTGCATTGTATGATCTTACGATGCTACCAATAATGCTCGATGATGATAATTAGATGTCTATAAGCGTTGTGACCTTGCAAGTCAACCACTTTCATAGTAGCTTGCATTTTTAGGGTCATGTTAGATTAGTTTTGCACTTTGCATATGGAGAGAGCTTTCCTTTTTACCATTTTTGGACTAGTTAGTCAACTGTGCTCATTTTCTGATTCTTCTTGATCATATCTTTCATTTTTGGTCTTTCATATCACATCATTTTCTATCCATTTTCAGACTCGAAATCGAAATCCAAGTTGCATTTCAAAAAAAAAATTTCTCATTCTTCTACGCAGTTGACTGACCTTTTGAGGCATAATTCTTAGATCTTTGATGGAATTTCTTCCTTCCATGTCTCTCAAATTTTCTAGTCTTTCATTCCCTCTATTTCTAGTCTTCTATTTCTATTCTTCTACTTCCTCACTGGGGCATGTTTCATTGCCTAATGGTTAACCTATTGATCCTTACCTTCAATTGTGATTTTATTATGATTTGATCAACCTTATCAATTTGCTGTTCCTCTCTACTTGATTTTGATTTCGACTCCGAGGGGGCAGTATTTATGGGATTCTCATCCCTGATTCCTTGATTCTCTTGATTCAGACATCTTTTGTGAGCTTTTTCTCAAATTTGAGATTCTTATCTCTTACTTTGAATGTGATCCTGAATCGACCTCATGTTCAAAGACCTTTGTTTATGCTTTGTCCGGATATGATCCCGAATCGACCTCATATTTTAGTTGTTTTGTGATCCCAGATCGATCTCACATTTCAATTCTTCTTTGACTGCATGTGTTCCCAAATCGATCACACATTAGTCAAAGAGGGGAAAATGTATGCACCCTAAAATGGTCACCTAGACTTTGGGCCCCATTTATTCAATTTATCAATCCTGAATCATTTTTATCAATAATCAATATTTTCAACAATATCGATCTCTTGATCAAGTCTTAATTTCGATCATGTATTGGATTTTTATCCTATGGGCTAACCATTTATCCTAAGTCTTTATTTATTTAAAAAGAATATTTCCTCCCCTTTTAATAAATAAAAAGCCCCCCACTTTTCCTCTTATCCTAAGTTGCACAAATAAAACATTATTCATATTTTATAAAAAAGGAGAAAAACACTTTTTGTCTCATATGGACATAAAGTCAACTCTTATTTTCCTATTGGAGGATACTTGTGCACATGGATTGCTCCTCTTTCAAGCTCCACCGCTGATTAAGACTTTTTTCCTCTTAATCTCCATGGTCCATTTCACCTCATTTCTTATAAAAGGAGAGCTCTCTCCTTCATTTGCATATACCATGTTTTTATGCTAATGTTATGCTACAGGTTTTAGGTGCATTTGGAGCTTTTGAGGACATTGAAGACTTGTTGCTTTCATCATTTAGTTTCATATTTGCTTTCTTAGTAGCATGATAATGGCATTCTTAGTATAGATTTCCTTTTATGCAATAGAATAAGCTCACATAGTCTAAATAGGAAGGCTTGGTAATACTTGTTCTTTCCTTTCATAGCATAGTTTGTACTTTCCTTTCATAATTTAAATTGCATCATCATATAGCTTGCATTGCATTGCATATTTGATTCTTGAGGATATTGGCACTCTTGCCCTTGTCCTCACTTGAATCTCTCATTGTGTGGTTGACTAGCAAGGTCACAAGCTTGTAGCTCTAGCTGAGAGCAAACACATCATAGTCCCTTGCAACTCCATGCATAGAGAGCTATGAGCCACTTTGTGAGGCCTCATTCTTGAGCAACCTTGCATGTAATGGTTCATAGAAGTACACCATTTTAGTGTGTACAATATCTAATATGGACATTGTACTTTTATGTAGTTTTATTATTACATACCCTACGGCATGTGCAGTGGATGTTAGTGTATTAGTTATCATGGTTGTCCATGAGTTTTGTTATTATGGATGTAAGTTGTAATTCTATCATTTATGATATGGAATCTTTTATTATCTTTCTTTAGTTGTTTTATTTGTTCTTAAGTAATTCTACATCATGGGACCCTCAAGTTTTGTAATCTATGTTGGATGTTGTTTCAATGTGAGTAAATGGTAATTGCTTCTGCACTGTTGTATTATCTTGTATGTTAAATTTAAAAAAAAAATTGTTCACCAAACTTAGTAGCAAGTTATAGGTTAACTTCTCTTGGGTTCCCTGGCGGGGCGTTACATTTGGTATCAGAGCGGAGTTTCTACACTGGGAACTCTAGGTATGTACGCCTATTAGATTTTGTGTGGTCTAAACTTGAAACTAAACTTAGACATGAAACATTTTGTTTGCAGACCATTGCTTTGTGATTATGCTTCTTTTGATTTTGATATGAGTTGTGTGACATTGTCTTGATTTCCTTGTGGTGCAGGAATCATGCCTGTCACTAGAGCTTCTCGAGGTAGAGGTAGAGGTAGAGGTCATTCTGGTGGCCATGGAAGGGGTAGATATCATAGCCCTTCTATGACTATTAGTCAGGAGAGTAACCAGCAACAGTCGAGAGATGATCAAAGAGAGGATCGTCAGGCTGAGTCTGAGGGACTAGACACAAGACAGTTCTTGTGAGTGATTCTCAACCATCTTGGTCCTGAGCAGGCTAGAGTAGAGCGGGCTAGAGAGAGGTCTAGGAGTCCTCCAAGGAGGGACTTCACAGTTGATCCTACAGTGGTGGCAGCTAACCACATGAGGGATCTGTTGAGAGGGAAACCTAATCCCTTTGATGGGAAAGGTATTGGTTTAGAGGTAGAGACTTGGTTGATAGCCTTAGAGCGGAGTTTTTCCATGCATCCCTTTAGTAGTAATACTAAAGCTAGGTATGCAGTGACACAGCTCACAGATTTTGCAGCTATATGGTGGAGGATAGAGGAGGAGAAGCTAGGTCTTCGTGTGGACACAGTTACATGGGAGTTGTTCTTGGAGCATTTTCAGGAATGTTTCCTATCTGATCAATGGAGGAAGCAGAGGACAGATGAGTTTCATAATTTGAGACAGCTTACTATGTCAGTGAGCGATTATGAGCGCAAGTTCTTTGAGCTCAAACAGTATGCTGGATTTGGTCAGGACACAGCCTTACTGGTGCAACACTTTGTTAGGGGGTTGAATGCATGCATTATTGGGAATGTCTTACTTTTTGAGCCTAAGACCCTCAGAGATGTAGTTATTAAGGAAACTATTATAGAGGCAAATCTGGCAGCAGGTTTAAGTGCTCAGGGAGGTATTCAGTCTAGTGGTTCCAAGAGGAATCAATCTCAGAAGAATGGAAATTTTCAAAATCCTTCAACCTTTTCAAAAGGTAATCAAGATCAGTAGGATAAGAAATTTTTTCATGGTAGTAGTGGTGGTTCTCAGTTAGGGAACTATCGCAAATGGTAGTGTAGTTTGCACAATAGGGAGGATCAGCAACCCCAGAGTTTTGGAGGTAGAGATGGTTGTTATTCTTGCAGACAACATGGCCACATTGCAGTCAATTGTCCTAATTGATTGACATAGATTTTGGGACAGAGGCCTGCAACTTCTGAGCCTACAGTTGGGAATGCTGGTGGATCTCATAGGGCCTTTGCAATAGGGAACAATCCTCAGTGTTCAAACCCTAATGCATGGAATGGACCTACTCAGTGATTCATAGTTTAGATTTCTTTTTAGTGCAAAGATTTTTTGTGGGACTCATATCCCTACTTGTTTCAGGCTTCCAGGAGTAAGCCTAATCCTAGGGGGGGTGAATGTAATACCCACCCATAGGATGCTCTTAGTTTGCTTTATGTTTTAGATGTATGACCAAATTCTTTTAGGTCACTTTCCATGTGATTGATTATTATTTCATTAATGATGAAGTGGATTATTATTATATGTTTATCAAGTGTATGCGTAGATTAGATGATGATGTTTCATGATGTTAGATTACATGTTTTATATTGAATATGATATACTTACCCCATACTTGCATGTGTATGGTGATTATGTGTCTATATTTTTTTGACGTGTTTGTGTGGTAGAGGACGGAGGCGTAGTTACTCGCATAGTCGAGATCTACACGTCTGACCATACCCTATCATTGTCTGTTATATATTGTATGTACATGCTTTGTCTTCTGATGACAGGTTCGCAGGTACAGGGTATCATCTTCCCTGAATTGGCAGGAGTGAGCGTGCCCACAAACATTCATCTCAATGGTAAAGAGGGGAGATTATTCACAGACCCAAACCCTAACCCTAGCCAATTGACCTAGAATTGGACAAGTACCAGTATGACTACCTTACCTGAATTCACCTGGTTGGTATGAATTCATGGATCTCATTCTTGAGTCTGTGCATGTTCCCAGTTTTCTTGGTTTATCATGCTTGAATTTGATTATGCTTGATTTAGTGGATTTATGATTAATTAGGTGATGTTATATGATTATTTATGTTAGGACTATAGTTGAATTTAATAATTTAATTATGTTCCTATGTTTAATTTGGAAATTATCTAAAGTCAATTATTTGATTTATTGAAATTATTTGATTATGTAATCGTAATAAAGATTATTTATGTTGAGTGCATTATTAAATAAATTGAATATTTAAATGCATGCTTTAGGATGTAATAAATATTTAATTTATTTAATTTGGTTTCAATTATTAACATGTTCTCAAATGGTGAATGTTTAGAATTATGCTTGTTTATATTATTAAGTAATTAAATAATTAATTGCATGAATTTGTGATGCATTGATTATTTAATTTATTTAATAAATCAATTTAATTTATTACATGTGCAAAATTGAAAAAAGGAATTGTTCTAAAAAAGATAACAACTAGTTTTAGAAAGTCAAAGTGGAGTTGTGCATTTTAAAATATATTTTAATTAATTAATTGTAATTTCTTTCAATTTTGGAGTTTGAGTTGATTTAGGAGTTGTCTTATGAGTCACTTTTCTGATTTGAGTTGAACTCAGAGTTATCTATTGAGTTGTCTTCTGTGATTGCTTGGATGTTGGAATCGAATTCCTATTAGGGGAATTTTGCTTTCATTTTTGGGGAGACAGGTTTTGGAAGGATTTTGGAGAAGGCTTGTGTGTTTGGCATTTTGAAGAATTGTGGATTGTTGTGGCTGTTTGATGAATTGAATTTCTCTGTGCATCTGGATTGGGCACCTGGTTGCAAATTAGTTTTCAAATCTGCAAGTTGTGTTTGAATTTGGAGAGAATTTGGTTCTCATATCTACAGGGGTTTCCATTTTTAATCCATTTTTGGCATTGGATCTGAGGTAGGCTTTGGATTTATTTGTCAGAACTGTATTCCACATCTGTTTATCTTTCTGTGTTTTAATAGCTTTCTGTGTTTTCTATTTGGTAGATTTTTGTTTATATTAGATCTAGGTATTCTGAAACCTTAGTGTAGTTAATTTGTGTATTTTATTATTACTTGGCATTGTGTCGTTATGCTGGCAAAATTTCGTTAACCAATTGTTCATGGTTTGGCTATAAATCGATAAATTAATTCTGTTGTATAGTTGAACTATAGAGGCTATAGAAAATTTAATTCTATTGAGAAAGAAAATCAATTTGAGTAGAAAACCCAATTGTGGTATAAAATATATTCTCTGTTTAAGTAAATACTGTGCAAAAATTCTTCATGATTATAGTAAATTGTTTGTTTTGGGAAAGGAGTAGATTCATATCACAAAAGTATTTAAAATTTTGTTTATAAAAAAAATTCCTAAATGTTAAATTCTTTATACCACACGGTTTCCGGTGGAGCGTGCGCAGTCCTTTAAGGACTGACGCACGGACCCATAGGGCCTGTCGTGCGCAGTCCCTATGGGACTGTCACGGTAGAGCCTATGGGCTCTGTCGTAGGGTGTTGGGTGGGGAGCCATGGGCCCCCCCACACGAAAAGTTTTGCCTTTTATAAAATTTTATTTTATAAAATTTTTTTTTTTTTTTTTGGTTTATTATTAAATAATTTTATTTGTTTAGTTTATAATGTTAAGATAATTTTTGATTTGTAAATTAAATTAAGTTATTAAATTTTATTTTATTTTATTATTAATTGTTATTTGTTTATTAGTTAATATAGATGAGATTAATTGCTAATTTAAATATATTAGTTAATTAAGATTGTTGAATGTAATTTATATAAATACTTGATTTATTATTTAGATTAGTTGTGTTAGATGGTTGTTTTTAGTTGTATATTTTGACAGTAGTATCAATTTATATGAAATTAAATTTATATCCTAATTTGTATAATAATGTAATTAGATTTCACTATATTAATACTTTGGTTATAATGTATTTTAGTATTCTGAATTAGTGGGTACTATGTGTTTTCGTATTAGAATTATTTTGTTGGATTATTAAAAGATTATAATTTACTTCTTTTGGATTTGTTATTAACATCATGTTTTTCCCCTTTTACAAGTGTTATGTCTCTACTGAAATTGGGCTTTCTACCCTACTGAATTCTTAGAACGTTATTAGGGAATATACTTTTTATGAATGACTTTAGTATACTCGTTATGTCATGATTCTTTCATCAATATTATGCGATCCATATTCTGTTAGGATCATGTTCATTATGATGTTTCGATGCTTGAAGTTCCTGATTAGTTTTGTAAATTGTGAATGTTGGTTTCTTGTTTCTGGACTGCAATTCTTGTGCATTATGTGATTTCGGGCATTAGATGGCCTAGGGGAAATAGAGGCAGGGTTATGTTTTTAGTAGTTTGTATCTCAGTATCATGTTTGATGTGTGTGCTTATTCTGATTATCATCTTGGTTTTAATCTTATGGGCTCTTGGTTGGATGTTATCTATTTATGGTATCTGTGTAATCATTTGGGTTTCTTTGTGTGAAACTGCATCTAGGATTACCTGGTAGTATACCTGTTTTATGTTTACAAGATTATGAGCCTAGGGGAGTTTGAGTAGGTGCATCTTAGGGGAGTGGCTTACAATAGGGGCCGGGACCCAAAGTGGTCAGTACCTGGGTAACCTGTTGTAGGTTATGTAATTAAGTGATAACATAGTAATTGAAAATTTATAGATCGTTTAAAAAGATAATATAGAGTATGGTTATGATTAGAATTCCTCATTCTGAGAGAGAGTATTCTAATCCCACATGGATCATATTGAGGGTCTGGGGCCCAGAGTGGTCAGTCCAGGGTAACTCAATGCTTGAGGGTCCGGGGTCCAGAGTGACCAGCCCAGGGTAACTCAAGTAGTTAGACATGTGATGACACTCCCATAGCATGTAGCCTAGATCATCTCCTGAGTTTTTTGTTTATGCCTCTAGTTTATTGTGTTCCACCTTTTACTTTATTTCTGTTTACCTTGAGTAGTGAGCTTTCAGGATTCCTTGCTCAGTGGTTTTATCATTGTTCAGTTTTGGTCATCCGATTGGGGTTTGTGGTTATCTCCTCAGCATGGTGAGGTAGAACTTTGTGGCTCTACACGGACGGGTGGTAGTGATTCTTTACCATTTGAGATTCAACATCCTAGTGCCGGTGCTGTTGATACTTCTGCAGTTGGATTCCTTCTTGTTCTTCATTGATGGTTTCTTATTATACCTACTTTTATGTAGTCCTATATTAGAGTATCACATGTGATATCTAATATGGACATTGTACTTTTATGTAGTTTTATTATTACATACCCTGTGGCATGTGCAGTGGATGTCAGTGTATTAGTTATCATGGTTGTCCATGAGTTTTGTTATTATGGATGTAAGTTGTAATTGTATCATTTATGATATGGAATCTTTTGTTATCTTTCTTTAGTTGTTTTATTTGTTCTTAAGTAATTCTACGTCATGGGACCCTCGAGTTTTGTAATCTATGTTGGATGTTGTTTCAATGTGAGTAAATGGTAATTGCTTCTGCATTGTTGTATTATCTTGTATGTTAACTTTTAAAAAAAAATTATTCACCAAACTTAGTAGAAAGTTATAGGTTAACTTCTCTTGGGTTCCCTGGTGGGGCGTTACATTTGGTATCAGAGCGGAGTTTCTACACTGGGAACTCTGGGTATGTATGCCTATTAGATTTTGTGTGGTCTAAACTTGAAACTAAACATAGACATGAAACATTTTGTTTGCAGACCATTGCTTTGTGATTATGCTTCTTTTGATTTTGGTATGAGTTGTGTGACATTGTCTTGATTTCTTTGTGGTGCAGGAATCATGCCTGTCACTAGAGCTTCTAGAGGTAGAGGTAGAGGTCATTCTGGTGGCCATGGAAGGGGTAGACATCATAGCCCTTCTATGAGTGTTAGTCAGGAGAGTAACCAGCAACAGTCAAGAGATGATCAAAGAGAGGATCGTCAGGTTGAGTCTGAGGGATTAGAAGAACTATAGAGCTACGATAATATTTAGATGACAAGATTTTTAAGATTAGGTGTTGTGGCACCATAATCTTCCCACCAAAAATAGAAAAGGATAGAAAAAATTCATCTATAATTTGGTGAAGATTCTAATAAAATTAAAGAGAGAAATAACTGGTATAATAAAACTAAATAGATGTTCTTGTGTACCTGGCTAGAGGGTGTCTCTCCTATGTTTACAATCAAATAAAGAAAACAATGGCCAACCGACCCTCTTATATCTCTAAAAATCATCAAGTACAAGGTCTCAAAGGTCCAAATCAAAAACTAATCTTTGAATACATGTGTCCATGCCAACTAGAACCTTTGCATTTTCTCTGAAAGTGTTTTAGAAGTAAAACTAAGGGTTCAAATAGTAGGAAACAACATTAATATGTTGGTGGAATTGTTAGTTCCACCTATGATTGATTATGTTTCATATGGGTCTATATTTGGTCTCATTTGACTTATAAAAGTGTTGAATGGCCTCTTTGGCCATATCCATGACCTCATATAGATACCCTATGGGGTTTTTATCCCCATCCAACATTCATAGAACCCTCACCAATGGTTTTCACACTTGGACATAAAAGAATTAAAAAAAATAAGTGAATTGCAATATCTAAAAATTAAATAATAAATCATCAACCAAGGTTTAAAAACTTACATTGATGATCTCTTCCATTAGCTTGTAAAATCTAACATCAAACACAACCTTTACAACCATCTCTTCTTTAGGATTCTTGGCATAAGGACTCTCCAACCATCTCTCACTCACAAATATCTACTTGAAGTTGGGTAGTGTGGCTAATATGCTTTACAAGGTGAGAAAATTAGTAGAAAAGTGTGTGATCCCCAACCAAATGAGATCCTTACCATTAGTGTTTTCTCTCATAAGACTTAGGAACCATGTGTAATTGAAGATGTAATTTATGACATTCCTTCCATCTTTAACCATCTTCTCCACCTAAATCAGTTTCCCTAGGTCCCAAAGGAGCAAGTCAAGACAATAGGCGAGACAAGGCCTCCAAAATAATATGGGATGCCTATCCATTAGAAGTATACCGACTGCCACATATGAAATTGTATTACTACTCACAATATGGATGACATTACCCACTCCCACTCCCACCACCACCTCATCCAACATGTTGCACAAAGTCTCTACTTTTTTCACTTGATTAGAGACATCAATTGATTTTAGAAATACTAATTGTCCCCCTAAAGCAAATATAAATTTGATGAGCATCCTATTCCTTCCATCTGACCACCCATCATATATAATAGTGCATCCTTTCTATTCCCAAACCCTTATTTTCTCATCCAAAAGTTAATGAATGCTTTGCACCTCGTCTTGTAATAACAGATGACTCACCTCATAATGACTTGGGCACTTGAACCCATTACTAGATACAGTCATTACAGTGACCAATTGATCACAATATGAACTACATAAAGAATTAAAGGGAATATCATTGTAGTACCAAAATATTTCAATTGTGACCTTTGTCTTCCGATGCATCTCTTTGTTCCATGCAACACCTTGTAGTTTGGGTTGAGCACCAGAAGTGTTACGTGAAACCCAAAAGTCTAATATATGATCACACACATTTCTAAATCCTCTTATTCATGTGGCCCAATGGAAGAAGAAACCTTGCACTTTTTTTTTTACCCTCTTTTTTGCTGTCTTCTTTTGTGCATATTCTTCAAGGCTTTCCAAAGCCTCCTTCATAGCCTCTTTCGGGAAGCCATCACACACTGTAATATCATTACAAGAAAACTTTGCAAGGTGATATTTTAGCTAAATTATGCCCTGAGACATGTGTTTAGTGCAATGGATACAAGTCACATCTCCTCAATTTTCTCTTGGTGTCCCATGTTTCTATAATTTGTCCCTTGTTCTATCACCAACCATCTTGTAAATAAATAGGTAGACTTAGAAAACCTAGCAAAAAATAGATGATTAATAATTACAAAGACTAAAATAAATAATGCCTTAGTATAGTCATAATCTTATTAAATTTAGAGAATCAAATCTATATTTATTGATCTGTATTTATGAAAAGTAAATCTTTATTTTGTTTCAAATTTACTACAAGCCACCTAATGGGCATACAAATTCATAAAGTTTCTATTGTAGAAACTCAGGCTATGATACTAGATGTAACACTCCACTCTAGAAGTCATGAGAAATTAACCTAACTTTACACTAAGTTGATATAACAATTTTTTTCTTAAACATGAAGCACACATTAACAATACAAATGTGAAAGTGCGTACAAACAAAAGTTTAAGTATCATCATTTTTATATGATAAGATAGTATATTAATGCACATAAACTCAATTAAAAATCCAAAGGGTTCCAAGATGTAGTTACTTTTATCTACATTAACTAAACTACTAAGATTAATTGTAACATAATCACATGATATATCTTAAGTGCATTTTTTATTCCAAACTAAAATGTGAACTAGACCTTTACTTAATGATAATGAAAATAATATGAATAAAAAAGTAAGCTAACATATACATTACAATTGAATACTAAGATACAATTTTTTTTTATTGCAAGAAAAATAGGTTTTAAAGGGCACCTGAAACCCCAAACAAGTTGAGATCAATAGATTACATTGTTAAACATGCTAAAAAGAAGCAGGACTGGGAACCAATCCACCAGAACCAAAGCCAGCAAAAAAAGCCAAAAAAATAGGACACCAGAAAAACCACCAGCAACCAAGGAAACCTAGAAATAGAATAGCACCTGGACCCAAAAAAAACTAAGAAAACTCCTTACGAGTTTCATCCACTTCCTTCTTCACCTTCGGGATCTTCTTAATGGCAACATTGAAGTCTAAAAGCTCAAGGATCCTATCCTGGATATTTTTTCTTTTAGTTGACCGAATGCATTTACCAGGACCCTTGTCACCCACATCCTCATTGTCCTCCTCAGGTTTCTTGCTGGGGGAGCCGGCATCCAGCTCCACTTTGATAGACATAAAACATTCCATGGTTGAGCCCATGAACATGTTGTTATCTTGCATATGCTTCTTCACTACATTCTCCAGATTATGCACTCTAACTTGCATATTCTACATAATCTTATCCTTGTCATTGTCCTTATTTCCATCCAAAGTTTTCGAACCAGTATCCAAAATATCCTGTAGGGAGTCAACCTTAGTAGAGATAGATAGACATTTTAAATTCAAACTTTTTATTTCCTAAAAAACTCATTTCAACAAATGAAATGAGTACATAGACACCACCTTCACAGTTTGGAAAACTCCAAAAGGAGGGTCAATTTTATCATCCATATCTTCTTTGAGCAGTTGCACATTCTATTCTTGCATATCAATAGTTTTGATAAAGGGTATGTTCCGAGAGGTAGAAGGGACATTATCTTTCTCTGCAACAGGGCAGTCCTTCTCCACAACAGGGGAATGCTTTTGCATATCCAAATGGATCTCCATGATAATTTCTAGTTTGGGGGATATGGGCACATCATGATCCTCTGAACTATCTTAATCCACCAAAATGGGGACCGGCTAGCCTCCCATCCTCCTCTTGCTTGTCCTCCTCATTGTTATCCTTGACCACAGGGATGTTCCCCGGCTCCATAGTTTCAATAGCCTCCTCCTCCTTGTTCTCATTATCCCCAGAGACAGTATTCAACACTGAAGCTTCACTATCATCCTTGGCTGAATTAGCCATGTCAACATAACCCTCAGTAATTTCAGCAGTAGAGTCCATGTCCATACCAACATCCTTATTAGATTTTAATTTTTAACTAGAAGAAATATCCTCTTTACCAACCATTTTCCTCATACGTTTCTTAGCCGAGCCAGAGGCTTTGGGTGAGGAAATGATAGGGCTAGAAATGGCCTTCTACTTGATATGTTCCACAATGAGGAGAATAATCCCCTCATGCAGAATCGGTTTCTTCTCTTTCCTCCTATGATCAGTATTGCTAAGGCAGAGGGACTAAAGGAGAAAAAAAGGCAGGTATAGCCTTATCTTGTGATGAAAGTGACAAAGAAACATAAAATGGTATGAGTGGGCTCATTTATACCTACCATCCAAGGTAATGTATTCCATGATCATCATCATGACCATCACCCAGATTTTCTTGAAGGCATCAATGTCATAGTAGCCGCTGGAATCTTTCACCAAACTCTGTGCCTCAGCTTTTCTTTTGGGGAATTGTTGGATGGCCTTTTCTGAAACTCTCTTATATCTATAAAATTTAATACCCTTGAGGCTCATCCCAGACACCTCAGAAATTAGTTCTTCATTAATATTCACAGTAAGACTAGGGTATATGCAGGATCATGGTATGCCAAACTAGGCCCTTAAGTGGCAACGAAAATTTAGAAAATCAAGTTTAGGGAAGTTGACATAAAAAATTGAACAAGTGATAAATATTATATCAAAAATATTGATGAGGCATATTAATGTCATACTTTAGAATTCCTTAGGATAATATTTGCTATACCTTTTTGCTACATTTTAATACATTTACCGCAAAGACTCTTATGATTTTCTGCTACTATATGGCATGCAGCCAACAGACATTTAATATGGTTTAAACATACTTAATATACTATGATTGGATAAAATGCTATATTTCTTGATCTAAAAGCTAATGTTGTGTTTTGAATAAAAGTAGGTGTTTGAATGTGATTCATTATGTGTGTTTTGGTAATTACTATCATAAATATCTTATCCTAACCTTTAAAGGCATAGTGCACTAAAATAGCGAATGTTGTTTTGACTAGGTCTGGAGCATTCATCCATGAAGTGTTCCACCTAATCTTCCTACAACTTTCAACGAAATAATATTCAATGTAGCACCTCTTGAAGGAGCAAGGTGGTAGTCTCTGTGATGAGTTAGGCGGCATGCTAATTTCTCTGAGAGGATCTAGGTGTGAATGGAAGTTGGATTTGAGGTCACGGCAATTCTCTCCTTTAATTCAGGATCAATCTATTTAGTCTTTAAATGTTTCCTTCTTTCTAGTCATTAATATTGTAATAAAGATCCACCTATTTCTATGATGTGGTCAGAAGTTAGTTAGAAGTTTTTCCCTTTAAATAAATCCCCACTCATGCATGAGCATAACAACGGAGGGCATTGTTAAATATATAGAAAGAGTTTTTAGCTAGTTTTACAGTGTTATGAGAGTTTTGTACTTTGGTATTCAATGAATAAAATGAAGTGTTAATATTCAGTTGAATGCAATTGTGATTTAGGATACTCATCCAAGGGGGCCCACTTGGTGAGAAAACCATAGTAAAATAAAATCATTTTGGTTAGAAGCATTTACTATATTTCTGTTGATTAAGTGCCTAATGCTGAACTGCTCTTACAACCAAAGCTACAGACCAGCTAACACCTCCTATAGCCAAAGTTGTAGAACAATAGAAGTATCATGGCATAGTTTGTAAGAATTCACATATCTTGTTTATAGTTATATTCTCGTAGCTTTTATTCCAGCACTTACTTTTCCGCAAACTTCAGCTTAAGCATTACTTTAGTATTCATTTCCTACAATTGTAGTATAGTTTTCCTTCAGCATTTACTTCCTGCAGGAATGATAATGCATGGCTAAATGATACTTGGTGAATATACTTTGCTAGCCCATTTCAAGTGACACATCCCTGGTTTGACTTACTAAATAAATTTCCATAAGGAGGATAAGCTGCTCAGGTGGATGTCCAATCCATGAGTTTAGAATTATACCTAGTTTTTGAGCCTTTATAGGAAGTCATCATTTTTGGCACCATTGCCGAGGATGGTGCCGAACCACGTCTTAACTAAGCCATTCTTAGACTTTGTTTCATTTCCAATTTGTTAGACTACATTAATTTTAGGATAATTTTGTCAGCCACCCCCACGACCCATAAATCCTTCTAGGATGGCTAATCCCCCTACTTTTCCATTCCCCATTTCAGACCAACGAGACACCAACAACCTTAAGAACATACCATCTTCTTCCTTGCCAAAATTCTATGGTTCAGTAATAGAAGACCTGAATAGCTTTCTCTTTGAGTTTGATATCTTGTGTAGAAGTTATGAGTACACCACTGATGCTCACAAGCTCAAAATATTTCTTGTGACTCTTAAGGAGTCTTCTTTGTATTGGTTTATGGGCCTAGGATGGGATTTTGTCTAGGATTGGGTAAGAATACAAGAAGCATTCCTGACTAAGTATAAGGAATATTGTCAGGGCACTGATATGAAAGCAGAAGACTTTTTTAAAATGACTCAAAAAGAGGATGAGGCACTTGAAGACTATATCTCATGGTTCATGTATAGTCTACAAAGGAACATAGAGCATGAGCTTAATGAAGAATGTTAGAAGTTTCTATTTCTCAGAGGAATATAGGATGGATGCACTAAAGCTTAGATTTGATGGCAGGAGGAGATATAACTCAATCTAGTTGGGATGACATAAAGAAAATATGCCTCAAATATTCACGTCCTATTGGGAAAAGAGGAAGAGGTTACAAGCCAGCAATAGGAAGGATAAATGGTTTGGGCACTTCCATGTCAGAGATAACTCACCTTCTATCTAGCTTTAAGAAAGATATTATCAATAATGTGGCCACACAGGTGGATACTCTACAGGACAAGAAGAAGCATGAGGAAGCAGAGGCTATGTTAGTAGAATTCTACCCACATTGTCAACAAGAGAAGAGAGAGTGCCAGTGTAAATTGATTACAAATATGGAGGCCACCCAAATGCCAACTGACTACAAGCCAGTTGAACCAGTGGATGAATAGCTATTCTTTATTGCTCAAAGATGACCATGGGCACAATGAAAAGGTATGCCTCAGGACCCACTTACATTTAGTAGTCCATTTTATAACAATCAATGGCAACCTTCTATGAATTATCAAAATCCACCCTAAAACAACTATCAGAATCAGTGGAAAATTTACCCTAGTCTGCAATGGTAGAATCCTCAAGGGAGTTGGCAACAACTCCAAGGGGCCTGGAAACTACCACAAGATAATTGGCAGCAGAATCCTCAGTGGCGAGGAAACCAACAATGGCCACCTCAATCCTAGGGATACATGAATCTGCCGCTTCAAGCACCATAATAGCAAGCACTCTTACCACCACCAGCTGCTAATAACCAACCTCCAAAACCAACCCAATTGCCTATGCAGCCATAGAAAAACCCAAAAAATAGGCCTCACGCGCCTCAGTAAAATATGTCTAATATTGATCAAATGCAGTATCCCATGCAATATCCTACCTATGCAATCACCCTTGATGATATACACCTATGGTCTGGGACTACTCTTCCTACTCGTGAATAGCTAATAACAACTGAAGTATCCCAAGAGGAGCCTATCCTAATAGAAAATACAATTCCTCTTCCTGCAACACAACCTATTGCTAATCAGAGCCCCCCTACTGGGCCACTTTTTCCATAAAGGTTGCAACCAACCAATCCTAAGCCTCCTTCAAAAATTGAATTTAACATCCTTGATCAATTAAAGAATGTCAATGTCCAAATACCTTTATTCCAAGCCACCAAGGATGTTCCCACCTACAAAAAAACCATCAAAGAAGCCTGGTCACAAAAGAAAATATCCTCAGACTGTGCATGTGTTAGGAAAGCTTGCTGACATTATGTTAGGCAAGCTTACCATCCTAAAATATTTTAACCCAAGCAATCCTATTGTCGAAGTCATTATTAATGGGACCGCCATTAACAATGTATTGGTAGATCTTGGAGTAGCTATAAATGTTATGACCAAGGATATAATGCAACAACTTGGTATAAATAACCTCTGAACCACTCCAACTATCCTCCAGCTCGCAGACAGTTCAACTATGAAGCCTAATGGAATGATTGAGGATATAATTGTTGACCTTGCAATCTTGTCATACCCAAAAGATTTCATGATCTTGTCACCAAAGGCCACATTAGGAGGATATCTAATTATACTAGGTAGGCCATGGCTAGCAACTGATGATGCTCATATAGATTTTTTCTCAGGGGATATGACCATTTTTTATGGCCGCCATACTCAGACTCTTTTCCTATATCCTCCTTCTCAAGCCCAAATGGAGTTAGCCTCACCAATCTAGCTTGACATAGGAGAAGAAGCTGAGGTTATCAATTTAGTGTCGAAACTAATGATGATAAAAAGGGACCCCTTCCTACAACTTTAGGATGAAGACAAGGTAATCACCAATATCCTGCAAAATCAGTATGGATCAAGTCCGGATTCTCTGGGTTGTTCTTCCAAAAATTTCTCTCTGCAAGTTTTAAATCTAGATTACCAATGGTCATCTCTTGCAGCCAAAGAACTATATCACCAATTACTTCCCCATGAGATACAAGTACCCTCATTTATAGATGCATCTATGATAGAGCTGACTAAGAAAATAGAGGTTTCCTCTAAACATTACCTGAACATCAATGGAAAATTAACTACACAGTAGAAAACATCTTTGACTAAGACATTGAAGACCCATACTAGAGCATTTTCTTGGGATTATTCTGATATGAAAGGTTTGGATCCAAAACTATGCACTCATCAGATCTATCTAAAAGAAGATAAACCTCTAGTAAGA
Source organism: Chamaecyparis obtusa (assembly GCA_027943335.1). Classification (NCBI taxonomy): domain Eukaryota; kingdom Viridiplantae; phylum Streptophyta; class Pinopsida; order Cupressales; family Cupressaceae; genus Chamaecyparis; species Chamaecyparis obtusa. The sequence continues at coordinate 26,250 of BSBK01001381.1, forward strand.
CAGTTCCAGAGGCGAGTGAATCTAGCCTTAAGAGAAATTGTTAAAACTGAATTGCAAAAACTTCTCAACACTGGATTCATTTACCCAATAGCTAACAATCAATGGGTTTCTTCATTATTAATTGTGCCAAAAAAAGGAGGCAAATGGCGGGTGTGTGTAGACTATAGGGAACTCAATAATGCAACCAAAAAGGATCATTTTCCCTTTCCATTCATTGACCAAGTCCTAGATTCTCTAGCAGGCAAAAAGTACTTTTCTTTCCTAGATAGCTATAGTGGGTACAATCAAATCCACATCTTTCTAGAAGATCAAGAGAAGACAACTTTCACTTGCCCTTGGGAAACTTTTTCATATTCTTTTCTTCCATTTGGTCTTTATAATGCTCCAGCAACCTTTCAGAGAGCAGTCATCAGCATATTTGCTGATATCTCTCATGACTGTATGGAGATTTATATGGATGATTTCATAACCTATGGTGAAACCTATGAAGAAGCCTTAATAAATCTCGAAAGGTCCTGAAAAGGTGTGAAGAGCATAATCTTTCTCTCAATAGCAAGAAATGCTTGATGATGATGCAAGAAGGGATAGTACTTGGCCACTCTATATCTGCAGCTAGAATACAAGTGGATCCGGCCAAGATTGAGATCATTCAAAACCTTCACACACCAAACAAGAAAAAATATGTCTGAAGCTTTCTTGGACATGTAGGCTACTACAGAAGGTTTATAAAGGATTTTAGTAAAATGGTTAGTCCTCTTCACACTCTGCTCACTAAAGATTCTGAATTCAACTGGACCCCAGACTGTGAAACAACCTTCCTGCAGCTTAAGACAGTCCTTACAACAGCCCCAGTCTTGCATGGACCCAAATGGGAACCTCTATTCCATATACACACTGACGCCTTAGACCATGCCATAGGAGCTATGCTGGGACAAAAGGAGGATTCCATTGAACATGCTATATACTTCATTAGCAAGAATCTTCAAGGAGCTGAATTGAATTATATAATCACTGAAAAGGAGCTCTTGGCAATCATCTTTGCACTCAATAAATTATGCCACTACATAATAGGGTATCATATTTTTGTGCATACAGATCATGCAGCCATTAAATATCTTGCTAATAAGCCTAGTATCATAGGTCACTTGGCTAGATGACTTCTCTTATTACAGGAGTTTGATATCACCATAGCAGATAAGCCAGACAAATCCAACGTAGTCGTAGATTTCCTATCATGATTGCAAAACATGGATGAACCTCAACCTATTGATGACAGCTTCCCTGATGATCATCTATTCTCTATTTCAGCTAAAACACCTTGGTATGCAAATATTTCCAATTACTTGGTCTCTCAAAAGGTACCTCCCTATTTCTCACGAAAAGAAAAGAGGCTTCTAATAGAAAAGACTTTCAATTTTTCATGGATTGCTGATTGCCTATTCTATAATGGGCCTAACCAAATATTAAGACAGTGTGTAAGGGAGGATGAAACTTATGACATTTCATGCATGTCATAATGAGCCTTGTGGAGGACATTTTGAAGCTAAGCGAACAATAATTAAGATACTGAATACAGGATATTATTGGCCAACACTCCACAGAGATGCAGTCAACTATACAAGGGAATGCAACTGATGCCAAAGGATGGGATACCCAACAAAATTTGATGAGATGCCCCTCTTTCCATAGGTGGTAGCCACTCCATTTGACAAATGGGGATTATATTTTTTAGGACGTATTAGTCCATCTTCCAAGGATAATTCCTACATCCTTGTATGCACTAACTATGTGACTAAATGGGTCGAAGTATGAGCCATGAAACATGGTCAAGATAACAAAGTTGTTGAGTTTCTGTATGAAGAGATCTTCACATGCTATGGTGTTCCAAGGGAGTTGGTTATAGATTAGGGTGCTCAATTCACTTCCACACTGATCACTACACTTATGAATAAATATAAAATTCACCATAGGACATCCAATCCATATCATCCATAAGTGAATGGGCAAGTTGAAGTTACCAATAGGGAAATAGAGGCTATCTTGACAAAAATGGTGCAGCTACATAAGAAAGATTGGAGCACATGGTTGTAGGAAGCTATGTGGGCCTATAGAACAACCTGGAAAACCATAACTAGTTTCACACCATTTGAGTTGGTTTATGGAAAACATGTTGTAATGCTAATAGAATTTGAGCATAAAACATTGTGAACAGCCTTACAGTTAAACATTGATCTTTCATCTGTACAACATGGCAGGATCCTACAGCTTAACCAGCAAGATGAAATGAGGAAATCCACTTTATAGCACACTGAGATGATCTAGGTACAATGCAAATAGTGGCATAATTCCCACATTGTCAATAAACAATTATCTCCTAGTGCCTGGGCCCTCCTATATGATTCTCACTATCAGGAAAACTAAGGTAAGCTCACTACCCAATGGCTAGGTCCCTATAAAATAGAAAATGTTTATCCTAATGGTATAGTTCAGCTATCAACAATTGACTCAGTATGTTTCAAGTTGTTGGTTAATGGGCACAGACTCCATCTGTATCATAAACCACAAACAAAAGCTGAGTTCTTGGGGCAGTTTGAGATTTCTCCTGCCGATGCTGAACCTCCTGTAACAAATCATGATCCTTCAACCATTGACCCCACCACATATTTTGAACCTCCTCTAGCTTAGGACATTCAAAAGGCAGATGGACCTCCTCCTGAGAGGAATTCTCCTACCACCACCTGAACCATCAAATCATCACTTTAATTCTACATGCATGCAGTCATAATAAATTTTTCATTCTTCACAAAAATATTATTTTCCATAATAAATGATCTATCTCATTACCTTTTTCATTACTTCACATTCATCTGTCATATCATGTCTTTTCTACCCCGTACTTCTCATTGTATGATACACGTCAGCCGATATTTTTAGATTTTGGTATTTATGATACTTTCACATTAGGTACGCATGATTATCTATTCTTTCAAATGCTCTATACTTTTTTATCCATCATTATCTTTTATGTTTCATTTAATATAGTAGTTATATCCAAGGATGGCTATACTTTTAAACCATGCTAGTGAGGACACTTGCGTCATTTTCATAGGGGGAAGTACATTGGCATGTGATTAAAAAAATTTGCCAATGATTTTGAATTAATTGTCATTAATAGCACATAAGCCGTAAGCCTAATCATTAATCCACCAACCTTGGATTTTGGTCTCTTTTATAAAAACATGGAAACTAAAGCTCACTTCAATGTTCATAGTTTTTGTGTCTTTCATTTTTTCACCCTTACCACAAATAGTAAAAATTTCTGAATTAAGCCTTGAGTATGGATTTTGGGAGCTAGGAATTGTGAATGGATTGAAGTCAAGAATAGAGAGTTGTAGAGTTTTTTAACAAATATGGGTGGACAACCTATCCGATCATAGCCTACAAATCACACGTCATTATTGCAGGATCAAGTTAGTGTTTGTGAGTTTAATCATGTGGGTTGGCTCAGTTACTTCATCAAGTTAAATGGTTATGACAAGGCTGTGGTAGTCAAATTCCTGCAGACATTTAGCAATGGTGTTCCATATGTGAAGGGGTTATGAATTGAAGCTTCTGAAGCACAAATAGTAGAAGCCTCTGAACTTTCGCTACTAGAGAGCATTTATGACATGGTCATGATGCTCAAGTAGCCAAAGTTGAGTTTTCCTTGCCAATAGATAATGCACTTGAAAGTAGTAAACAAGGTACCAAAAGGATTTCTCTTCCAAGAGATTTTCCATAATTTTTTGTTCATATTATTAGATATATCACTTGTGAAGGAAGGTTTTCATTTCTGCATGCTGTACATTTTAAATTATTGAGTCATCTGTGGCATGGGCATTTAGTTAATGTAACCAATCAGTTATATTCCCTACTAAACTTGAGCTCTGAGGAAGTAAGGAAGGGAAGGAAAAATGTTGTTACCCATCATGGGTTGATCAAATTACTGGTAGAAAAGACCCTCTGCGACAATTCTCCCATGAATTAGGATGAATTTCTTGTTGCTCCTCATGTTCAACTTAATAGGGCACATCTAGAACCTATAGGACCACATCCCGAGCCTCATGGAGCACAAGAAAATCTTACTACTGAGGATGGTCCAAAAAGAGTTCAAGAAAATCCTCCTTCACATCAAGAAGACGTAATAGAAGATGCTCCAAACCCCAATCTCGGGGAAGAAAACATTGGGGGTTCTAAAGAAATCCATAGTACATAGGGAGCTAAGAAAGATGAAAAAGGGAAAGAGAAAATGTTTAGCTATGAGGCAAGTGGTAGCACTATTCATCCTATAGCTACGTCCACCTTGGTAAAATCTACCCTGGAGAAGCATTTTGCAACATCGAAAGAACACATAGTATGGCGTAGTGTCCATTTAAATTTAAAGAAAAACAAAAATAACTCACCTAAAATGGCTGGCTCAAATCCAGAAGTTCCAAATGAGGATCCCATGAATTCGGACCCACAGTAAGAAAATCTAGCCATGGAAGAAGATGTTTTGATGGACCCTGCAGCCGCAGTACCAAAGGAAAAGGTGAAAAATAATGATTCTGAAGCTTCATCCTCTCATGTAGGAAAAACATAAATAGATGACATGTCTGCAGCTTCTGCATCATTTCACCCAAGTGGACAAGAAATAGAACCAGGGCACGCAGGTCCACAGAGAGGTCAAAATTAGGTAACCATACATTCCTTTTCCTTGGATTATTTTCAAAAAAATCAATATGAAAGGGAAATATGGGCCAAGAGAGGGACAAATTGAAATGGGAAATTGGTCAATAGAAACAAGAAATTACACTCGTACAGGAAAAAATAGATTCAGTTATCAAATTGGTTCCAAATGTCATAGTGTATCGACCACCCCCGCGGGTGTATGCTTTGTGCTTAAGAGAACAATTCTTACTATTTCAGTTTATGAGAATTGTCAAAGATTTGAATCTTGAAATAGACACTCCTAAGTCCTTTATGGCTGCATACGAGGAGTCACCTGATTTCATCAAAAATATTCTCTGTGAGTTATACCTACATCACTATGTCATTGCCTCAAATACAGAATGGAATCCCTTGTTGTTTCTGGGTGATATACATTTGTCTGCACTACTCTCCTGGGTCAACAATGAAATTTACTATTTATAACAATTAACTAGATATAGGGCAATTGAGTGTAACATCTCACTTCCATTACACCCTGAAAGTAATAACCCTAGACATCTTTATTTCGATTGGCTACACATAGTCTACGATTTTAATGATTCCACTCACAGAAGAAGAATTTTGAAAAATGGGAATAGGTACATGCAAAAGTTGAGATACTATCTCTAGATGATGGAAATAGGGTAGTAGATGCGTTATAGCAGAGGTGGGCTAGGTTTCCTATGTCTCTAAAAAAGGCAGAGCCCCACAACATCATAAATTTTAGGGCTTCCATGCAGAGAGTCCATTGGTACATAGAATTGGGCTGACAACCAAGACTAGAACGTTGGATGCCTCTCACATTCCAACTGCCTGTGCTCCTATGGCCACTTTATAGTTGTATATAGGAAGAGATGGATGAGGATTCAAAACTAAGCTGATGAGTCAGAGTAGACAGGATTAACAGATTCAACTAGAAGGTGCACAGCCAGATGACTGAGCAAGTACAGGAAGGTGACTTCAAAGTGCTAGTGAGGATTAAAAACTCTTCGGTGCCTAAGGGCAGGCACTAGTCTTCATAGGGGGTAGAAATGATGAGGCATATTAATGTCATACTTTAGAATGCCTTAGGATAATATTTTCTATTCCTTTTTGCTCCATTTTGATACATTTACCATAAAGACTCTTATGATTTTTTGCTACTATATGGCATGTTGCCAACAAACATTTAATATGGTTTAAACATACCTAATATACTATGCTTGGATAAAATGCTATATTTCTTGATCTAAAAGCTCATGTTGTGCTTTGAATAAGTAAGAGTAGATGTTTAAATGTGATTGATTATGCATGTTCTAGTAATTACTATCATAAATATCTTATCCTAATCTTTAAAGGCATAGTGCATTGGAATAGCGAATGTTCTTTTGACCAGGTCTGGAGCATTCATCCATGAAGTGTTCCGAATGATCTTCCTGCAGCTTTCAACAGAAGAACATTCAATGTAGTGCATGTTCAAGGAGAAGGGTGGCAGTCTCTGCGATGAGTTAGGCAGCGTGCTAATTTCTCTGAGAGGATCTAGGTGCGAATGGAAGTTGGATTTGCTATCACAACAATTCTCTCCTCCGCTTTAGGATCAATCTATTTAGTCTTTAAAGCTTTTCTTCTTTCTAGTCATTAATATTGTAATAAACATCCACCTATTTCTACAGTGTGGTTAGAAGTTAATTAGAAGTTTTTCCCTTTAAATAAAGCTCTGCTCCTATGTGAGCACAACAATGGAGGGCATTGTTAAATATATAGAAATAGTTTTTAGCTAGTTTCACGGTGTTATGAGAGTTCTGTACTTTGGTTTTCAATCAATAAAATGAAGCATTGATATTTAGTTGAGTGTAATTGTGATTTAGGATACTCATCCAAGGGGGCCCACTTGGTGATAAATCCACAGTAAAATAAAATCATTTTAGTTAGAAGCATTTACTGCATTTCTATTGAATAAGTGCCCAATGCTGAACTACTCCTATAGCCAAAGCTACAGACCAGCTAATGCCTCCTACAACCAAAGTTGTAGAACAATAGAAGTATCATGGCATAGTTTTTAATAATTCACATATCTTGTTGATAGTTATATTCTTGTAGCTTTTATTCCAGCACTTACTTTTCTGCAAACTTCAGCTTAAGCGTTACTTTAGTATTCATTTCCTGCAATTGTAGTATAGTTTTCCTTCAACATTTACTTCATACAGCAATGATAATGCATAGCTAAATGATACTTGGTGCATATACTTTGCTGCCCCATTTCAAGTGATACGTCCCTAGTTTGACTTACTAAATGAATTTCCATAAGGAGGATAAGCTGCTCAGTTGGATGTCCAATCCCTGAGTTCGGAATTATACCTAGTTTCTAAGCCTTTATAGGAAGTGATCAAATATGTAAGAAGAGAATCTGTAGAAAATTGAATTTAGTTTCTAACATACTAGACCTATTTTTAAAAACAATTATTCTATGTGTTGAAAATTTCAAATTTCAATGTAGTAGTACAAATTTTTTAGGAAAAAATAAGAAGTGGGTGTATGTCTGACCACCTTAAACACAATCAGATGATAATTTTTTTACAAGATTCTAGATATAAGTAGTAGACTTGTGTCCAGATGTGACACTTTTTTTGTAATTTATTTCCAAGTAAATAATTAATTATGATTTTTCTTCTACAACTTTTCTAGAATACAAAACCTATTGTGGCTGACCATGTTAACTTAGTCTAAACTTTATCAAATTGAATTTTTCTATTATTTTTCTTGTAGTAGGAAAATCATAGAATGTGACACACATTTTGGATTTAAAAAATGTTATATAGTTTGAAAGTTATATCTATTTTTCACTAACTCTATTAAGCAAGACTAGAAATATAACAAGTAGGTGTATGTCTGACCACATTAAACAAAATAAAATCATAATTTTTTTTTATAAGATTATAGATAAAAGTAGTAGACTCATGTCTAAATGTGATGTATAATTTTTTTTTTATTTTTTTCCATGTAAATAATTAATAATGATTTTTCTGCTAAATTTTTCCTAAATATAAATAATCTCATGTCTGGCCACCTTAACTTAGTCTAAACTTCACCAAATTGAAAGAATTGTTTATTATTATTGTATTAGGTGAAGCATAGAATGTAATTTTTATTTTAGATTTCAAAAATGTTATATTGTTTGAAAGTTATAGTTATTTTTCAAAGAGTTTATCAATCAGGACTTATTTTTCACATTGCCACAATTTGGTATACCATGATCCTACAAATACCCACCAATAATGGTCACCACCCCATCTTTCCAAGACTTGGAAAAAACCTTCATTGCTATGTCTTTAAACTCATGCAAATGCTCCCTATACATAGTAAGGCAATGCTTTCTAAATTTTTCGTAGACCTCTAACATATTTTTCCATTTCATACAATCCTTTGGCTCGCGTCGATTAAGCCTGCCACCCATGATATTGAAGAGAGAAATATCAACAACAGTAGAAAAGAACAACCAAATGTAGATGAAGAGGGAAACTTTAAAATACACGCAAATAAACTCGTGTCTACATTCAGTAATCTCAGGAAAGTTAACACTTTCTATAATCATTTTAACTTGTTTAGCAAAAAGGTGTCTTATCATCATAATTTCTTGAGATACTTCCAATCCACTCTTTTACTATGAATCCTATAAAAAAAAAACTTGGCTTTAATATCAATGGTGAGATTGCTACCTTCATGCCAGATCACAATGTCATTTTCCCTAACCACAAAGTTGGCCAACTCAACAGTAGTACCGTTTGCTTCCCAAAAAATATGGGAAATGATGACTTTCTTAAAGGAGTTAATAATCATCTAGGCCTCCTCAATAATCACCTTAATGGACCACAATGGCTTAGTGATATTATTGATGAAATTTAAGATATTCATTGAATCCCTTTTAATCCACATGTACAGAGCCATATCTTTTTAAATAATTTTAAGGGTTTGGAGGAGAGCCATGGCCTCTACAATGATTGGTTTTCACCCCAATGGTAAGCACCACAACAGAAAGACAATTCTCCATGTCATCTCTTGTGAGCCCACCACAACTCGCTGAACCTAAGTTACCCTTCACAGCACCATCGAAATTGAATTTCATCCATCCCGGAGGGGGGTAAGCCAAATGACATTCTCCCATTGGGTAGGTGTTTTATTTTTGGAACCAGTATTGTAATCACCAGCAGTAAAGTCTAGCTTCAAGCCAATCGACGAGCTGTAGTTTCTCCCTGAGACTTATCTTAATCTTTTCGACAATCACCATCGGTGGGAGATTAGTATTTGTAAAAAAAAAATCATTGTGTTCTCTCCACAATCTCCATATAACATTAGGTGCAATAAGATTCCACAACTACTTATCCATGGGGACCTCAACTTTTCTCCATTGGGTGCTGAAATTATCCACATTGTTAGGAAAAAACCAATTAATTTGTCAACACTGTAAGGTAAGACACTAGACTTCCCAAGAATATTTGTAGTTAATGGCCAGGTGGAAGACTGATTCTTCCACCTTCTTACAAAGAAATCATCTATTGGTCAAAATTAGACTACATTTCTGGAGGTTGTCAATGGTAAGAATATTATTCTGCAAAACCAGCCAAAAGAAAATGTTAATTTTAGGAATTAAAATATTTTATCCAAAACCTAGGCTCAAAAGGGAGGAAGATCTAGTTGCTTCAATAAAATCTCAGAGGTTGAGGCCACAGTGAAGAAAACTGAAGGAATGATTCCCCAAATTAGCTCCTCCTCTCTAGACGAGTTAACCTTCCATATCTTCAAATCCAACATCAAAGGCTTAAGGGCCTCATCAACTAAAGAAAGATCAATCCATGATTTATTCCTCCAATATTCCATGACCCTAGAACCAAATCTCTGAATACATGAGTTAATAAAAGGTTGGAAAGCAGTAACAGATCTTAGAGGAAAATCTTTGAGCCAACAGTCATCCCATAACTTAATTCTTCAGCCATTGCCTAAATACGATTTAGCCCCTTTAAAGGCCATCTGCTTAGCTTGCTGGATGCAATTCCAAATGGAGGAGCCTTGTACTTTCACTTCTGTCTTCATAAAATCAAAGATGTGGGGAAAGGAGTAGAGATATTTATTGTGGATAATCTCATTCCATTCCTTCTTCTCCCCAAAAATCCTCCAGATTTGTTTAGCCAGGAGCAGTTGATTGGTCACTCTTAGGGGGAAAATACCCAGCCCCCCCCACCCCACTTCTTAGGAGTGAAAACCTTGTCCCACACAACCAGAGCCAGTATTTTTCTTTCTTTAACTCTAGTCCACATAAAATTTCTTTGGATTCTTTCAATAATGTCTGCATGTTTTCCAAGGATCTTAAAAAGTCTAAGAGCATAAATGGGGAGACTTTGCAGAGAGGTCTTCAAAAGTTAGAGTTTACCTGCTTGACTAAGCAACACTTCTTTCCAACCAGCAAGCTTCCTATTGAATCTATCCACAATGCCATCCCAAAAAGAATCAGGAGGTTTGAGACCTAAAGGAAGGTTGAGATAGGTAGCTCTAGTAAGGTATCAATTCTACATCCAATGATTCTTTCTATTATGTTATGTCTATCCACATGTGTGTTGATATAGAATAAATAACTCTTATCCCAATTAACAATTTGACCAGTACCCAAGGAGTAATTGGATAGATCCTATTTGATAACCCTAGCCTCCTAGATGGATGAATACCCCATGATGATAGTGTCATCCACAAATTTTTCATGAGAACATGACCTAGAAGCAATAGAAGGAGAGATGCCCTTGATGGAAACAATAGAGACTAATTTCTGAAGATAAGGACCAAGAAATCCACCCATAATATAAAAAAGGGTAGGAGACAAGGGATCTCCTTTCTGAAGCCCCCTGGAAGGCTTAAAAAATTTGGAGGGGGAGACATTAACCATGATAGCAGCTGTAGAGGTATTGATGAGATGCAAAATCAACTTGAGAAGTTTTTCATAAAAGTAGAAAGATCTCAGCACCTTGATCATCAAATCCCATTCCACCTGATCATAAGCCTTAGAGAGATCAAGTTTTAATAGAAAAGAAGAGTTGAGAGAAGCTTGAGTGGAATGAATAACCTCATGAACCTTCATAATTGAATCAAGGATCTATCTGCTAGGAACAAACCCACTTTTTTATGGAGAGATGATGTTCAGAAGAATAGCTAGTAGTCTAAGGGTAATAACCTTGGATAAAATCTTCTACATAGAATTACACAGACTAATTGGTCTAAAGGAATCCACTGAATCAGTGCCAGGCTTCTTTAAAATCAAAACAATAAAAGTAGCATTAATTTATTTCAACAAATATCTAGAGCCAAGTAATTATTTAACTACATTACAAATGTCCTTACCAATAATGTGCCAAAATTTGTGGAAAATGAACATAGGGAACCCATCCAGACCCGAGGATTTATCACTTTCAAAAGAAAAAATAGCAGTCTTGACTTCTTTCAAAGAAGGGATAGTAGTAAGAACTTTGTTGGTAGCTTCATCAACAATGGAAGGGATGGATTCAAGAAGAAAATCTTGATTCTCCAAGTGAAGATTCAAATATTTAGATAAAGGAGAGGAGAAGTCAATCATAGCCAAATAAATGTCCTTATCGTTACTTACCTCTCTGACTACCACTTTAATTCTGGAAATCCTATTAGAAGATCTATGTTTAGAGGCAGACATATGGAAGAATCTAATATTCGTGTCTCCATCTTTAAGCCACATTGATCTAGATCTCTATCTCCAGTACTCTTCCTCCTTGGAGATAATATTATGAGTCTTGGCAAGGATACTCTCCTCCTTGTGCCTAAGATCTTGGGATATACTAGAATGATGAATAATTTCCTGAATAATATCAAGGTCCCTTTTCAGCATAAGCTTGGATTTGAAGATATCACCAAAAGTATCTTTGCTCCAAGATTTGACATTCTATTTTTAATTTTGAAGCTTTTTGACCACCCTAAACATCACGGTCCCTAAATATTAACATCCCACTAGCCTTTGATCTTTTTTTCTATATCTGGGTGATCAATCCATGTTTTCTCAAATCTAAAAGGTGGGTTTCCCTTAGCAACAATCGGACCAGCACTAAAAGATATTGAGAATTGATCAAAACTGATCTTTGTAAGCGAAGAGAAAGAACATCCAAAGCTTTTAAACCAAAAACTACAAATCAAAGCTTGGTCCAATCGAATGTGGATGAGGTCTTGACCAATTATTCTATTCAACTAGGTATAATTGACCCCTTGAAGCTCCAAGTCAAAGAAAGCTTATTTATTGACAAATTCCATGAGCTTGACTCTACCATCAAGTTGACTTTCACTAGCTATGCCACCAAAATTCTCATTTTCTTTCAAAGGATAGTTGAAATCACCTATAACCAACCAGGGAAAATCCTAAAACAACATTAGAGTTAGCCAAAACTGGGTCCTTCTAACTTTAGAGTTAGGGGCATAGATATTAGTAGCAACCCATTCAAAGTCTAACTTGACATGAACAAATTTAATGCTTAAGAAATTCAGATTATCTATAATCATAGCCCCACTAACATGATTCCGATTCTAAAAAATAGCAACCCCTCTCGAAGCCCCTTTAGAGCTTGAGCTATCCACACCACCATTTTTGAAAATTCTAATCTTTTCAACCTTATCTTTCACCATCTTAGTTTCTTCAACAAAAATAATATCAGGTTTATGGTCTCTTACAAGATTCCTCAAGATGTCTTTCTTATGAGGGGCATTCAACCCTATGATATTCCATGAGTTGAATTTCATTTCTTAACCAGAGTGCAAACTCCCTAGATGGTCAATTTCTTGCCATTCGCAATGTCCTTCTTACTTTGTCTTTCTCTAATATCTTTCTTGGTGCTTCTACCTTGAGTTTTTTTATGGGATTTGACATCTGCCTTAACACCCTTAGCTCCCAAATTGACTTTTCTTTGGCTAGTGACACCCTTGGATCCAAGGGTAGTTAACTTGTTTTTTTCTTTTTTTTTCTTCCCCTTTTGAACAATCCAGGGTTCCATATTTTGATCTACTAAGAGATGCTCACCAACAATAATATCCTCATCACCGCTCTTCGACATGGTATCAGGAAGAGAAGAGGAATCATCTTCATCCGATTTTAGTTCCTCCAAAGTAGCTCTATGTTTCAGATTACCACACTGAGAATCATTAATAGTGTCACCCTAAATAGGGACCAACACCACCATAGGAATAGAGTCATCAACAAGGTTACACGTGCTGGGGACAGATTCCATAGAGGAGCTATCAAGAGAATTAGAAATATGAGAAACTGGTTCAAAAAGTTTCCCTTCCTCCAGATCTAGGAGAGCATTAGAATCCACCTTCTCAACTTCTTCCAGGATACATTTGTTACATCAATTAAGAAAAGACATATATAATAAGCTAAAATGATAAATCATGATATACATAATAATACAACTTCCACAACATGTCACATGGATAACAATAATGAATCAAATTATATTACAATACAAGCACATAACATCTCCAACATGGATGTCTCAAATCAATGCATAATGGAATACTAGATATACACCTCATGATGATAATAAACAATCTATAAGCAATGAACATGAAGATAGAAGTAGAAACTAGAATCATCTTAGCACAATATCTTGAACATCAGATCTCAATGGTAATAAGAATAACTACCATCCAACCACATGGAACCTAGACTCCCACTCTCATTGTGTTGAGGACATCGACTAGCCCTCACTCAAAGAAATAGTCAAACAAGAAAGACTAATACAAATGTACATTAGATAAAATGGTAATAAATGGATTATAAGGTAATCACAGATAAATGATCATGACATGAATTAGGTGTACCAAGCGCAATTCAAGAATGTAGGACACATATATGAAATTTTCATAACATATGTCAACTCTTGTGTTATCCTATGATTATCTCTCTAGATCCTGACACCTAAGTGACCAAAGTAAAACTAGTAATTCTTTTGTATAGAGAAAGATAACTAACTATGCCACACATTAATGTTTCCTCTAGATAGGAAAGCAACATCTGGCACTCCCGTCCTTACCCTCTACTAGTACTCAAGGCATGACTAAGGCACACAACTATCTTATTAATGTTTCTCTCCTAATATATTTATAATTTATCACTTATTAAGCTACTTACAATTAGCTTTCCTAGCAGCCACTTTAGGACCTTGGCGCCTATTTCAAGAAACTTCCACTCTATGCACCTAGATAACCTATCCTAATGCTCCAACCAAAAGAGAAAAGAGAAGGCAATGAAAACCAAAACCATAAAAGACTTCTCTTAAACCATAGTGTCATGAAAATCACCAAAGTACATTTTGAAGCATAATAAACAACAACACCTCCTAAACAAGGATCCAAACTATCCAGCCCATAATGGACATCTCAATAAACCAAATAACAATTCTCATAGTTCATCACATCACAAGATCAATGATCATAAATGGCATCAATAACATCTCTCTCCAAACACATAGTATAACATAAATCAACAATATCATATTTCAGATCATAAAATAGTCACAGTAGAAGAGTCCAGGTTACCAAGAAAAATATCAATATAATAATTATTGTCACCTTTTTTGGTCAAATAACATAATGATCGAGACAAAAGAACACATGACATCAGTAGAACATGCACCCAAAACAAGACATACATAACCATGGCATCACAATAGTTATGAATTTTCCATACTATAACCCCAAAGAGTATAAAGCATAATACCATAAAAAAATTGAAGTCTCAAAAGCATGATCCCCACCTTGTGCATTACTCTACCAATACAAACAAATAGTCAATCAAAACAAATCAACATGACATAAGACATCCATATGGAATGCATTTATCGTCATATTAAATCCACTTATATGATATCATTATGTTATTAAATTAAAATTATATTATTTAATAATATGCATCATACAATTGAAATTTAGTACTAATTTCATTAATAGAATATTTAAATTTAATTCCCAATTAAAACTTGCATTATTGTTTACTTCCAACTTATTTTATAATGCCTAAGTTATAACCCCTAATAAATTATAATTTTAATCCAACTTAAGTTATAAAATAATTAGGCTAATTAAAAATATAATTTAACTAAAGTGTAAATTAAAACACTTACAAAGTTCCTTCTAATAAGTTAAATGACTTAGATTAAACATCTCATATAAATTAAATTATATACAATTCCATATAAATTAATTCATAATAAATAAATTAACAACTATAAATCCTTAATTAATTTATATTAATTAATTAACTACCAATAATATAAACTAATATTAATAAAATTTAAATTATTTAAATTAATTAAATAATAATTAATAATATTAATAAATATTAATAAAATTTAATAAAATAAAACAACACCTTTTTAAAAATAAATAAAATCAAAATATTTATTTTCTTTTCCCTTTTTATTTTTTTCAACAAATCATAATTTATTTATATATACATTTTTATGAATATATATATATATATATATATATATATATATATATATATATATATATATATATATATATATATATATATATATATATATATATATATATATATATATATATATATATATATATATATATATATATATATATATATATATATATATATATATATATATATATATATATATATATATATATATATATATATATATTCTTTAGTATAAATATATGTGTGTATATGCATATATGAAATCTTTTCTTTTAATAAAAATATAGGTTTTTTCCAAAGGAGAAGTCTATAATTAAAAGAAGTCAATTATATAAAAGACTATCTTAAAGGCAAGAGAAATTTCTCAAAATATGGAGACCAATTTCTTGTTTAAAATTTACCAAAATAATGGGATGCCTTAACCTGGCAAATATTGAAAATTACACGTGCAAAACTGGAACCCCAAGGATGAAAATAAATCAAATCCTTTCATAAAATAACCCAACTAGAAACATGATTCTCTAAATTTCAATTTGGAAAACAATCAACAATCACACAAAATAATCAACCACAATGAAGACAACCTTTTAGAGATGAAAACTAAAAAGGTTCCCAAAGCCTACCTCAAAACCAAGAGCAAATTTAAGATGAAAAGGAGACATAGTTCCAACCTAAAACTAAATCTTTGAAAATAATTTCTTTGAATCCCAAATTCCACAAAATTCCATAACCTAAAATTTATGAACCCCTAAACTAACAATCTCCACTAATTTGAAGAGAAAGCCAAAACATATGGTTAGAAATAGAAAAACCCTATAAAAAAAAAATTTAAAAACAAAACTAAAAGAAAATAAAATAAAAATTCAAAGGAATTTCTAATTAAAAATTAAAATTAAATAAATTATTAATTTAAGTTCCACAAATAAATTGTCATTTAATATTAATTAATGTCATAGAAAAATTCTCGGAACATATTTATAATTAAAATAATACTTCATTTATTAATGATCCTTTTAATAATTATAATTTAATTTTAATTAAAATATCTAACAACTATTATAACTTGATATTTTATTCATAAAAATGTTATTGATATCTTGATTAAAAATTCATAATAAAATATCTATTCGTACTTTAATAATAGATAGATAATTATTTATTTGACAGGATGTAATGTTTAAACAATATAGATATATTAACTATCTATGATTATTAATTCATAATTAAATTGTCTCTTTACTTAATTATGTATTGTAATTCAATATTTTTTATGTAATATTATTTAATTGTTATTGTTAAACTTATAATTAAATCATTTAATAATATAAGTATTTAATTAATACTTATTAATTTAATAACAATATAATAATATTCCAACATTCTAGAAGTTTTAATTATTTAATATTTATAATTAATAGTTTAATAAATCTTTTACTGACATCACAATAAAATACACCATTGTCCTATACACATGAATGCAAACTAGAAACTAACTAATCACAATGCAGCAAAGATACATCAATCAAAACATACTCAAAGTAAGGGTTCACGAATTCATGTCACCAAGTTACAAATTCGAATAAGGTAGTCAATTAGATACTTGCCTACTCTTACAGGACTACGATGACTTAGAATAGGATTTTGGCCTAAATGCTATCTCCCCTCTATTACCATTGAGATAATGTGATAGGGAACACTTATCTTGACAATTCAAAGAAGTTGATAGCTTGTATCTGCAAAGGTGTATCACAAAGTAATTTATGTATCACAAAGTTGGGCATATATATACAAAGAATATCTTTCTTGGAATATGAATTGATAAATATTTGAATAGCCTTATGGTAAGTCACTTGTCATGCACTCAGTGATTTCATTTTAGAATTTGTACGCAGTCGAATCATTTTTATTGTGTTTTATTTCATTTGAAGTTTACAATATCTGGTTTATTAATTTTTGAGTTTTTTTTAAATGGTAAAAATATGCATTTGAACAATACTTTTTTTAATTAAATGTATATTTTGACTTTAAAAAACATTTAATCTTTAGAAAATGATTTTACTTATATTTTTCAAAATATAAATATGCTAGTTTTAGTTTTCAGTTTTATTTATTTCATCTTATAAAAGGGAAATTCAATTTAGTCTACCTAACAACAATTTCAGTTTTACAAAGAAATAAAAATGAGTTTTAGTTTCATATTTGATCTATCTAACCTTTTGGTTTCAGTTTTATGATAAATAAATAAAAAAATTAGTTTCAAATTGTCAAACATACACTCAAAAAATTCACCATAAAAAGCAGAATAAAATGTTTCACTGGAGCATTTGAAATTACAAGCAAAGTTAAAGAGAGTTAGGTGACTAATCCAGTCGTAAGAAAGTTAAAAAATTCAATGCTAGCCCTATACTACGCTCATTGTCGTCATGTTAGTGTTGTATGCTTGTTCTTGTGATATGGTGATTAGATTTAACTAATTAATTTATTGCTACTAATAAAATATAATAAAGGAAAGTAAGATATATTTTATTGAGTATTGTCTAATGATTAATTAATATTATTAATGTTTAATTGAACCATTCTTTTTGCCATAAATTATTATCGATGTTATTTTAATATAAATAAATAATAAGCTGAATGGAATCTTGCCAATTTTTTAAGGAAGGTTCTATGTGCATGCATGCATTTCTTCAATTTTTAGCATTTTCCTCGCTCTACAAAACAAATCTCAATTATTAATTCATGGACAATTACTTTTATGGGTGTGCTTGCATGCCCTCTCAATTGCCTTAAGGGTTTTTCATTGTTTTTCTTTGGTTTTGGGGAGATTTGCTTCTCCCTGGTTTTATCTCTGTAATCGTGTGATGATGCTTGTACCTGAAACCTTATATCTGGTTTCTCTTCAATTGGCAAAATATGGTGAAGAATTTTCTGATACATTTTGATTGTCAAAGATGTAATTGTGAAGATCAGTTATGTCCATGTTTATTCATAGAAATTTTACTGGCTAATCTACAAATGCTCATTAGTATTCCCTGTAATTTCTCGTCGTGTGAATGTATTGGGGTCTCTTTATAGGACATAGTGGGCATTTTCTTAGTTATTCCCTGCATAGTTGTGCCTTTTAATTGTATTTTCTATTCTCTGTGTGTTCTTACCAATACCCTTAGGCTTTATTGGATGTATCATTGGAAACCATCCCTTTTCACCCTTACTTCATCTATTTCACCTTAAATTGGACAAGCATTGGATACAAATCAAGGAGCATGTTTAATGTGATTAGGATATAAATTTAGAATCGATTGGTTTATGGTAGTGTCGTCAATTCCTTATTTTGTTCCATGAGCTTTACATGAATTATGAGTTCTTGATTTTATATTTAATCGGAATAACTCTTTCTTAATCCATCTTTTATCAGATTATCTTGCTTAAAGGAATAAGGAATACATTCTTTTGAATTTGAAATAGATTGGAATAGTCTTAAATAAATTAAGGAATATGTTGGGTTGCCAAGTGTCTTTTGAGAATGCCTTCGGTTTGGAATATCTATATTTTACATCCTCTCACTTGAGCATTATTTCCCAAACATTGTGTGGCTGTCCCTTCAAAATTGTTCTAGATATATATATTTATTTTACATCTTCCTTTTCATGGATGCGAAAGGAATTTACTTCTAAGTTATCATTGCAAGAATTTGCTAGTTTATGTACATATATGTATAAGCTTATTTTTATGTGTGGTTGTGTTAAGTCATTCTCTTACACAATAAGTCTATCTAAGAATTTTTAAGATTTCTATTTTTAAATATATAAAGTCATATTTTATAAGTTTTAGTTTTGGCTTCTTTTTTAATATATACACTGTATAGAGGCTCCCCTAACATATTAATCTACCTTTTTTAGTTTCCCATGGTTGGATTTTATGCAGGAGCCATGAAACCAAAATTCACCTAAATTGGACCAGTAAACAGTCTAAATCCTAAAGAATTTTCTAAGCCTAACAAATCAACTTTAAACTACTTCCTCACTGAATGGAAAAGTCATGTTTCTACCTCTACTTCATGAATCCAATACTATATTAAGCCTTTTAATCTATTAAAACATTGTCAACATTCAAATAAGTCGACTATACTCAGAGAACCAAAACACTTGCTCTATTCACATTCAAAAACTTACATACAAAAATCTATACCTCAGGAAATGAGCCATACATTATCTTAAGATGCCTCTCCCATGTTTTTAGGCCTCTAGCATTGATTTCCCACTCCTAGAATGAATGGAATCCATAGTTGTCGAGTTGCATACAACATTTGCAAAAGTTACAAATGTTGTCATGACAACTTTTGAGCATCTTCTTCATTTATGTCGACAACTAACTCTTAGGACCTCTAACCCATACAACTCAATGAATTAACATCATTAAGGCCTTTTTAGGAACCTTTCACACTTTTCTTAGGTCTAGGACACATTTAGACCATATTTCCCATTTTAGGCCTATCCTAAGGACTAACAACTTGAAATCAATCTAAGCTAAACTAGATTGGATTTAGTATTAACTACTAATCTAAGACATACTAACTTGGCTAGAGTCAATACAAGCCAAAATTGACTAGGGCTTTAGGGATAGCCTAGGTGCTCTTGCACCAGTGTGATTGATCTTACAAGACATGACCACTCTCAAATATGTGTTAGCCTCTCAATTATATCTAATCTTAACTATAATGGAACAAGTACTTTCAAAATTTTATAGACAACAATGATTATAAAATCATATAATGCATTAGTATAGCTCATTTAAGGACAACACATTTAGTCAAATATTAAGTTAATATCAATGGCAACCAATATTGTCAACACTATTATTAGTTTTATTATTTGTCACTACAATTATGTCAAAATAACGATGAGTTTACACTAACTTTTATAGTCATTCATAATAGTCAACTGATTGTTTCTCCTCTAGAAGTTCTCACACATAAGGTAATGATTTAACATCCAGAAACAAAAAAAAAAAAACATCCAGCTCCTCCCAAATTTTTTATTTGTTTGATTTTTCTAGGAAATCTCCTTATCTAGGGATTATCTTACTCATCTCTAATGATAAATTTTTCCTCTTTCACATTACTTATATTTCATATTCATTTCATGAAGAAATGCATATTGTCTTAAAAGAAAAGGCCTTATTCATTTCATGATATAGTGCATATTGGTTTTGAAAATTAAAAAATAGAAAGAATGCAATGTAGAGGTCCATAGGCACGGTCTAAAATATTAATTTATATTAACAACATAGTACAATGAAAAGGTATTTGAGTAGAGCCCTGCTCCTTATAGTTATTAATTTTTTTAATCCTTGTATAGTGTTGTAAACTAGTTCCCTTATTTCATGATATATAGTGCATATTGGTTTTCAAAATTACAAAATAGAAATAATGCAATGTAGAAGTCCATAAGCATGGTCTAAAATATTAACTTATATTAACAACATAGTACAATTAAAAGGTATTTGAGTAGAGCCCTTCTCCTTATATTTATTAAATTTTTTATCCTTGTATAGTGTTGTAAACTAGTTCCCTTTTAGATGAATAGTTCTTGAAGAATTTTATATATGTGGAATTCAAACACCTTAAATAGGTTTAACTCCAATAATTTATACCATGTTCAACCTTTGAAAAGAGGAGAGCTCATAATAAAAAATAAATCTCATAGTACCCCCTTTTGCATGCAGCATGATGACAACTCGTAAAACCATTAATCAAAATGTTGTTTTAATCATTTAACCAACACCTAAAAGTCAATGTAACTTGTATCAATAATCTCCTACTACATGAATTTACTTAGCATGAGGTATATTTTTTTTTTAGATTTTAAAATAAGAGAAGGGACATGTGGCCCATTAAGGAAGAAACATATGGTCTCCAAAATATGAGTTAAAAATAGAACTGATCAGAAATCAAACCAACTAGGAACATGCAAGAGAAAAATACTCCACAAACATCCAAAAAAATAATGCATGTAATGCAAGCACAAAAGAAAGAATCTTGGTAGAATATTGATAAGACAAGTGGTGGCACAATAAAAGACTAGGGATGAATGAAAGTGGAGGACACAAAAAATACCAAATGAGCATTAAAAAATACCTCATGTTGATATTATGTATCATAAAGGGGAAAAGGACCCACAAGCTCCAAAGGAGAGATACACTAACGTGACGCATGATAATCCGGAAGATGCTTGAGCCTATGAAAATAAATAGCTAATGTATACAAAGTGAGAGACTATACTGAAGGAGAAGATATAACTAAAAGAGAGTTGAAGCTTCAAACAAAAAATCTACTTAATAGTTCAATATAATTCATAATTTATCTCATCTATAGATGTCTCTCTATTTCCAGTATCATTAGACTAAAGAAATACTTGAGCCTATTTGGATTTTTTTTTTGTCTTTTTGAGTTTGGAGAACACTCCTCTAAAAGAAAAATACAAGGAGATGGTAACCAATTCCTACCTCCTTAGGGTATTTCCAAAATCAACATTGATGGATTTTCTCTTAGTAAACCTAGGCATGCTAGCATTGGTGGAATTAGAAGGGATAGATTTGGTGAGACTCACTTCTTTTTTCATCAAAAAAGGCTTGTAGTGTAATAATACTGTGGAAGATCTAGTTACTCTATGTATTCCATAAAGAATTTTTTTCTCTTGGTTGGTGCAAAGTTCTAGTTAAGTTTAATCAAGAAAAGGCCCAAACCCATCAACATTATGTCAAGTAATATAATAGTTCAAGAAGAATTCTTGATCAATGAATTCAAACAAGAAAAAAACAAATAAACAAAAAGACCAACAACTAAACTATGAGATTCTAACAACTCTAAATAATAAACTAAATAGGAGGATGATGAACTTCTTTTCATTCCTCATTAAGCTCTTTAAGACTATCTTAAAAAGAAGACTTTCTAGATTTGTGCATTGTAGTATCTCAACCAATTCCCTCTTTAATTTTCTAGGTGGTAATCATTTGAGTCTCCTCCTGATTCCTTATTTTGGTCTTCTATAATCAAACTCTTCTTGTGAGGTCTTAAAGGATTGGAAGGTTTTATTTCCATCATGTCCCTGCTAAAATTTACAACCTCAACTAGTTTCTTGTTTATTTGGTTTTGATTGGCTTCAACATTCCTCAATTCCCTTAGAATTTCCTATTTCTCCTCTTTCAATGTGATGAGGGCTTTTATATTTTGAATTTGGTCCTCCTTTATGCCCCAATTGTCCAACTTTTTAGCAAACTCCTTTATAACTTCCCATGCACCAGTGTCCAATTTGGTGTTGGACTAATCCCTAACTTTAGCTTTGGTCTTAGAAATGGCCTCTAGTCTGTTGATTTTATTTCCAACATTGTTCAATCAGGAAATTAACCATTTGATAATGGAAATTTTTTTGGTTGTATAGTATGCATAGTTTTTACACCTTTCTCAAAGTGAGGGAATACTTTAAAAAATCATCCGCTAAAGTGTAGTTTTTTGAATGAATGGGGAAATATTAAGATGGACCTCTACATCTTCTAGGTACGTTTTATAATTGGTTGGTGCAAAGTTAGTTTTTAATCAAATTCTCATATTCTAGTCAATATTTTGAACAAGTAGATGCTAATGGATGCTAATTTGCATCTACCTTCTATTGTACAATAGATTCTCATATTTACTAACTCTTTGGATTTTGTTTCCTTTATCTACATCCCAAGGGATTTGAGCAAGGTGGTTGATTGTCTTGTTAAATGGACTTGTTAGCATATAAATGGTTGGAATGTCATTTAATGAGATAGGTGTTCCTCTATACATAGATTTATTTTGATTGGTTGGCTTAGCTAGGACCCTACTCAATCGATTGGCTTAGATTTATTTTGCATCATAAAACATAAAAATCAAACACTTCTAAAGAACTTTATAGTTTAAAATATATAAGAAATTCAAGTATCAAAATTAACCATATATTAGCGAATTGAAGACAAAACCCAAGGGTCACTAAGTTTCCCTCCAATAAATCTTGGCTCTTCATATTCTAAATAGTGATTTTATGTTTTCATATAAAAGGGGCATATTGTTGCTACATTTTTTTAACGATCTAGGAAATGAGTCTTAAGAAATTGGTTAGTAAAATATTACCCTGATTGATAATGGATGTAAAATTTATGGTGAGCCATTATAACGATGGATTGTCTTAGTTTTAAATCTCTACTTTCATTCATTTAGTTTTGTCAATCTATAATTTAGTATTTTAATTAATAGTTGGTATCAAGGTTGGTTATGTTCAGCAACAAAGATTCAAGTTTGAGTGGGAGAAATGTTGATTCATGAAGTAAAAATAGAAAAAGTTCAATGGGAAACATTTGATTATAGAGAATACAAATGGATGACTATTTGTATTAGAAAGACTTGTGGAAATCATCGCACTGAAAGACAAAGAAAACAACTAGATAGATGAAGAATGGGATATACTAGAGAGAAAAGTATTGGGAGCCATCCAGTTGGGTTTATCCTCTTCTATAGCATTTAATAAATTGAAGGCCACTAAAACTAATGAATTGATGACTGTGTCGGCTAAGTTGTATTTTAAAACCATCAACATCCTATAAGGTATTTCTATTGAATTGGTTGTTTATGAAAATGGAGCTAAAGGTATTTTTTTTGCAAGCTATTTAAATGAGTTTAGTATACTTACCAGTGAGTTGACTCCTATAAATATTAATTTTGTTGAAGAAGTTCATGCTTTTGCAATTTTGTACTCTTTGCTAGAAAATGAGAATAGTTTGGTCATGACTATTGGCAATTCTATTTCTTGCTCAGTTTCTTTGTAATTTGATGATATTGTTGCTATCATCACAAGCAAAGAAATATGATGGAAGAGCATCAGTGAGACTCTAACATCAAGTCATTCTAAAAATGTAGAAGAACAGGGAAGAGCAAGGGAAAGAGAGAAGAGTACAAGCATTAATCGAACATCACGAGAAACATGGAAAGCAAGGTCATATCTGAAAGAATTGTTGGAATTATAAGAAACAATAAATGAGGAAAAATAAAATGAAGCCTGTGTAGTAGAGAAAGAATATAGATTTCTTATTTTAACGTCCTCAAAAATATTTAGCTTATGTTTATGTGTTCAATTCAAGAGAATCATTTCATGTCACTTTGTCCAAGGAGTGTTTCAATAATCAACAAAGAGGTGATCTCATTGAGGTGTTTCCTGCTAACAATGGCTCAGATGATATTATTGGCAAAGAGGATATTTTGTTAAAACTAAAAAGTAGAAATAGTTTGTTGTTGTGGGATGTCAAATTTCTTCCACAAATCAAACAAATCTTAATTCACACTACTTAATTAGGTTTTGAAGATTGTGAAATTAATTTTAAATCCAATAGATGGAAGGTTAAAAATTGAGCATTGGTAGTTTCTCAGGGAAACAAATTAGGTACCCTATATGTAGTACAAAGTTTCCTTGAAGTGGAAAAAAAATACATTTCTCACACAATCTTTATCTTTAGATGTTGTAGTTGATTCAATTATTGATGATTTTGTAAATATGTTAGAATCTGGTAGTGGCATAGAGAAAATGCAAGAAATTAAAGGTGTTGTTATCAGTAGAAGTTGCTAAAAGGACAAAAAATTATGAACCTTAGGTAGAAAATGGTGTATTACATTTTGAAGAGGTTATAAAACCCAATGAAAATGGATTAGAATTGGAAGACAAAAGAAGGCACAAAGAAGAAATTGAAAATGATGCTAAAATGGACAAGGAAAATATCCCTAAGGTCAAGGGGATGACTTACATACTCAAAGTGCAATATTATTTGCAAGAAGTGGTTATTGGTGTTACATCACTCATCTTGGAGGGTTGTAAGTCAAATGAAAATGGAAAAGGATGGATTTCTGCCGAGGGAAGTAATAAAAATAGAGGACATGAGTGGAATGAAACTTCTGGTAATAAATAATCATAAACCATGCTAAACTTTTGAACAAAGAAAACATAATGTTTGCATTGGCTAGACATGTCATCTTAGCAAAGAATGTTTTACATATCCCTTAGAAGCATAACAATTGTGATCAAGAAATATTTCGGGATGAAGATAATTTCACACATCATCAATTAACATCATTTTCTTATTTTGAGAGAAATATATTCAAAGGAGATCCGTTCAATCCTTATACTTATCCTTTTAGTCCTTTCAAAGATGGTTTTGTTTATTTACTATTGTTAATCTGTTGTTTAATATTTTAATAATTAGCATATAAACAAAGATATATATATATATATATATATATATTCAAATAATAAATATTATATTTAGCCTCTTTTTCACTTTCGTGATAATGTATCAAAAACAAGTGGAAACAAAAGAGTTCCATGATCGAAAATGAAAATTTTCTAAATCGAAAGTTACAAAGTGAAGGCTGGGATACCACAGATGCATTTATCCAATCCCCGTGAACTTTAAGACTTACTTCTAAAGCATTTTGCCTTTACAAACATATTGTGTTATTCGTCAAATATCCTCTTAAAAGTAAAATTAATCGCGACGCATTTGAGAAGGAAAGGTATTATCCAAAAGGAAGGCTCTCATGCAGTCAAGTGCACGAGCAATAAAACGCCAATCTTTGAATGATATTGCACTTCCCTTTCGTTGGAAAATACAGTAGGCTGCTATTGTTTTGAAAATGGAAGCTTTCCCTTCTACGAAATCTGTACCCGCTCTGAGTCTCGTCCTCCTCTCTGCTCTATGTTTTACTTCTGCGCAACCAAGTGCCTTTCTAATTTTTCACTAGTTTATGATCTATTTCTTTTCTCTATTCGGCATGTAGTTTTATTTACCTATTTTAACGCAGGATTTCTGAGCATTGATTGCGGTGGAAAAGGAAATCGCACAGATACTGAAACCAACATCACATGGATTCCCGATGATAATTTCATCCAAGCTGGTGGTCGCACGGAAGAAAACAATGATTCTGATCTGCACTTTTACCAGCAAAGTTTTCTAGCGTTCCCCAAGCCTCTCCGCAAATCTTGCTATCGCTTGCCCATTACCCCTGATGTGCCTTTCTTTCTAAGATTATATTTCGTGGGAGGCAATTACAGCAATGAAATTCCAGATTTCATGTACTCTATTGAGACACAGGACATGTTAAATGTAACGAATGTGACAAATCAGACGAAACCCCCAATACCGAATGAGAAGGTATTGGTGAGTGGTGGGGAAGAGCTTTATATTTGCTTGATCCGAACCTCAGATCATGTCGATCCATTTATTTCGTCTATTGAGTTGAGACCGCTCCGTCAGGGGATGTATAATCCGGTTAACCGTGGATTAATGTTGCATTCTATGGTTAGAATCAATTTTAACGGACAGAAGCCTGTTTTAAGGTAAATCTCTTGCTCCTGCAATTCCCTTTGTTTATCCTAAAATTTAGCGATGTTTTCTCCTTCAGTTGATTCTGAAATAATTAATTATTTAGATACCCTGATGATCCATTCGACCGGTCGTGGGAGGACTCCGTGACGTCGGTGGAGAAAATTTCAACAAACGCTACTGAAGACTTTCCCCCACTTGCTTTATGCAAACAGCGTCGGCCGCCACAAAGAAGGATAGAATAGATATTACCATTCTGGAACCCCGTAAAGAAACATTACTGTTATTGTGTTTTGCAGAGATCAGGAATTCCTCTGTGTCCACTATTTTCAACATTCTCATAGACAACGTAGTGAAAGTTCCAAACATTCAGCTTACCAGAAATCACTCTGCGATAGAAATACCATTCTTATCTAACGATTCAATGAAATCATTCAGCTTAGTGAAGAAGCCTATTTCTAGCATCGGTCCTATAATCAATGGTTTTGAATTGTAGGAGAGGATATCCACGTCAAATCCAACATCTTTCCAGGATGGTGATAACACAACTCCTTCCTTTCTAGAATATGATTGGTAAAGTATTGATATTAGATTTCAATGTTTTTATAGAATAACTCTTTTATCAACCTGCAGTTCAAGCTATTTCTGAGGTTAAAACAAGATTTAATTTGAGTAAATGGATTTCGGATCCTTGCTTTGCTATTCCGTGGGAGGGAATCAAGTGTAGTGACAGCTCTGGAGTAGTCAGGGTTTCCGAAATGTAAGTTTACGTCATAGCATGCAGTTCAACATTTTTTAATATCGAATCTAAGAACGGTAATAAATCAATTCACAATTTTTTCTTCTTTTGTGGTTATCAGAAACTTATCCGGAATGAATCTGACAGGGCCGATTCCTAGTGGTCTTGTCAATATAACTGCGCTGATTAACATGTAAGACTGAAATGCATTTTTATCTTGCGAGCTCTACGCAGACATGATTTATTGGGAATATTTGCATGGTGATCTGACAAAAACTTTATTCGAATGAGACTTTTTTAACTAGATGAGAAAATTCCAACGAACATGCAGTTTCAGATTTAATCTCTGCCATTGTGGCTGAGAGAAATTTAATTATGTCTAACAACCATAACATGACTTATGTTTACTATATTGGAATGTGTGATCAGATCGCTAGCCAATAATCATCTCACGGGAAGCTTGCCAGATTTATCCCAGTTCGTCAAGTTGGAGAGACTGTAAGTCACTCGTCTGTAAAATCCTCAAAATTTTCTGCTTACGTATTTTTAAACGCCGCAATTTGTAAATAGCAATCATCAGAACAATTAAATTTTCCAGGTATTTGCAAAACAACAACTTGACGGGGGGAGTTAGTTCCGGACTGGCTCTCTGAGTTGCAAAATCTGAAAGAGTTGTACGTCTCTCTGTGTACTAGCCTATTCAGAGTAAATGTAGTGGTAGGATATCACAAAAGTTCTATATTAATGCCGTCTTCTTCTTGTGACAGGGTTATAATGAACAATAGTTTCAGTGGTGTGATACCTCAAAAACTTATAGACAACACTTCATTAACTCTCAGGTAATCTGATTCATCCTTTTGTTAAAGCAAAGTTCCGAACGTAACTTTTGTTGATAACTTTTGTTCGGAAGCAAAGATTTGGTAGTTTTTATTAATTTAATAAGGTGCAGATATGTTGGCAACCCCAATCTTTGTATGAAAAAGGGCCAATGTCGACGGTCTTCACATTCAAATAGGCAAAAGAGAAAGAGCAATCGTGGGGGCAACTATGGCCTGAGGTTTAGTTTTGCTCGTGGGCATTTTCATCTATCGAAAGAGATTTGGGATAAAAGGGAATGTCAATTCAGGTTATAAAGGCTCGACGTCAGGGAGCAGGGAATCTAAATACCTGCGTGGTCAAGGTATAAAATTGTTTCGTATTTATTCTTCTTTTGTAGATTCTTACGCTATTTAGTTTAAATAAATGAAGTTATAGAAGGATTTTGATCTTAGTATTCATCCATTGCAGACTCCTCCATGGTATTGGTGCCAAATTCAACAAAGACACGTTCCTTTACACTAGACGAGATGATAACAGCAACAGAAGATTTTATCCACCAGATTGGGCAAGGTGGCTTTGGACCGGTGTTCCTCGGTAAATTACACGAAGGAAAGCAAATAGCTGTAAAAGTGCTCTGCTCGTCTTCGAAACAAGGAGCTGCAGAATTCCTTAATGAGGTACGTGTGTTGAATTGGCTAAACTCTTCATAGAAATTTGATTTAAACAGATATGAAAATTACAATTACCATGAATATAATGGAATAAATATTAGCTTTAACAAAATAGGTCAAAGCTCCCTGCGGATTCCTCGCAGCATCCAGTTTTGTAATATTATTATCAGAGAATGTTTCAGAGCTGTATTTGTAGTAGCTCAGGAGTCTGTATAGTTGTAATATTTTTTACCGTAGTTTTACAGAAACATTGGCCTTTGGCCCCCATTGAACTATGAGGATTGTTGATGCTTCGGAGACCATGCAACTTTAGTTTAGTCTTTGCATTCTCCATCAATGCAATTTCTTAAACGTCAGCATGGAATAATGACTGACTATCCATGACTATCTCTATAGTATTTCAACAAAATTCTGAATGGCTATGACTATCTATGACTTTTTTAATATATATTATAATAACACAATTTCGGGATTGTTATGCATCCATCTTAATATATACATTCCACTCAACTTCTCCTGAATTTTTCATTAACTACTTTCTACTATAATTGCTTAAAAGCCTATTTTTTAACTAGAATTCTGACTAGATCTAATGCATAAAGAACTATTATATACACATGCTCACATATATAGTTTTACCTCATTTACAGATTGACCTTCTGTCAAGAGTGCATCACAAGAACTTGGTGTCTTTACTGGGTTATTGCAATGAATCAAAGGAGCTCATGCTTGTCTACGAGTACATGTCGGGAGGCTCCCTAAAGGACCATTTATACGGTAATGAAGGTCTAATTCATATATTTTGTGGACATGAGTATTAACCCAAATAGGCAATTGCCTCTAACATCCTCCTCTCAAATCTCAATGCAGGGGACACTGCCAAACTAGATTGGAAAACCAGACTTAAAATAGCTTTACATGTAGCATACGGTAACAATTTGTGCTCACTTTCTTTGTATAGTGCATAGATATTTGATTCAAAGCACCATGGGCGTCCACTTTGCTATTGATTGTCCAAGACAAAATTAATATAAACCAAGGAAAAAGGATGAATATGTACAACGTTTATCTAATTTCATCTAGGTTTATTTTGAAGGACTTGAATACCTACACGTGGGCTGCACCCAAAAAATAATTCACAGAGATGTAAAGACAGCTAACATTCTTCTGGATGCTAATTTAAATGGCAAACTAGCTGATTTCGGTCTATCAAGAGTTACGGCAGATGTAGAGGCAACTCATGTTTCAACTTGTGTTAAAGGAACAGCTGGATATATGGATCCCGAGTAATTGAAATATTTTAAATCTTTTTCTCTTTTTCCTCATTCCCCATCTTGTTTTAATTTCTAATAGTTGATGTCCTATTTGCATTCATTCTGCAGGTACTTTAGCACTTAGATGTTGACTGAAAAGAGTGATGTGTATAGCTTTGGAGTTGTCTTGTTGGAAATTATGTGGTAGGCGACCCATTGATCAAAAGCTGCCGGCAGAAGAAATTAGCTTAATCAGATGGGTAAGGAACATTCTCAATCGCAATAAATAATGAGTATTAACATGCAATACTTCTAAATCAAAATTAATTTGTTTATGCTTGTATAGGTTACCCGATACATGGATAGAGATGGTGATCCTATGCACATATCAAATATAGTAGATAAGGTATTACAATTAAATGATAAAGACATTAAATTTGCAATTGATATGGCCAAACTAACGTTGAGATCTGTTAGAGATAATCCCTCAGCTAGGCCTACTTGAAGTGAAGTTGTAGTCAAAATCAAAGTAGCCATAAAATATGTGAATGAGAGCGATGCTGGTGAAGATGATTATTTTGAGGTCAGCGGGAAGAATAGTGAACAAATAAGTTGTCTGTCAATCATCGATTCCAGTGAACCCAAAGAAAGCTCGACTGAAAATAGTGCCACTCCTTTCCTAGCTAAGATGGACATATTTGGATTGTGATTCTTATGCTTATAAGAGATGGTGTGTTATTAAACAGGTGATTTATTATTAAAGATTCATACACAATATGATATTATATGTTATACAACATAAAATTACTGGACAATAGATTAATATTTGTAAACATAAAATAATAGGACTCTGCTCCTACTATCATTCAGTCTAGGAGCTCCTTGTTTATAGTTTTGCTCTTTAAGGAATCTTACTATTTTGTAAAAATTATTGTCATTTCTTGATGGTTGCTCAAGAGTTAGGGTTTTATTTCTTTTTATCTTTATTTGTTTTTTGTCAGTGTAATGTAACTAAGATATGTATCACAACTATCCCGAATTTCTTTTTCTTTTCTTTTTTTGTCCATGCCTTATACATGGCAACTAATATTTTTTATTATTTAAAATATAATTACTTCCGTTAATAAATAAATAAAAAAATTAAGTTTTGCACTTTTTTTTTCGATAATACACCTAAGCCTGAAAGATGTTTATTAATTGATAAATAAAATTACATAAGTATCTATGTTCACTATGAGCACTAGTAGGAAAGAATGGAGAAGAAAACCTCCACTCTTACCCAGGACATAAGTCTAGAATATGAAAATACAAGAAATGGATGAGGGCATCCCCTCATTTACATAACTGATACATTTTAACTTTACAACCTCGACTAGTTCATATTATAAGTATTGATGGATAGTTACATTTGATTAATCTTAGTAAGATCCTTAACAAGAATTGAATCACTTTATTCCTATCATTTAATGTTGAAAGTTTCTAGAACCTGCATTCCTCAATGTTAATGGTTGAGATCACTTTGTTAAAAATTTGAGATAGATATAATTGTGAATAGAATTAAAATAACTGAGTGAGCAATTAAAATATTAAATGTTAGTTGCATTAATCAGACTTGATAGCCCTTATATTTAAATATCTAAACCAATTGCTAATCATATGAAACATGGATAAGCCTTAAACTGATTCAACCTCGATATAGATTAGAGAAATAACAAACTTATATATATATATATATTCATGTACGCAATGATATAGATAATAGCAATTTTTAGCAGCATAAATCTTACCATTTTAAAAGGAAGATTTAAATAAGTATTATAAATAACTCCAAGGTGCATCTATAACAAAATCATCCATTTCCTTACTAATGAACTATGAGCTTATTTCCTAATATCTTCCTCTTACAGTAAACATATATATACCTCAAATAATGTTTTTGCAATAACCTTGAGATTGAAAGACTTATTAGATTTCTCAGCAGTGGATTGACTTAGTAAAATTTTGTTCAGTGGATTAGTTACATGGTAGTGACATTTATGCAAAATACTCCATTGTTTTGATTAGAGTGAAATTTGTATTTTAGAAGTAAGGCAAAAATATTCATCTACAGAAATTAGAAGGCTAAGGCTCACCACCATTTATAAAATAAAGAGATGTCAAAAAAATTTATTCATATTCAGAGATAAATGGAAGTTATAATCATGCTATGAAGTGAGTGCATAAGCCTAGTAAGGCTAAAATAACTTATGAGAGAAGTTTATTCCAACTCTTATTAATAATACTATAATCCCCTTTAGTTATTGTAAGCTTATACGGGTGGTCCCACAATAGTGTATCCCACTTTTTGGGCAACTTTGACACGGAGATCAATATTATGAGAAAATACTTCACTTTCAAACACCTATTGCTACAAAACTATTAGGAATTTGAAGATGATGTAAACTAGAGTCTTTTATAATTTTCTTTCTATTTTCTAAATATATATATTTTTTAAAATTAAAATTCATTTTTCCTTCTCCTTTGAAAAGTGGTTTGCATGAAAAAACTATGTTTTTAAGGAGTTACTATCACTTGGATCAGCATAACTTTTTTTAAAAATATGATAACGATGTAATTCTTTCAAGATTATATTTTTAACTTCAATATCTAAAAGATTCAATCGGTTTCCTTAATTTTGGGTCTTGATATTTCATAATTTATTAAGTTCTAAAGTGACAGTAACTATAATTTCGACATAAGTCACTTGGATCGCTCTAACTTGATTTGTGTATATAAATTTATTTTTTCTTTTTTTAATAGAAAGGTAACACAAATACACTTTTTCTATACATATTTTTCATATAAAAAAAAATTGTAATTTACTATTTTTCCCGAAGTCTTGAAGAGATGGGTTGTTTAATGACCAAACAACCTATGTTTAGTTAAAGTAATATTTAAAAGTGATAATGAACTCAATATGTATTAAAATTATATTCATTAGAAAGTGTATTCCAAATAGCATCATTTGAAATCATATGTTTGAAAAAACCATCTTGTTTGGTCCTTGTCTCAGGTCTTGAATGGCCATTTTTTTGTAGTTCACTTTTTTCCTAAGGGAAAAATTTCAATTTAGGGGTCTTCGAGCGAAGACCCCCTTCGCGTGAAGACACCTGAGGGGCTTTGTGTGAAGGGTCTTCATGCAAAGACCTCAATATGAAAAGTCTAGTGGAGAAGCATCGCACCGTAATTTTTCCTAGCATACTTCGAGCGAAGTAGGTTAGCTAGTTATGAATTTGTTTTGTAAAAAAATTTAGAATGGTATAAAAGTAAAACATTTTCTTTCTATTTTCTACCAAATTGCAATAGATTAATTCATTTTTTCTATTATTGATCAATTTTTACAAAGGCATCTTTTGTAGGACGATTTTTTTTTCTATTTTTTTCAAAGGCATAATTTTGGAGAGGAGAAATATTAGATCAAAGTATTTTTTGTAGAAGATAATTTTTATTGGCAATCTTGTGGAACACATGTTTTGGAGAGAAGAAATGGGGAACAGGAAGGGAAGACAAATTAAATCTGCTAGATAAAGGTCACTTGGTACTAAACAAAGAAATTGTGGAGTTGTATTGACATATTATCATAAAACTAAAGAAGGTGAAGGACAAGCTGAAGTAGGAGGGTCAATTCAAGTCAAAGAATTGCACATTGAAGAAGGGCCAGGATCACTTCCTACAAAAGTTCAAGCAATTGATGTTGGAGAAGGGTCAAGATCACGCTCTCCTATGGGTATGGATGAACTTTTAAATTTAACTCAAACTATAAAGAGAAATATTAATTATAGAAACTTGATCATTTACTTACAATGGATGTGGAGAATTTGAGATCACTTACTAATGTTCAACCCTTAAGTTTTGCTAAGAAGAGATCAATGAATATGGTAGCAAGAGAAATATTGGCTAAATTTGATAATTTTGAAACACTTGAACAAGCCCAATTTCTTTCAATTTTACTTCTAAACAAAAATTTGGAAGGGGCATTAAATGTATTGGGTATAGACACAATGTCAAAGAAGAGAAAAGTTGTTGACATGCAAACTAATATAATTTAAGATCTTAGGAAAGGTTTGAACTAGGTAGGGAAGCGATCTCGAACTAAAGATAGGACCATTACAAGAAAAGTTATGTTGAAATCCATTGTAGGTAACACTATGTTCTGGAAAAGCTAGATATCTTCAATTTCATCTCAGTTTGGTTTTAATAGGAAAAAATAATCACAATATGTTAATAGGAGAATACTTTTGGATGATAGCACCTTGGAAGGTAATTGGGAAATCATGAGTAGAGCTCCTCATTCTGATAGGATTGATGGAGGAATCAAGAATTTGGTCATGTTATTTTGGAATGATAATACTCGTCCTTCATCAAACAGTAGAGATTTTGTCAGACATAGAATTTCAGCTAATCAATATGAATATTATATGAAATATTGGTTGGATACAACACAACATGAAATGTATGTATCATTTTTTAGTTCAAATCCTAACATAAAGATTGGGAAAACATTGTTTGAAATATTGAAGCCATATTATATCAGGACAAACAAAGTGTTTGAAACTTGTTCTTGTTGTTATCATATTGAATTTGATCTCCACTATCGGGTTTTTTAAAAGTTTGTAGAAGACACTTATGGTTTTGAAAATAATCCTCCTACTAGATGGAGTTCATCTCATCCATTTTATGTGACAAAAGAGATGATGTAGCTAGACAAATAAATTTCATAAAAGGAATATGTCAAACATGTGTTGATTTGTCTCTTTTTGCTTTGAAAAATGAAAATATTGATGTAACAAAGATGGTAAATTGCAAGAGTTACAAATACGTAAAGAATGAAATAAAATTTGGGAAAGAATCCAATAGGTTAGAATATGATGAAGAGGAGATAAATGTTAGAGTACTTATGGATGAATTTAAAAAATTGATTCAACCCTACATTCATCATGTTTTTTTACAAAGTGGCAAGCACAACAATTCGAAACACTAAGAAACAATTTCCCACTTGGAACTATTGTATCAATTGTTGATTTTGCATAAAATTATTCATTTGTTCATCAAAAGAAAATTCAATCAGAATACATTTTTTTAGAGAAAATTACTATTATGGTACATGTGTGTTATCGACACACACAATTAGATTTGGATGGTATTCAGAGAATATTTGAAGCACGGGTCATGAAGAAGGAATATTATTTTTATATAAGGGATGATAGAGAGCATGACATTCATTACGTAAAACATTGCTTCAAGATGTTTTTTGCAAATTTGAAAGAAAGAGGTATAAAAATTGATAAACATTATTTTTGGTCAGATGGATGTGCTACACAATTCAAATCATCGAGACCATTTTATGCACTATGTAGATATCATCGTAATGAAAACATACCACATGGCTGGAGTTTCTTTGAGAGTGAACATGGAAAAGGTGAACATGATGGTGTTGGAGCTTGCATCAAACATGCTATATGAAAGTATCAAATGAATTATAAAGGAGTTCATATAAAAAATGCACATGATGTTGTTGAATGGTACAAGACACATTTCACACCAAATGAGAATGACACATCATCGGGACTGACTCAAGCAGTGCCACATAGAAAATTTTGCAAGATAAAAGGTATGCACATATTTCTAAATTATTCAAGTGTTTAAATTTTTTATGTACATTCTTTATTCAAATTATATTTATAGAATGTATTATATATGCATTTGTTTAGGTGTGGATAGAAAAATTATGCACAGTTGCAATAGGATAGAAAAGACGTAATCTTTGCATTCATTTATGATTATGAATTGTCACAATTGGATGTTGAACACTAGGGACTACTCATGCTTTTGTTGTCACTGCATTGCTGACAATTATGAGGAATGCATCAATCAAGACCATGGATATGTAGGTGCATGGAATCTAGTGCCACTAGTTTTTACTAATACATTTGATAGAGATGAAGATGAAAACTTTGATGATGTCTCTTTGATTTCTACTGATTATGATCATATCTCAGGATTGGTCAAAATTGGTAAGTATATATATTTCAATTTATATGGTCCATTGAGCTGCATGTATAGATAGATAGATAGATCTATAGATTAAATAAGTAAATTTTAAAATCTCACATGTATATATATATATATATATATATATATATATATATATATATATATATATATATATATATATATATATATATATATATATATATATATATATATATATATATATATATATATATATATATATATATACTGTGCAAGAGATGTAGATTTACAGTGATTGCTGAGCATGGAAATGTAGAAGGAGTTGGTTATTATTTATTTTTTTGTATTGCAGAGAGGATGAAGTTACTTGAACCTGAAGAAAGTGATGGAATGTTGTTCCCCATAGGGTTGTACATGCTTTACATCAATATATTAAACTCAGTTTGTAAGTTTTAAATTTCAACCTTTTAACAAATTTCAAGTTTAGTTTGTTTAAATTTATATTGTTAAAATTTGTGACCTACAGGTTCAGTTGTTTTAGAGGGATCATATTTCAAGAAAATCAAAGTAATTCAACATGGTATTCACTTTTTTGATTACCAACCAGACAATAAGGTGTTTCAATATAGTCACCTAGTAGATTCCACCTCCATTTGTCTTCATACAGTTAAATCTCAACGTGTATGTCTTAAGTGGAGACTAGATAGTCAGGATCATGAGAGAATATTACATGTTCTCCATGAAAGGTCTGAACCAATTGAGTTGGTCTAAAAAGTATAATATGTATACCTATTTCATGTGTTAGGACCTATTTGATATCTTTGGATTAAATTGACTATACTTTGTTTATATATTTAAACATATGATGGACTATAATTTTTTGATATATGATGGACCTATTTGATGGTTCAATGGTTTTAATATATAGAATTTTATGTATGATTATATATATATATATATATATATGGTTGTATACATGTATGGTTTCTTTGATTATTCAATGATTTTTATGATACTTATTGTCCATTAGTTACATGTATTAACTAGTTATTTTTTATGATAGTAATTCTAGATCCCCTTAAGACCTCCCCGTAAGATTTCTTATTAGTTAAAGATCCCCTTAAGACATTAGTTTGAACACTAAAAAATGATAAAATTAGTTAGATTACTTATGACATGTGTTAGTTCTAGAATGATTTAGAATAGTTATTATCCATTAGTTACATGTATTAACTTGTTATTTTTTATGATATTAATTCTTGATCCCCTTAAGACCTCCCCTTAAGATTCCTTGTTAGTTAAAGATCCCCTTAAGACATTAGTTTGAACACTAAAAAATGATGAAATTAGTTAGATTACTTATGACATGTGTTAGTTTTAGAATGAGTTAGAATAGTTATTGTCCATTAGTTACATGTATTAACTTGTTATTTTTTATGATATTCATTCTACATCCATCTAATAAAATCTAATCAAATGAAACCATCTAATCAAATGAAACTATATAATCAATGGAAATCATCTAATCAAATCATATCATCTAATCAAATGAAACTATCTAATCTAATCAAATGAAACCATCTAATCAAATCAATCATTTGATCATATCATCTAATCAAATAAAACTATCTAATAAAATCATCTAATCAAATGAAATCATCTAGTCAAATCATATCATCTAATCAAATGAAACCATCTAATCAAATCATATTATCATCTAATCAAATGAAATTATCTAATCAAATCATATCATCTAATCAAATGAAACCATCATAAATCTATATAATGTCAAATCATAAATCATCTATGTCTAGAGATCTAGATAGCATATAAATATATGTCTCGAATCATAAACTAAAAATATCAAAGATATAATAATGACATATATAATGAGTCTCAAATCAAAGATCTATGCAACATGTCCTTAACTAGGGATTCATCTAGGTGCATGCAAATAGAGCAAGCCTCTGACCGACTACTACAAGCATCCTCTAGCTGTGAGGTAGCAACTAATCCCTGTGAATATAAATGCATGTATTATATAATAATGTAAAATACTTAAAATATTATAAATGCATGTTTAAACTTACATATTTTTAAAACTTACCTAACCACTAGTAGGTGTCACATATGCTGAATCTCTCATATGAAGATGCTCTGAGCCCACACTGGAGGTAAAGTTCTCTAACCAAGTGTCATGAGAATCCTCTAGCTATGAAGCAACAACTGACCCCTGAAAATTTAGTACAAAAGTTGGTTATATACACATGCATTTTATATATTATGTAAAGTACTTCAAATATATAAATACATGTGTACAAGTGTACACTTTAATGCTTAAACCTACATATATCTAAAACTTACTTGACCCCTAGTAGGTGTCACATCTACTGAATCTCTCATATGAAGATTCTCCAAGCCCACACTAGAGGTAATGTGCTCTGCTAACTGTGCCTACAAAATATTATACATTGAACAAACATCAATACACACATCTACAAATAATTGCTCACTAAAACTCCTAGAAAGGAGAAAATAAAACTTTATATACCTGGGTCTTAGGAGCAGGAGGATCATCAGTGCATATGATGAAGGGTGCTCCCCTTAATACCACAAACACATAACAGAAATAGAGAAACAACAACAATATGCAAGAACAGAAAATTGGCTTCTTATTATCTCCACAAATGTGGAATTACAAACTTTCAGAATTACAATATGCAAAGCCACATGGGCATTCCCTTACAATATTCTGTAGGACAAAGCCTCGAATCAATACCCAGATCTACTACCCAGAACTATTCTGAACTACCTAAGACAATAATACAGCCTTCCTTATATAGGCAATTTTCCACCGCCTGGGAAGGTTCCAGAATTTTAGCCAATAAGGCCGACCAAACTTAGAATTATTTTTTTATTTTACATTTCATTACATCATAGTCGGCTCAAAATAAATTTTGAAACCCGAACAGAAATTTTGAAGAAAAATCATTTTCCGCCATTTCAGGTGACCCAACTTCCGAAGACCTTAAGTCATCACCAGTTGACCCGAATGACTATTGTAACCCCATTTCGGAAAGGGCGCGAGGAGCTCTACAATGCTTGAATGAAGCAAGCTTCATTCAGCCCAAAATTCGACCTCATCCGAGGCCTCTAAAGCCTTCAAAACTGAGTTCGAAGTTTCTGTACCCTGCTGCCAATACCGAAAATCTTCAATATCTTCCAATATACACTTGATCTGGCAATGAAACTTTACTGGCAGACTTATATGACCAAAATGAACCTCCAAGAAAGAAATCAGATCATTCTGAGCACATAAAAAAATTACCAAAAATAGTAACTTTCCATAAATAGCAGCTCTGCACAAAATAGCCCTTATTAAATACAAAAATAGAAATATTTTTGGGTGATGCAAGATTGCTCTTACACCCAGGATGCTCCTGCATCAGACACCCGAGGTAATTTGAGAAGTGACCCTGTCACGACTCAGGTGTGCAGAGGAAAATCAAGACGGCTAATCTCCTCCTTTGTCAGCCATGATGAATCTTCAACAGGTCGTCCTTTCCACTTGACCAGATATTCTTCATATATCCTGTTCCTTGTGCTTCTGCCAATACGACTGTCCAGTATATCTTCGATCTCCTTAGTGTCTGAACTAGTTGCTGGAATACTCCACTGTGCTGCTGTGATCTCATCTTCAACACCTCCTTCATGATACTCTGTCAGGTCTGAAATGTTAAACACTGGTGAAATATTTAGCTCAGTAGGCAGTTCTACCTCATATGCGTTTCCTGAATCATGTTTCTTCAATATCCTACATGGTCCAAACTTCTTCATTTTCAGCTTGTTATATGTACCAACTGGAAACCGCTCCTTCAGCAAATGAACCATGACTTCATCAGCAACTTGAAATTCCTTATACCTCCTTTTCTCATCTGCCTTAGCCTTATACTGTGCGTTCATCTTGGTAATATGCTTCCTCACCTCCTCATGGATGTTCTTCAAGTGTTCTGCAAAATCCTTAGCTTCAGCACTACTTATTTCTCCTTTATCTATCTTCCTCAATTCAGATGCATTTCTTGGACTACTTCCATATACAATCTGGAATGGTGATTTACCAGTGCTCCTGTTGACAGAATTATTGTATGCAAATTCTGTCTGTGGTAAAATCAAATCCCATCCTGTTGGCTTATCTCCAACCAAACATCTCAGCAAATTTCCCAAACTCCTATTCACCACCTCTGTTTGTCCATCAGTCTGTGGATGATGTGATGAACTGAACTTCAAATCTGTCTTTAACTTCTTCCACAATGTACGCCAGAAATATCCAACAAACTTAGTGTCCCGATCTGAAACTATGGTCTTTGGCAAACCATGAAGTCTCACTACTTCTCTGAAAAACAATTCTGCTACATGAACAGCATCATTAGTCTTCTTGCAGGGAATGAAATGTGCCATCTTTGAAAATCTGTCAACTACCACAAAAATTGAATCGTGTCCCCGCTGTGTCCTCGGTAAACCAAGAACAAAGTCCATACTGATATCCTCCCAAGGCTTCTCTGGTATAGGTAATGGCTGATACAACCCTGTATTCTGCTTCACTCCTTTCGCCATCTGACATACTCTGCAACTCTGTACAAACTTCTTCACATCTTACTGCAATTGTGGCCAATAATAATTCTCACCAACCAAAGCAAGGGTTTTATCACGACCAAAGTGTCCAGCCAATCCTCCACTATGCTTCTCCTTGATGAGATTCTCCATCATAGAACTTCGTGGAATGCACAACTGACTCCCTCTGAATAGCATATCATCCTGGATGATGAAATTCAACCATTTCGTCCTGTCTAGAGTAACAGGTTCTTTACAAGCTTTCCAAGCTTCACCAAAATCAGGATCCTCTGGATACAAATTCTTGAGCTCCTTGAACCCAACCACTTCAATCTGCATTTCTGTCAGCAGTAGTTGCCTTCTGCTAAGAGCATCTGCAACCCTATTAGACTTTCCACTCCTGTGTTTCAAAACAAATGTATAACTCTGCAAAAATTCAACCCATTTCAAATGCCTTTGATTCAACTTTCCTTGACTATTCAAATATTGCAAAGCTTGATGATCAGTATACAAAACAAACTCCTTAGGAAGCAAATAGTGTCTCCACTTCTTTAATGCTTGAACTATAGCATAAAATTCTTGATCATAAATAGAATATTTTCTCTTGGCATCATTCAACTTCTCACTGAAATAAGCAATAGGTTTACCTTCTTGGCTCATAACAGCTCCTATTGCAGTACCACTAGCATCACAATCTACTTGAAACACCTTCTTAAAATCTGGAAGTGCTAAAACAGGTTGTTCTGTAACTTTTTGTTTCAATAATTGAAAACTTTTTTCTGCCTCATTAGTCCACTTAAACTCTTTTCTATCCCCTCTCATTATTTCAGTCAAGGGTCCACAAATACTGCTAAAATTTCTGATAAACTTTCTGTAAAAGCTAGCTAGACCATGAAAAGATCTTACCTCAGTAGCATTCCTTGGAGTAGGCCATTCAAGGATAGCCTGTACCTTCTCTGGGTCCATTTTTAGACCTTCTCCTGAAACTACAAACCCCAAATACACCAACTCTTTCTTCACAAAACTGCACTTCTTCAAATTAATCAACAATTTCTCTTCTCTCAGCTTCTCAAATGCCATACGAATATGCATCATATGCTCCTCCAATGTCTTACTAAAGATTAGAATATCATCTAGGTAAACAATGACAAACTTACCTAGAAATTCTTTCAGAACCTCATTCATGAGCCGCATGAAAGTGCTCGGTGCATTGGTTAGCCCAAAAGGCATGACTAACCACTCATACAGTCCTTCCTTTGTCTTGAAGGCAGTCTTCCATTCATCTCCTTCTCTGATCCGAATCTGATGATATCCACTTTTCAGATCTATCTTTGAAAAATACACAGCTCCACTCAAACAGTCCATAATATCATCCATTCGTGGCAATGAAAACCTGTACTTGATTGTGATCTTGTTTATTGCCCTAGAATCTATACACATCCTCCACTCTCCATTCTTCTTTGGTGCTAATACCGTTGGTACAGCACAGGGACTCAGACTCTCACGGATCAATCCTTTCTGTAGCAGTTCATGTACTTGTCTGTTCAACTCCTCACTTTCTGCAGGTGTCATTCTGTGTGCTGCCTTATTCGGCAAACTCGCTCCTGGGATCAAATCCATTTGATGACTGATCTTCCTCACTGGTGGTAATCCATCAGGCACGTTATCGGATACAATATCCTGAAACTCATTCAACAAATCTGCAACTTCTACAGGAACATCTTCTACTTCCTCTTTACCAGCTTTTGGAATTAAAGCAAAACATACATGCTCATGCCTCATACCATCTAGGAAATTTCTTCCATCAACAAAAGTTATCCTTGCATTACCACATACCTTTTCTTCAGTCTCCTTCAATGGTTTTAGCTTATGTCGCACTCCATCCTTTGTCAGGGAATAGGTATTCGCACGGCCATCATGTACAGCACATCTGTCAAACTGCCATGGTCTACCCAACAACATATGACATGCATCCATAGATATGATATCACACAATACCTCATCTTGGTATCCGCCAATCTTGAACTTCACCAGGCATTGTTCATTGACCATGACCTTGTGGTCATCCTGTACCCAGGCAATCCGATATGGATGTGGGTGTTTCTTTCTCTTGAGCTTCAACTTTGTCACCATCTCTTCTGACACCAAATTGTCAGTGCTTCCACTATCGATAATCACATCACAACATTTACCTTCACACTTGCACCTGGTGCGAAACAAGCTCCTCCTTTGCTCAGGTTCATTCTCACCACTCAACAGGACTCTTCTGTTAATCAACGTTTCTCCTCTTTCAGCATCTTTAGAATTTCATGATCTAGCATCTTCATCTACATGTGCAATTCTGGCCTGGCCTTCATTTCTCCTGTCTGTTCTGTCTTGGCGCTGAGGACATTCAAATGCCCTATGACCTTCTTCTCCACAGTGAAAACATGTTCCACGGAAGCCACCTCTTCCAGATCCTTGTCCTCTTCCTCTTCCTCTTTGATCTCTATTATTCTGATCATGGAAGCGATTGGAATTATTTCCTCGCTGATTCTGACTGCTACTAGCCTCATCCTTCTTTTTCGGATCTTCATTTCGGCCACCATATGATCGTCCACCAGATCGTCCACCGCGACCTCTTCCATTTTGTCTGCTCTCAAACTTCTTGTTCAGCTTTTCCTCTACTTTCAGGGCAAACTGGTATGCCTCCTCAATACTGTTCATTCGAACCAGATTCAGCTCCTCCTGAATGCTTGGCCTTAACCCATTAAGGTATCGGGCAACTTTCTCCTTATCAGCTTCTGCATGGCCTGTTCTGATGAGAAGTCGATAGAACTCCTCTGTATACTCCTGAACAGATCTTCCCGCTTGCGTCAAACTTTGCATTTTCTTTAGTAGATCAAGCTCATAATCAACAGGAATGAACTGTCGCTTCAATTTATCCACCATCCGATCCCATCTTGTGATTTTATCTTTCCCTCGTCTATTTCGCTCCAATTGAATTTCTTGCCACCAGATCTTCACATGACCTTTCAGTCTGGCCTTCGCAAATTTGACCCTATCAGGATCCTCAACATCTTCATACTCAAAATATTTCTCACATTCATTGATCCAGTCAATCAATTCCTCTGGGTTAAGATTTCCAAAAAATGTAGGAACCTCAATCTTAGGTCTTTTCCCAATCTTGGAAATCGCCCGAAAAAGTCTTTCTTCCTCATGGTTCACAATTTCAACTTCTCCTTCTTGATATTCTTCTTCGGCTTCATCCTCGCTTTCGTCTCTGACATTAAGATTCATTCCTCTGCGAATCTTTTCTTGCAATGCTCGCACTTGTCTCTGCAGCTCTCTAACCTCAGGTGTTACAACACCAGCTCTTCCACCACGTTCCCTTCGTGGAGGCATTTTCGCGATGCGCGCTGAAACCCTAGCCACGGTCCTGGT
This sequence comes from Chamaecyparis obtusa, assembly GCA_027943335.1. Lineage (NCBI taxonomy): Eukaryota > Viridiplantae > Streptophyta > Pinopsida > Cupressales > Cupressaceae > Chamaecyparis > Chamaecyparis obtusa. The sequence goes on from BSBK01001381.1 coordinate 70,368, forward strand.
GCAAACTACCTCACAGTCGGCGATCTGTTTACACACTCAAGAACTCCTGCTCTGATACCACTTGATGAAGGGTGCTCCCCTTAATACCACAAACACATAACAGAAATAGAGAAACAACAACAATATGCAAGAACAGAAAATTGGCTTCTTATTATCTCCACAAATGTGGAATTACAAACTTTCAGAATTACAATATGCAAAGCCACATGGGCATTCCCTTACAATATTCTGTAGGACAAAGCCTCGAATCAATACCCAGATCTACTACCCAGAACTATTCTGAACTGCCTAAGACAATAATACAGCCTTCCTTATATAGGCAATTTTCCACCGCCTGGGAAGGTTCCAGAATTTTAGCCAATAAGGCCGACCAAACTTAGAATTATTTTTTTATTTTACATTTCATTACATCATAGTCGACTCAAAATAAATTTTGAAACCCGAACAGAAATTTTGAAGAAAAATCATTTTCCGCCATTTCAGGTGACCCAACTTCCGAAGACCATAAGTCATCACCAGTTGACCCGATTGACTATTGTAACCCCATTTCGGAAAGGGCGCGAGGAGCTCTACAACGCTTGAATGAAGCAAGCTTCATTCAGCCCAAAATTCGACCTCATTCGGGGCCTCTAAAGCCTTCAAAACTGAGTTCGAAGTTTCTATACCCTCCTGCCAATACCGAAAATCTTCAATATCTTCCAATATACACTTGATCTGGCAATGAAACTTTACTGGCAGACTTATATGACCAAAATGAACCTCCAAGAAAGAAATCAGATCATTCTGAGCACATACAAAAATTACCAAAAATAGTAACTTTCCATAAATAGCAGCTCTGCACAAAATAGCCCTTATTGAATACAAAAATAGAAATATTTTTGGGTGATGCAAGATTGCTCTTACACCCAGGATGCTCCTGCATCAGCATAGTACCATCATATCATCAATAGAAACTAGCTGGGAGGGGAGTGATATAGAGCCTAAACCACCAGGATACAACAACAAATCCATAAATTATCCAACATCAGTGTCAATGTCCACTTGACTCAACCTGTGCAACTTCTCATCAAATGTGTTGAGGCCCTCAGTCGTGATGTGTACATCTCCAACCTATATATCTGGCTCTACATGTGTAGACTGGTCTTTGGGTGTAGAGCACTCTTTAGAGTGCTATGAACTATGTTATGCTTGACTAGATGGTGTGTCCTATGTTAGTTGAACTACAGGACCCTGTGCAAGTCCGATGACATACATGACTAAATGTATTTGGATCCCATGCATATCAGCACTATAAGAATATGACTACAGGAGATCCTCCAAAAAGTAAAGCACCACATCTAAATGAATATGATGACTAGAAAGTGCTCATATCTCTCCAAGTGCAGGAAGACCTACAGCTCTATATGCCTCATCACTAACTCCTGGAGCAGTACTAGATGAAACCTCAGAAGATGATCTGGCTCAACTTGGTCTAGTCAAAATATATCTTCCCACTATATCTGAAGTGATGGAGGTGGCTGCAGAAGCAATCTTCCCTATCATGTCTACTACTCCCCTCTGAGAAGAAATGACCACTCTATCTGCAGTAGCAACCATCTTCAATGTCACTGCTAGAGTCCTCTACCCAACCAGCTGTCTATGAGGATGTACAACCTAATCATCCCTATGATATTGATCATGGTCTACAACTCTATTGCACCCCTAACCATAATATCTAGGAAGATCTAAATAGTTGACCCTGAGTCCCAAATAGAACTCAACATATAACTGTTGTTCAAAATATAAAGGAATCTAGTTTTTATTATAATAACGACCATGTGCTACAAGAAAATGAGGGTATATCATTCATGTGATCTGAGGAATCACACATTGTGTGACCTGATACACCCTCACCTTGGGCTTCCCTTCATAAAATGGTAAAACCTCTCGTTTGATGATTTCCTTGGGGACACGGCTCTCAACCATCTCGAAGGAAACATCACCTGAGACCTCGGATCTCAACTCTCAAAAAATACTATCAACTATTTGAGGCATGAAGGAAGAGTGGGATCTCAACCTAGCAGTCATATCCTCTGAACTGGTCAATACATTGATACAAGTATCTCTTTATATGCCATCTACTAAAGATGTACGAATGGAATCTCTAAGTCGAGCCATCTTTGTCTCAGCAGTATGAAAAATGGTCATTATATCAGGAGTGTGAGGTGCATCCTGAGCGGTCATCTAGATGTAACATGTGAAAGCTAAGTGTTAACAATTAAGTACTTGATTACATATTATAACTGTGTGTAAAATAGAAACAAATATCTAAATATATAAAATTATACTTAAATTTTTAATGCTAGAGTATACTAATAGTCCTAAAGGGTCCGTGAATGTACTAATTGGTATTAATAGGTCCTATTAGGTCAAGTAAGTGGTCTTATTAGATCTTAAGGGTCCTAAGATGTACTAATTGATTTTAATAGGTTATATTAGTCCTATTAGGTCTTAAGTCGAGTCTTATTAAGTCTTAAGGGCTCGTATTAGGTCTTAAGGGGTCCTATTCTAGGTCCTAACAATCCTAAGGGTTCTCAAAGAGTTTTATGTCATAATAGAGGTCCTAAAGGAACCTAGGGTGTACTAGTAGTCCTAAAGGGTCTTTGGATGTACTAATTGGTATTAATAGGTCCTATTAGGTCAAGTAAGTGGTCTTATTGTTGAAAAAATGGTCAGCACTCCCCTTAAGATTTTTGACCGTGCTTAACTGCCTCCTGTGTCTTCTATAAGTCTAGTGGCTATATCGAGCATTAACAGGTCAATTTTTTGGTGCAATGGCAACCACTACTTGTAATAAGTGGTATCAGAGCTTGGTCATAGGTTCAAATCTCCTTGGGTAACGGTGAGGGGGAGATTGTTGGAAAAATGGTCATCACTCCCCTCAGGATTCATGACATGGCTTAACTGCCTCAAGTGTCTTCTATAAGTCTAGTGGTTGTATCGGGCATTTATAGGTCAATCTTTTGGTGCAATAACAACCACTACTTGTAACACTTATTAGGTCTTAAGGGTCCTAGGCTGTACTAATTGATTTTAATAGGTCATATTAGTCCTATTAGGTCTTAATTCCAATCTTATTAAGTCTTAAGGTGTCCTATTATGTCTTAAGTGGTCATATTCTAGGTCTTAAGGATCCTAAGGGTTCTTAAAGAGTTTTATGTCACAATAGGGGTCCTAAAGGAACCTAGAGTGTACTAATAGTCCTAAAGTATCCTTGGATGTACTAATTGGTATTAATAGGTTGTATTAGGTCAAGTAAGTGGTCTTATTAGGTTTTAAGTGTCCTAGGATGTACTAATTGATTTTAATAGGTCATATTAGTCCTATTAGGTCTTAAGCCCAGTCTTATTATGTCTTAAGGGGTCCCATTATGTCTTAAGGGGTCCTATTATAGATCCTAAAGATCCTAAGGGTTCTTAAAGAGTTTTATGTCACAATAGGGGTCCTAAAAGAACCTAGGGTGTACTAATAGTCCTAAAGGGTTCTTGGATGTACTACTTGGTATTAATAGGTCCTAGGGCTACTAGGATGTACTAAGGCTCGGTCCTCCTAGGATAATATTTTAACATCTAACTCTACATGAATAACATTTATACATGTAACTCTAAAACATATGTAAATAATTTAAAGAGAGAGAGATTCCTAATATTTGCTAACTTTAAAAGCAATTTAAAAATAAATATTTTTAATAATTTCTATAAGATCAATGGAACCTAAGATACATGAGTGTGTCCTATGACATACTAAGATACATTAGTGGGTCTTTGAGGTCCTATGTGTCTTAAGACATCGTAAGGGATGGATAAGTTTCCTAGAATGTATTAAGGGGTCACATGTGTTGTAAGTGGTCCTAAGGGATCCTAGGTTAAATTAATTGATTCTAGTATGTATTAAGGTTTGTTCAGGGTGACAATGGGTCCTCGTATCTATTAATAGAACCTAAGATACATGAATGGGTCCTAGGGAATCATAAGATACATTAATTGGTCTTGGAGGTCTGAAGGGGTCAAATGTGTCTTTAGATGTCATAAGGTATGGATAAGGTTCCTAGAATGTCTTAAGGCTCCATAGGTGTCATAAATGCTTCTAAGGGATTATAGGTTAAATCAATTGATCCTAATATATCTTAAGGATCCTAGAGGCAAAAAAATGGGTCCTCTTATGTATTAATGAAATGTAAGATACATGAGTGGGTCCCAAGACATCCTAAGATATATTAATGTGTCTTGGGGGTCCTAATCGATCCTAGGTATCTTAAGATGTTGTAAGGGATGGATAAAGGTCCTAGAATGTCTTAAGGGGTCGTATGTGTCATAAGAGGACCTTAGGGAACCTAGTATTTCTTAAGGGGTATTCAGGGTGAAAATGGGTCCTTGTATGTATTAATGGAACATAAGATGCATCAATGGGTCCTAGGAGATCCTAAGATCCTTTAATGGGTCTTGGGGATCATAAGGTTTCATATTTGTTTTATATTTCATAAGGGATGGATAAGGGTCCTAGAATGTTAATGGGTCATAGGTGCAATAAGTGGTCCTAAGGGATCCTACATTACATTAATTGATCCTAGTATGTCTTAAGGTTCCTTGAGGGAAATAATGGGTCATATGTGTCTTATGATAGTGTATGTCATGCCCAAACTTTTGCATGAAAGATCACAAAAATTTTTTTTTTCTAAATAACAACAACAAGATTTACAATTAACTAGATCATACAACATCAGAGAGAAACATAAATGCTTCATTAATATAACATGATTAATGAACATAATCCAAATTTCTAGTTACCTTTGTGAATGAACAATTGCTACTACATTACATCAATTATGGGGCACAATAAATGTTGCATTTCTTAGTCTACAACATCAAATTTACTAGCCAATATACTCGATCATATAGAAATCCTTTCCATTAATTTTAACTAAGAGAGTTTACATATATAGAAAGGAAGGAGAAGACCTAAGGGCCATACCTAGAGATTTGGGGGCTCATCTCCAAATGGCCTTTCCTACGTCATGCACAAAGTCTTCGAAGTTCAGTACTTGGATCTCCAACAACAATTTACAAGTTCATAAAAGCAAGAAAACACATAAATAGACACAAGAATCTACCATAATACCCAAGGGTGACATCATGAGATCTAAGATTTACAACATGGCTCGAGTGTTCATCAAATGACCCTAACATGGGATACACACACTCAAACACAAAACACTCACAAGATAACATAAATTGCAAACCCAAATTCCCTCAGGGGTGAAACTAAGAAATTCCAAGAACTCCTTTTTGTGGGGTGTGGATGGACAACCCATGGAGATAACCATTGCATGAAAACAAGGCCACACATGGACCCAAATAACCTCAATATCAAAACAAGGCCACACATGGACCCAAATAAGCACAATATTATAACAAGACCACACATGGACCTACATAAACACATTATCGTAACAAGGCCACACATGGACCCATATATCCCACCTTATGCCCCCCAATATCATAACAAGGTGCACATGGCCAATCTTCCCCCTTATACCCCCAATGTCCCATGGGCTAAATGCAAGGTTACTTGGGGAAAATCACTCAACCCAAGTTTCATCCTTCCCCACACATGGAGGAGACTCTGCACATTGAGTTTCTTCCATTCCTCACACCCGCTCTTGGCTGCTCTTCCCTCCCATGGGTGAGTGTGCCAAGAGCATACAACCCAAATCCAATGACAAAAGAAAACACAAAGGTGCTTGCTCTCACAACGACCAACCATGGGAGCTAAAACACCACAAAGAAACAAGAGCAAAGCTTCCTCCATGACCAACCATGGGGAGCCAAAGGAGAAACCTAAACTCATACATCAAACACTTCCATTCATCCACATTCATGAATCCCAACCCCCTAGAACAAATAACTTGACATAAACCATTTCTTTACTCACAACACATTTATCTTCAAACAATCAAGTAAATTAATAAACTTCTATGCAATTTACAACATTACAAACTAAGAATATAATAGTAGCTACTCAACCATGCATCTATCTTAAAATACCTTATTTGTCACATTGCAACACGTACTCTATTACAATTATACTTCAATTTAAGCTTTTATAAATTTAATTTCTAACTCCTATAAAGAGGCACATAACTAACAATTAAGTATAACTATAAATATCACAGGAACACTAACAACGGTGTCTTGCATCTTAACTCAAGGTCATTACTTTAATTTAACACATAAAGTCTTGAGATTAACACAAGGCTAATTCCAAATAACTTTATACGAGTCCAACTTAGTAACCTAATTAAAGTTGCATAATTTCATGTTCAGATATAAATACACAAACCACTTCTCTCTAATCAATAACCTATATCCATAAATTAAAAGTATCAATTTTGCTAAAATTCATATAAGTTGTCTAATCCAAGTATCTACATTTGTTAAAACAACTTGGTATTAAAATTGAAAAGATGAAATTGACTAACAAAAGGGTCTCACGAATGTATGAACTAATGAAATTCTAAAATAACCAAAAATAAAATCACTAAAAGGAACTAACTCTCTAACTACTCTGAAATTTTTATTACATACTACATATAAAAAGATAACTAACTAGTATTCATAACATTCATAAACCAATGAAATCTATCAAGAAACTAATTAAAAATTTCTAACTAATTAAAAATGAATTAACCTTTAAAACTATTCATAAAAGATAATCTAAATTTACATTAAGAAAATAACTTTATCTAACTTTATAATTCTTACTTCTAAAATTTACCTTAATAATCACCTTGCTAAACTTAAATTAATATTAAACAATAGAAGATTAAGTCCTTAATTATCTGTTTAAACTAAACAAATAAAATAAGTTATTAATTGCAAAATAAAAATCAACCTTTAAAATTGATCATAATGTTAATCAAATTTTACGTTTAGAGAATACTATATCTAAATTTACAAAGCTAACTTCTAAAAAAATTATCCCAATAATCTACTCATAAAAATATTAAGATTTGAAGTAATTTTTAATTAACCAAAAAAAAACTTAGGAAAATTATATATATAAAACCACCGTCAAAGAAATCTGGAATATTAAGAGAATGCATTCCTCATTTTAGAACTACTTGACTAAAAAAAATAGAAGATAAGCTCAAATATATAAAAATTAAATTTTAATTCTCTATTAATGTAAACTCGATCATTAAACCAAAAGTCCTTTAAAATTACTTTTGATCATGATAAAACTATTTAAAAAAATATTATAACTCTTAAACCTATTATTTTTGTGAGAGTGTGGACCTATACCTGATGTCCATGAATGGAAAATGCAATCTTTTAGAGGTGGGTAACATTACTAACCTGGTGACCAAAGCATGTCCCCAACACTTTGACATGCATTTGGTAAAGACAACTCAACAATTGACAGAGTTCAAAAATCTGAATAGCATTGCCATGGGGGTCACTTTTGCTGCTAGTCATAACAAACCTATCATACTTATCGACATCTTCCATTTTTTTTTTGATATGTAGCTGCCAGTCGAAGGCCCTTTGCATAGAGCATCATAAGTCTCCTCTTTATCGTAGTAGGTCCAAGTCTGGTTCTCAATTCCAAAAACTCTACAGCTCTTTGTTTCTCATTCTCTTTAACCGTACCAGTAGCTATATCAATTACGAGATTAGTTGCAAGATACGAGCACTCCAATGTGACCTCAAGCACGCGAGAAGAGCATCTAGAGGGCCTATTTCCAAAGTATTTACCAACAACTTCAGGGTCATACCACAGCGGCAAAGCATCGTCTCCCTCCAAATTCATTATACCAAATGTAGTCTTTACAGCAACAGAACCAGCTAGAGTTACAAGTGTAGTGGTGGCTACTGGTACAGGGGCCATGCTAAGCTTTCCCAAATTAATAAACAACGCAGCCCCTATTTGCCCTGATACTGCATTAAACTTTTGAGGATCATCCACTACCCCAACCAATAAATTGCCCAACTGAGAGCCTAAGTAAGCACTCAAAACCCAGACCCGTTCCGAGAGATGCACTAAAGAATGGCTCAACTCAACTACACTTTCAGTATTGTTCAAATTATTGGTAGCAACTAGTATTTCCTGTAGCAAACTGGAAGCGGATCTTCCCAATAATACAAAATTATCTGCCAATTTTAAATCTACACCACTACCAAAACTCTCTGCAATATTTCCACTATTCTTTACAAGGTACCTCACTTTCTCCACTAAAATTGAAGTAGAACCTTCCAACATCTCAAATTTCTCGCCTAATTTTCCTCTACTTACAATATTTTCCATGCCTAAGCCGTGCACGAAATTTGAAGTAGAGCTATGAAATCCTTGCAATCTCTTAGCTAATTTTTCCTCTGTTGATGAGATTTTTAGTAACGCTTCCAAAACTTGAGTGGCTCTTCTCCACAATGTTTTAAAATGATATTCAACATTGCCTTGTTGATTTCTATGCAAGGCTCTCAATGACAGCAGACAAAGAAAGAAAGAAAATTCTAAAACCAAATAAGAGCGCTCTCTCTACATTGATTCATTCTACTCATTTTGTAGCAAGAGGAGAGGCACAAGATCTCTGTCTTTAACCGATTGGGCACCCCTTCTTTTCACAGAGAGGGTATTCTTACCCCATTTGCTGGCTAGCCTCCCTTTCATGGTATCTGCTAAAAAAAAAGGAGAAATTATTCCAGCTATTTTTCTTTTCCACTCCCCAAAAAAGAAAGTTATTAAGTAGAAAATATCAGACTGACGCCAGCATGGGAGAACTGACAAACATTTAATACTATAATTAATAAAATATCAGACTGCTCCAACATGGGGAAAAATAACAACTATTAAATAATATAATCAATACTCACCAAAACCTTGACCAAATTGCCTTCATTCGGAAGTAACATTTCTAAAACAAAGGAACATTTCGTATTAATAGGCAAATGAATAAAGTGTCCCCACTGGTTGATAAAATCAATTATTATTATTATTATTCATCCATTATTAAGTAACCAATTGGAGCAGACATTCGTACGCCCAATACATTGCCATACTATTGAAAATGAATGAATATGTTGCCATTGTTAATGCTTAGTCTTCTACACATTGTTTATTAGATTTTAATACAGAAATATCGATCTATTGTGTAATGTATTTCGCTCACTCACTTATGAAATGAAATCTAAATGTGCTTGAAAATCTATTTTGCAATTTGCACTATATTATTCTTCTATAAACAACATTAAACAAACCCATACATCAGTAAACTGGACTATTAGAGTTTCAGAGAAATCAGAAATAATAAAAATAAAAGTGCAAGACAAATGTTTGACTCCTGTGAGTTGAAAGAACAAAATTTATCAGAAACAAATGAAGATATGCTTATCAATAAGGAAGCCAAGAATGCAATATAACAACTTTGAGTGCACCTGGAACTTGTCACGTTTTTGAAAATAATTGTTTTTAGCTGTTAATTAGATGTGTAAACTAGAGGTAAAACTTTTAACAGTCAATCACAAGAAATAGAAGATGAAATACAATCTAATTTCATAATCTTCCTAACTTAATTAAAGGATTACATATAGGCTTAATTTGATATATAATAGCATATTTTTTTTTTATTAAGCACTATTCACCATTAACAAAATAAATTAACTTATCCATGATTAAAATTTTATTCAATAGTTGAATAGTGCATTTATTTTTTTATTAGACCTTCGTGTAATAACTGTTAAATGATAAACTGAATCAAAAGTCCATCATTAATCTCCCCTAACAAAAAAAATTGATTAAACCACACAACTAATAGTTATGTAAAGATTATTAATCATTCATACAATTTGTTAATATCTTATCGATATAGTTTAATTCTTTAACATCCTTGATGATAATTAAATGTCACCAATGGGAGGGTATTACATACTCCCCCCCTAGGAGTTGACTTACTCCTAGAAGTCGCAGTTCTCGATTAGAAAATTAACACTTGATAATCTCTAGATAGTAATAACACTAACTTAAGGTTATTTCAATAGAACATATATTACCACATTCAAACATAATTCCTATCTGATAGTTCTCCAAAAGGCAACAAGAAAAAGTTGACATGCACAAATCGACAATAGGGTTAATACATTTCTACCTCATTAATGTATACATATGATCATATTCACAACATCTAGATAATCAAAACTTTACTTCATTAATTCATTCTATTTACTAATCTCATAATGTGTATGTGTCCATCACACCATGTATTGTTAAGGTTATCATCACTGATTTTGAACATATCAACTTGAGTAAACTACAATCAAATTGCTATAGCTATCGAAACAGGCCAACTAGAGATACTAAATAATTGAGAAGAAAAATAGAGTCACTTGAAATTTTAGAAGCATCTTGCATTTAAGTTCAACATAATGTCTCACATAAGTATGTCCTTGTCACTAGCAAATTTTACCTTTATTCTATATCAATACTTATAAATGATTAAAAACTTCTAAGAAAACCAAAACCTAACAATTCAAAAATCTTACTTGGTGTATAGCAGATTCTACATATATGTTATTTGTCACTAGTCTGATAATCATTCATCCTTTTCTTCATTTTAACTTAAGGTAATAATCATAACTTAGATGTTCACTTGCACAAACAAAGGTACCGATTATAAACTTAAATTGTCATTTCATTAATTTAATGTGAAGTCCAAGTCTCGAACAAAGGTACTAGCACCATTAGAATGTAAGGAATTTTTTTTTTATCCCGACGTTGTGATAAACACGTAGTCATACAACCATTATCTAAAACACCTAATATCTTCCACATTTTTTTCAAGAGGTAATAAATTATATGTATCACAAAACATAATGAGCCCTTCTAAATATGCAAGAAAGAGAAAGGAAAGTTATGCATCTTACTAGGGTAAAAGCACAATAAGATGTCACCCTTTTACAAAGGAAGAGGCTAACAACACCAAAACTAAAAATCTTCAAGGGCATAAAAGTCACATTTCTATTTAGAATTTGAAGATGATGTAAACTAATGAAATGTGTGAAATAGGATGAATGTTATGCCTATAATTTTTTAAAATTATTTTGGACATAAATTAATATATTTTTTTAATTTTTAAGGTCTATTTTTCATATCCTGAAAATACAGCAAATCAGGGGGTTTACCTCCCGTCAAATAATTATAAGTAAAACATTGTTTTTTCCTCCAATTTCAAAACATGTTTTAGATGACATGTATACCTAGTGCAAAAAAAAGGAAAGAAGTGTTTTCGATTTATAATTTGCCCATTATAAGTATTCAAAGTACAACTTACATGAAATCAATAGTTTTTGTCTCCCGCCACTTTTCAGCTATCAAATTTTTTCCAAAATTTAAATAAATTATATATTCTTGAAGAAGATTCTCTTCTCTAGTGCCTCATATAATTTTAAAATTTTTTTTAATTGATTTACTATTTTTTTTAATTTATCGAATCGGCGACTTCTCAAAGATTTATATACCTACATGTAGTTTTTCACAAATTTGTTTAACATTTTCCAATTGAAATTATATAAAATTTATATTTTTAGAATTTTAGTTCCGAGATCTACAAAAGGGTAGTTTTAGTTTTTTGAAATTTTTTATTTGCAGAAGAGAAAAAAACACCACAAGTGCAAATTGTGCATTTTTGGTGTTTTTTAAGTTTTGGCTGCCAAGTTGGCATGCCACTTAGGATGACTCGGCCGAATCAAACTCGGCCGAGTCCCTTAAGACATCGGCCCCTCGTGACCGGTTGTGTGAGCGACCTGTCCTTTCAATTCGAAGGCTATATATGTGCGTGATATTTTAAAAAAATATATATCAATTGCGAATTTACATTCTTATTTTAGGATATAAGGATATTTTGAAGCAAGGAGTCATTATTTTGGGGAAGTTACAAAGAAATTTTGATTTCGAAGGAGTTTGAAGACAAGTTTCTCAGTGACGAAATAGTAAAACAATAAAAAAAATCTTGCTTAGATATTTGAGCAATGGGAAATAAAAGGACTAGAACAAGGAAGTATGATCGTAAAAGGGATGACCAAATGAAAGGTCATACGAAAGTCCAAGAGCAACCAATAGATGTTGAAGAAGAACCTATCACTGTAGAAGGTGCAACTCAACTAGGGGAGGATATTGGTAGTAGTCGAAGTATACATTTTTTTCCTACAATGCAGAATTTGATGGACATGAATGAGGAATCACTTATTAGTCAAATTGAACTAGAACACCTGGTACCTGAAAGCACTATTAAATTACATCTCAAAAATATGTGGATGGAATATTTTGAGAGTAAATCTTTGGTGGGAAAAGCACAATTGTTTGCAAAGTTATTCAGGAAAAAAGAAATGACTCTAGTTTTGGAGTTGTTGGGTATTGATAATAGGAAAGTTAGAGGAGGTAAAGTAAAAGAGAGAATAATTCAAAATTTACAAGATGCACTGAACGTTGTTAATAGGGCAAATCATAAAGGACCAGATTCAAATGCAGCTAGAAGAACCTTGATGACTATGATAACTAGTAAGAAATTGACACATAGAAATCAAGTTTGAGCAATTTCTGATTTACTCAACGTATCTCGAAGAACTATACAGAGATATATTAGGAAGAGAAATATGTTGGATATGAATATTGAAAAGAATTGGTTACAGATTTGTAGACTTCCTAGTAAAGATAGAATTTCTAAAGATGTAAGAAGATAGGTCATTGATTTTTGGACCAACCACTCTCATGTTTCTTCCAATAGAAGGGACACTATACAAATGGACGATGAAGAAACTGATATGAAGATTTCGCATCCAAAACATTTTGTCGATACTACACAAAGTGAATTGTTTGAAGCATTCAAGGATGAATTTTTAGATGTAAAAATATGTCAGAGAATGTTTGAGATGTTGCGCCCTTGCTTCGTATGCATAAATAAGGTTTGTGAAACATGTTGTTGTCGAAATCATGTTGAGTTTCACTTATACTTGCAATCATATAAAAGGGTTATGACAATACTTAATCTAGGTATGGTTACTAGAAGTACAATAGAATTTGTAAAGTCCATTTTATGTGATAAATCAGAAGATTCAGATGAATTTAATGCCCAGTGTATAAAAAATGAATGCAATAATTGTGGAAATTTGCAGCGATTTCCTTTACAATTTGATAATATTGATGTTACAACACTAGTCCAGTGGAAGAGATTTGAATATGAGATATACCAAATGAAGATAGGAGGTGAATCAAAAAAAATTACATTAAAGGAGAGTGAATTACCATACCTTCAATTCATGGATAGATTTCGATCTATGATTTATCCACATATCCAACATTGTCATGGTGCACAATGGCAAGCTAAACAGTTTCATGATTCCAAAAATTGTTTCCCACTTGGTTGTATTCTTTCAGTTGTAGATATTGTGGAGAACTATACATTTTCCCCTCAAAAGGAGCTCGAGACTCAATATTATCATTCTGATCAAGTTGCAATATTTGTGCATGTGACCTATAGACATGCATAATATGATTTGGATGGGATAGAATCTGGTATAGATCAAAATGAATGCATTATCATCAAGGAGGTTCATTTCTATATTAGTGATGACAGGGTTCATGATAGGAGCTACGTGGCTCATTGTTTCAACATGTTTTTCAACAATCTTGCGAGTCGTGGGATAAATGCTTCACAACATTGGATCTAGTCTGATGGGTGTGCAGGTAAGTATGTACATGCATTATAAATTTTCTTTTAAATTTTTTTTTGAGCATTTCTATATATATTTATGTGTCACATTTAAATAAATTTTTATATTTATTTGAATTGTAGGTCAATTTAAGTCTGCAAAAGCCTTTAATTGGTTAGCCATGCAACATGCTAGACACAACGTTAAGTTTGTTTGGAACTTCTTTGAAAGTGGACATGGAAAAGGAGAGCATGATGGAGCAGGATCATGTGTGAAGCGTGCACTCCGACAACATGAACTTCAAGGTATGTGTACATACATTTGATATTCAACTTGTTTATTTGACTAGACTATTTAAAACTTTACATTACATGTACACATGTATATATATATATATATATATATATATATATATATATATATATATATATATATATATATATATATATATATATACTAAATTGTTAAAAATATATCTCTCTAGGTAACATGATAGAGAATTCAAAGAAAATTGTTGAATGGTGTCAAAATCATTTCACTGCTCAAGACACAAAATACAACAAACATTACTTTTGGGAAGTGATAGGTATTTATTTAATTTACTTTTATTTTTCAAACTCAAATTCATGAAACAACATATATAGGTCTGTCATGTATGTGTGTTTTAACTTGTTGTAGATATATATATATATATATATATATATATATATATATATATATATATATATATATATATATATATATATATATATATATATATATATATATATATATATATAATATATATATATATATATATATATATATATATATATATATTGCATTTCACATTTTTCATGATTTCAAACTGAGATCTATATATCAATCCATCCAATCCAGATATCGATTGATCGAATCCCTAAAATTGTCAATCAATTGTTGGAATTAGAAGTTTGCATCAAGTGATGACTACGAGACAACACAAGCCTCCACTAATTCAACTAAGAGATAAATCATGCTTTTGTGAAGATTGTCTTAATAAGAACTGATGAAGGGTGCTCCCCTTAATACCACAAACGCATAACAGAAATAGAGAAACAACAACAATATGCAAGAACAGAAAATTGGCTTCTTATTATCTCCACAAATGTGGAATTACAAACTTTCAAAATTACAATATGCAAAGCCCCATGGGCATTCCCTTACAATATTCTGTAGGAAAAAGCCTCGAATTATTGCCCAGATCTACTACCCAAAACTATTCTGAACTGCCTAAGACAACAATACAGCCTTCCTTATATAGGCAATTTTTCCACCGCCTGGGAAGGTTCCAGAATTTTAGCCAATAAGGCCGACCAAACTTAGAATTATTTTATTTTACATTTTATTACATCATAGTCGGCTCAAGATAACCTTTGAAACCCAAACAAAAATTTTGAAGAAAATTATTTTCTGCCATTTCAGGTGACCCAACTTCCGAAGACCATAAGTCATCACCAGTTGACCCGATCGGCTATTATAACCCCATTTCGGAAACGCCACGAAGCGCTCTACAGGCTTGACCCACGCAAGCGCCCGTCACCCAAATTTTTGACCTCATCTGGGGCCTCTAAAGCCTTCAAAACTGAGTTCAAAGTTTCTGTACCCTACTGCCAATACCGAAAATCTTCAATATCTTCCGATGTACACTTGACCTGGCAATGAAACTTTACTGGCAGACTTATATGACCAAAATGAACCTCCAAGAAAGAAATCAGATCATTCTGAGCACATACAAAAATTACCAAAAATAGTAACTTTCCACAAATAGCAACTCTGCACAAGATAGCCCTTATTGAATTCAAAAATAGAAATATTTTTAGGTGATGCAAGATTGCTCTTACACCCAGGATGCTCCTGCATCAGACACCCGGGGTAATTTGAGAAGTGACCCTGTCACGACTCAAGTGTGTAGAGGAAAACCAAGATGGTTAACCTCCTCCTTTGTTAGCCATGATGAATCTTCAATAGGTTGTCCTTTCCATTTGACCAAATACTCTTCATATGTCCTATTCCTTGTGCTTCTGCCAACACGACTGTCTAGTATGTCTTCAATCTCCTTGATATCTGAACTGGTTGCTGGAATACTCCACTGTGCTGCTACAACCTCATCTTCAACACTTTCTTCATGATACTGTGTCAAATCTGAAATGTTAAACATTGGTGAAATATTCAGCTCAGTAGGCAATTCTACCTCATATGCATTTCCTGAATCATGTTTCTTTAGTATCTTACATGGCCCAAACTTTTTCATTTGCAGCTTGTTATATGTACCAACCGGAAATCGCTCCTTCCGCAAATGAACCATGACTTCATCACCAACCTGAAATTCCTTATATCTCCTTTTCTCATCTGCCTTAGCCTTATACTGTGCGTTCATCTTGGTAATATGCTTCCTCACCTCCCCATGGATATTCTTCAAGTGTTCTGCAAAATCCTCAGCTTCAGCACTACTTATTTCTCCTTTATCTATCTTCCTCAATTCAGATGCATTTCTTGGACTACTTCCATATACAATATGGAATGGTGATTTACCAGTGCTCCTATTGATAGAATTATTGTATGCAAATTCTGCCTGTGGTAAAATCAAATCCCATCCTGTTGGCTTATCTCCAACCAAACATCTCAGCAAATTTCCCAAACTCCTATTCACCACCTCTGTCTGTCCATCAGTCTGTGGATGATGTGATGAACTGAACTTCAAATCTGTCTTTAACTTCTTCCACAATGTACGCCAAAAATATCCAACAAACTTAGTGTCCCGATCTGAAACTATGGTCTGTGGCAAACCATGAAGTCTCACTACTTCTCTGAAAAACAATTCTGCTATATGAACAGCATCATTGGTCTTCTTGCAGGGAATGAAATGTGCCATCTTCGAGAATCTGTCAACTACCACAAAAATTGAATCGTGTCCCCGCTGAGTCCTCGGTAAACCAAGAACAAAGTCCATACTGATATCCTCCCAAGGCTTCTCTAGTATAGGTAATGGCTAATACAACCCTGTATTCTGCTTCACTCCTTTCACCATCTGACATACTCTGCAACTCTGTACAAACTTCTTCACATCTTGCTGCAACTGTGGCCAATAATAATTCTCACTAACCAAACCAAGGGTTTTATCATGACCAAAATGTCCAGCCAATCCTCCGCTATGCTTCTCCTTGATGAGATTCTCCCTCATAGAACTTCGTGGAATGCACAACTGACTCCCTCTGAATAGCATATCATCTTGGATGATGAAATCTAGCCATTTCATCCTGTCTAGAGTAACAGGTTCTGTACAAGCTTGCCAAGCTTCACCAA
Source organism: Chamaecyparis obtusa (assembly GCA_027943335.1). Classification (NCBI taxonomy): domain Eukaryota; kingdom Viridiplantae; phylum Streptophyta; class Pinopsida; order Cupressales; family Cupressaceae; genus Chamaecyparis; species Chamaecyparis obtusa. The sequence goes on from BSBK01001381.1 coordinate 87,431, forward strand.
AATCAGGATCCTTTGGATATAAATTCTTGAGTTCCTTGAACCCAATCACTTCAATCTGCATTTCTGTCAGCAATAGTTGCCTTCTGCTAAGAGCATCTGCAACCCTATTAGACTTTCCACTCCTGTGTTTCAAAACAAATGTATAACTCTGCAAAAACTCAACCCATTTCAAATGTCTTTGATTCAATTTTCCTTGACTATTCAAATATTGTAAAGCTTGATGATCAGTATACAAAACAAACTCCTTAGGAAGCAGATAGTGCCTCCACTTTTTCAATGCCTGAACTATAGCATAAAATTCCTGATCATAAACAGAATATTTTCTCTTGGCATCATTTAATTTCTCACTAAAATAAGCAACAAGTTTACCTTCTTGGCTCATAACAGCTCCTATTGCAGTACCACTAGCATCACAATCTACTTGAAACACCTTATTAAAATCTGGAAGTGCTAAAACTGGTTGTTCTGTAACTTTTTGTTTCAACAATTGAAAACTCTTTTCTACCCCATTAGTCCACTTAAACTCTTTTCTATCCCCTCTCATTGATTCAGTCAAGGGACCACAAATACTGCTAAAATTTTTGATAAACTTTCTGTAAAAGCTAGCTAGACCATGAAAAGATCTTACCTCAGTAGCACTCCTCGGAGTAGGCCATTCAAGGATAGCCTATACCTTTTCTGGGTCCATTTTTAGACCTTCTGCTGAAACTACAAATCCCAAATACACTAATTAGATAGGTAAATTGAATTTTAATTGATTAGATAGAACTTTCAATTTACTTTCTACTTGAATTTTAATTTCAATTTATTAGATTAGATGTCATGACCCTGACTGACTGTAGTTGATACCTTGGAACCTGAGATTAGTTCATTTTCTGGATGGTTGACACTTGTTAAGTTATTTCTATTATTCTGGGATTTTTTTTTTATGTTGAACTTTTCGAGAATTCAGAGTTGATTCAAAATCTGATTCTCAGAAACAGAGGTTTTTATGTTGTCAGTATTACGCTACTTTCAGAATCTTAATATCTGAATCAGTTTGGATTCAGAGATCAAATTTTATTAATGATGTTAGTATGGTTCAGTTTACCTTTGTCTGATTCGTACATTCAGATTTGTTCTTAAGCTGGATTTTATAAAAATATATATATTTTCAGTAACCTGTGTATGTTGTTTGTCAGTTTATAAGTATAAACATATATATATATATATATGTAAATTTATAACATTGTATAATTATACATACGTGTATATAAGTTCAAGTGCATTAGTATGAATAATTATATATATATATATATATATATATATCTATATATATATATATATATATATATATATATATATATATATATATATATATACATATATATATATATATATATATATATATATATTTGTAATTGTAGATATTCGTGTGCTGGAATTTATATATATATATATATATACAGGTTATAAATATTATATATATATACATATACTTATTAATTGGAAAACAACATTAGTATTATTAATTTGGATATCGATATTAATAATAATATTAATATTAATAATAATATTAATATTAATATTAATATTAATATTGATAAGAATATTAATTGCTAAATTAATATTAATATTAAAGTCAATGTTAATATTGATCTTAACATTGATGTTAATATGGATAGTGTTGTTAGTATCTAATGTTATGTTGATATGTAAGTTACTAACTATCTTACCTATCGAAGGATTCAGCTTTTCCATAAAAATTTTAACTAAACTCACCTAAGTTAGTCGATGCTTAGACTAGCGCTTGTTATGGGGGTTTTGGGTTTTTGGCTTATGGCGGCAAGTTAGTGGGTTTTTATGAAGAGCAGGCTTCTCGATTGGCAAGTTGGTACCTCGGCTACCATGTGTTGGTATCTGCATTGCGTACGAAGTTTGGTTTCTTGCTCGCTGTTATGAGCATTAATTTGGCACGATGTTGTATTCAGACCACCATCGTTGGTCGTGGTTGGGGTTATGGATGCTCTGTCGAGCGTTTTTCTCTGCGTTATCGTAGGGAAATTGATGGCAACTATGGAGGAAACCGTTTCTTCTCAGCATTTCGAAGGTTCATAATTTCGTTTATTATGGTTCTGTTGTTTTGTTGCTGCATTTCTTGTAGTATCTTTTCTTAAAAGGCTTTCTCTGGTTCTTTGTGGCAAGGATTGGAGTGTTGCGAATTTGATAGCAGAGGGTTTTATCGGGCATCAACTCCTGTGTCATTTCATATTATCACAGGCAGGGGGCTCTTTCTCAAAACCCTACTCTTTTATCTGTATTATTTTAGTATGATATGGTGGTTATCGACTATTAAAAATGTTGTGTTTGGAAATTTGTAGCCATCTTTAAGAGTATGCAGGGTATGGGGTTTCCATAGCTTAATCTAGTGTACCCTAGTTTCGGATGTAAAATTTATTCAGATGCTTGATATTTCTGTACATTATCTCCTTCGAAAGTTTTGAAATGTTTTAAGTATTAAGGTCTTTCAGTTTAAATGGTATTTAGTACATCTCATCATGGAAATTATAGAGAATGGTTTGTTTAGCGAAGTTTGTTTTGCATATACCCATGTTTGAATGAGAATGGAGATATCGCCTTGGAAACATGGGCGTATACGGGGTTTGTGATTTTATGTGGTTGCTGTAATTGTAGTTTTTGTGTTGGTTGTGGATAGCTTAAAGTGCCGGCTGTGATTTTGAGCCGAGCTCAGTGGGTACTCTGTTTTGTGGTTAAAAGTTTGTTACAGTTGTAACCCGGCTATGAATTTGTGATTATGGATTTATTCGCTTTTGGTCACGAATTTGCATTGACTTTGAGACACGACCCTGAGTCATAGTTATAAACTTGGTGTAGAGAATTGGTTTCTTTTTGTCAAGCCATTGTTGTTATATGTGCTGTATTATTATAAATTTTGTGTAGGAGAAGGGTTTCGGCAATAAATAGGGAACCAAACATTTGTATAAATGTTATTCAGATGGCGTCGTTTGATTATCTCAATGAGTTTTGGGTCTGAAGTTACAGTCCCATTATTGTTAAGTTGTTTGTGAATTTGGGCTCAAAAATTCTGTGTGATATATATATGTAAGTGTATATATTTTTATAAGATTTCGAGTTTGACTTTTAAAGGGTTTGGATTCCGTTAATTGTATAGAATATTCGTTTGCAAATTCAGAGATTGGATTATAAGCAATATTCAAATCCTACTGTAGTATATGCGGGATTTCGATATTGTGGTTAAACCATGGCATAGCGAAGAGTATTGCGACTGTCATCTTGTGTATTAGCTTGAATCATTGAATGCATACAAACATTTTTCGTTGACTGTATCATATTTAGATGATTTGAGAGTATGTTTTAATGGGTTGAGTTTGAGAGCTCTGAAATGAAAACAACTACTATGATATCATTTTATTGTCAACACCATTACTAAATAGAGTAGTGAAATTTGTTATCTGGAAACAATTGGTTATTGATGTATAGCGGAAATGATTATTTTCTATCTTAGAGCTAACTTTAAATTAACAAGATTTTACGTATATTTTGATATATGTAGGTAAGTATTTGTATGTATACTTATAGGTGCTGAGTATATGTGTATGTATAAGTATTTATTTATAGGTATCAATGTATATGTATATTCTTATGAAATTCACTGTTAGTTTTATCATAGATTTATAATCCAGAAATTATAGTGAATACTGTTTTGGTAATGGAAATTGATTGTTTTTATAATTTGTTATAATTATATTTATATGGATAGTTTCATTAGTAATATCTTGTTTAATGGAATTTAAGTTAAATGTATCTTAGAAAAGACATTTCTTGTTATTAGATTTAGATATAGCTATTAGAGGATTGAACAATGTGGTTATAAATATGGTTTCAAATGGTACTTGAAAGATGGAAATTTGGATTCAAATGATGTTTCTATTTGCTGGTGCAATTGTTTTATTGTGGCAAAAGAAATATATGTATATTAGTTGGAATCGGAAAATTAGTTTAAGTTTTCTTCCAATTAGTATGATTTGAATTATGTGTATGTTAGATTATGCAAGTGTGATCCTTTAGGTTGGGTGGCTGTCATAAAGCGAGTAACTTGTGGTGAAAGAAATACGTTGTCAGATGCCCTCTGACTTCAGTCTGGATCCTTATGGGAAAGTTTATGACAGTTATTTAAACAAGTGGTAACAAAATTCATGGGATGGGAATCATATAATAAGATAAGAATATTATGGTTTCACCTGACATAATGAGTTCTACGAGTGGCTAAACGTAGATTCATATGTTAACACCCATGGACTACTGGATCATCACCTTGTCATATTCTATGCGGGTTTATTTTCTGCATATCTGCATGTATGAAATTATGTACTTGCTTTACAATTTTGATGTGAAAAGAAAATTGTATTATCAATACTTCTGTTATTTGGATTTAATAATGTTAGATGTTATTAAATCTAACGTGCAGGTTTTGGAGGTTATTTCAGATTGATTTCTGTACTAAGCCCTGCTTGGTGTGTTGTGTTTTTGATGATTTGATTTCAGGTTCGAGATATAAATGAATACGGATCTAGAAGAAAGTTGACTTCTTGTCGTTTAGAATCAGTGATTAATTTGGATGTACCTTAATAGTTGTTGTTTTACTTCTTGTAAGAGTAACAATATGTCATACTCGGATGTTATGATCTGAAAAATATTACACTGCTGATTATGAGTGTTCTATTGAACTTGTTGTACAAGGTTAATTGTAATGGATATTGTTTTTAAAAAAAAATTTGTTCGGGTTATAATTTTCTTTGTTTGATATGTTTAGTGCTCTATGGTAGTTATTTTGCTTTGAGTTGGTTAGGGTATTACATTTGGTATCAGAGCCCAAGGTTTAAACACTCAGGACTCGAAAAGATTTATTAGTGGTTTCATTATGCTTCCTGCGAGATTTTAATTAAATCTCTTTTATAGGAATTCCAGTATGCCTCCCATTACATGAGGAGCATGGGGACGAGGTATCCCTAATGCTGATGCCAAAGCAGGCAGAGGTAGAGGTGGACGTAGAGGCCGCGGTCAAGGCCTAGGTAGAGGTCGTGGCCTTGGTAGGGGTCAAGATCATCAAGATAGGCTTGATGATGGAATTCCTCATGATGAAGATCAAAGGGGAATTCAAGCTGAGATACTTCAGCAGATTCTTGGACTAGTTGGATTAGCACCAAGCTGTAATTGATTGCAGCGAGAAGACTGTTGCATGCATTGATGATTTTGGGGCCAGTAAAGTCATTTCAGGGATTAAGAGGCCTATTTCTTTTAGAACTATATCCACTAAACAACTCCATAGGTGTTTACAGAAGGGCTATAAGCTGTTTGCTATTTCTGTCAATGATTTTTCTGAACCCATGGCCGAGCGGGCAAGTCTTGACCATCCTTTGCTTAAGGAATTTTCTGATGTGTTTGTAACGGAGATTCCGGGTATTCCACCCAAGAGAGAAATTGACTTTAGGATTGATCTTGTGCCTGGAACTGAGCCAATTTCTAAAACTCCTTATCGTATGACAGCACAAGAATTGGCTGAACTTAAGGTTCAACTTGAAGAACTCCTTGAGAAAGGGCTGATCAGACCAAGTGTCTCTCCCTGGGGTGCACCTGTTATCTTCGTTAAGAAGAAAGATGGATCTCTTAGACTGTGTATCGACTACAGACAGTTGAATAAGGTTACTATCAAGAATAGGTATCCATTGCCTAGGATTGATGACTTATTTGATCAAGTTAAGGGTGCTAAGGTGTTTTCCAAAATTGATCTTAAATCTGGTTACCATCAGCTTCGAATTCAAGAAGATGATATTCATAAGACAGCATTTCGAACTAGATATGGGCATTATGAATTCACTGTTGTACCTTTCGGTTTAACAAATGCGCCATCAGTATTTATGAGTTTGATGCAGGGAGTGTTTAGAACCTTCCTTGATAAGTTTGTAGTTGTCTTTCTGGATGACATATTGATTTATTCTAACTCCTTGGAGGAGCATGAACAACATCTAAAGAAAGTTTTTGAATGTCTCCAAAGGAATAAGCTGTATGCTAATCCTGATAAGTGTGAATTTTTCAAATCTGAAATAAGCTACCTTGGACACATTATCACAGGAGATGGAATAGCTGTGGATCCAGCTAAGATTAGAGCTATTGTAGAGTGGCCAGCACCTACAAACATGTCTGAAGTGAGAAGTTTTATGGGTTTGGCCAGTTATTACCAAAGGTTTGTAGCTAATTTCTCTAAAATAGCACATCCTATCACTTCTCTACAAAGAAAAGGTAAGAAATTTGTCTGGTCAGATCAGTGTGAAGAGGCTTTTCAGCATCTTAAAGATTGGTTGACTAGTGCACCTGTTTTGGCAGTACCTGATCCTTGTAAAGAATTTGAAGTTTGCACGGATGAATCATTGGATGGGTTAGGAGCAGTTCTAATGCAAGATGGCAGAGTGATTGCGTATGAATCCAGGAAACTCAAGGATCATGAAATTAACTACCCAACTCACGATTTGGAGCTTGCTACAGTAATGCATGCGTTGACCAAATGGTGACATTTTCTTCTTGGACAGCATTTTGAGTTGTGAACTAATCACAGAAGTCTTCAATATATTTTCACACAGCCAAATCTGAATGCACGACAACGTAGATGGATGGAATTTTTGTGTGAATATGACTTTGAAGTCAAATATGTGCAAGGTAAAGAGAATAAGGTGGCTGATGCGCTTAGCAGAAGATGTCACGAACTCTCCTCTTTAGCTCTCACAATGGATTTGAAGGAGAAAATATTGCAAAATCTGGGTTTTGATCCATGGTTTTTAGATGTGAAAGCTATTATGGACAGTGGCAGCACGTTAGAAGGCAGATTTGAAGGTTACTCTATCAGCACTGATGGGTTGTTGCTTTAAAAAGGCAGTACTTATGTTCCTGAGGTTGGAGAACTACAGAATTTGGTTATGTCTGAAGCTCATAAAGTGCCCTATTCAGCACATCTTGGTGTTAAGAAAATGAATGCCAATCTGAAACAGTATTATTATTGGCCAGGTATGAAGAGAGATATTACTGACTTTGTTGCTAGATGTCTGGAATGTCAAAGGGTAAAAGCTGAACATCAACATCCTGCAGGTTTACTTCAATCTCACAGTGCGCCTGGATGGAATTGGGATACCATCTCCATAGATTTCATAATGGGATTACCTTTATCAGTTAGACGGCATGATGTAATCATGGTTGTGGTGGACAGGTTAACCAAAGTTGCACATTTTATTCCAGTAAGATCTTCATATAATGCAGCATCTGTAGCATGTATTTATATGGAGCAGATAGTTAGATTGCATGGAATCCCTAAGAAGATCATATCTGATAGGGACCCAGTTTTCACATCTTCACTTTGGAGGTCTATGCAGCGTGAACTTGGTACTCAGCTGAACTTCAGTTCTGCATATCATCCTGAGACTGATGGGCAAACTGAGCGTGTAAATTAGATTCTGGAAGACATGCTCAGGATGTACGTCATGGATAGGTAGAACAAATGGGAAGAATTCTTGCATTTAGTTGAGTTTTCATATAATAACGGTTATCACAGCTCTATAGGTATGGCTCCATTTCAAGCTTTGTATGGACGACCTTGCAGAACACCCTTGAGCTGGGATAATTTGGAAGATAGAATTCTCCTAGGACCTGAAATACTGTAAGATATGGAATAGCAAGTGAAACGAATCAGGGAACACCTTGTTACAGCACAGGATAGACAGAAAAAGTATGCAGATTTGCATAGGATTGAGCGTCAGTTTATGGTTGGGGACAAAGTTTTTCTGTGGGTTAGACCTAGAAAAATTCCAATTAGATATGGTAAAGGTTCCAAATTATCTCCACGTTTTGTGGGACCGTTTGAAATTCTAGAACGTGTTGGTCCGGTTGCCTACCGACTTTCTTTGCCTCCCAGTCTATCTCGAATCCATGATGTCTTTCATGTGTCTGTTTTAAGGAAATAAATACCTGATATCACTCATGTTCTGAATTGGAATGCATTACAGGTGATGGATGGCCAGTTGATGCTGGAACTAGTGCGAATCATTCAGCAAAGAGAGCTAAATCTCAGAGGTCGCAAGGTGGAGCAGGTAAAGGTATTATGGGATCATAATGATGATACCTCTGCAACATGGGAAGATACAGCGGCAATGAAAGTTTCTCATCCTCATTTGTTTTCAGGCTTCCAGGAGTAAGCCTAAGCTGGTGGGGGAGGGTGTCATGACCCTGACCGACTGTAGTTGATACCTTGGAACCTGAGATTAGTTCATTTTCTGGATGGTTGACACTTGTTAAGTTATTTCTATTATTCTGGGATTTTTTTTTATGTTGAACTTTTCGAGAATTCAGAGTTGATTCAAAATCTGATTCTCATAAATAGAGGTTTTTATGTTGTCAGTATTACGCTACTTTCAGAATCTTAATATCTGAATCAGTTTGGATTCAGAGATCAAATTTTATTAATGATGTTAGTATGGTTCAGTTTACCTTCGTCTGATTCATACTTTCAGATTTGTTCTTAAGCTGGATTTTATAAAAATATATATATTTTCAGTAACCTGTGTATGTTGTTTGTCAGTTTATAAGTATAAACATATATATATATATATATGTAAATTTATAACATTGTATAATTATACATATGTGTATATAAGTTCGAGTGCATTAGTATGAATAATTTATATATATATATATATATATATATATATATATATATATATATATATATATATATATATATATATATATATATATATATATATATATATGTATATAAATATCAATTTATTTTATATATATATATATGTATATATATATTTGTAATTATAGATATTCGTGTGCTGGAATTTATATATATATATATATACAGGTTATAAATATTATATATATATATATATACGTATACTTATTAATTGGAAAACAACATTAGTATTATTAATTTGGATATCGATATTAATAATAATATTAATATTAATATTAATATTAATATTAAAGTCAATGTTAATATTGATCTTAACATTGATGTTAATATGGATAGTGTTGTTAGTATCTAATGTTATGTTGATATGTAAGTTAGTAACTATCTTACCTATCGAAGGATTCAGCTTTTCCATAAAACTTTTAACTAAACTCACCTAAGTTAGTTGATGCTTAGACTAGCGCTTGTTATGGGGGTTTTGGGTTTTTGGCTTATGGCGGCAAGTTAGTGGGTTTTTATGAAGAGCAGGCTTCTCGATTGGCGAGTTGGTACCTCGGCTGCCATGTGTTGGTATCTGCATTGCGTATGAAGTTTGGTTTCTTGCTCGCTGTTATGAGCATTAATTTGGCACGATGTTGTATTCAGACCACCATCGTGGGTCGTGGTTGGGGTTATGGATGCTCTGTCGAGCATTTTTCTCTGCGTTATCGTAGGGAAATTGATGGCAACTATGGAGGAAACCATTTCTTCTCAGCATTTCGAAGGTTCACAATTTCATTTATTGTGGTTCTGTTGTTTTGTTGCTGCATTTCTTGTAGTATCTTTTCTTAAAAGGCTTTCTCTGGTTCTTTGTGGCAAGGATTGGAGTGTTGCGAATTTGATAGCAGAGGGTTTTATCGGGCACCAACTCCTGTGTCATTTCATATTATCATAGGCAAGGGGCTCTTTCTCAAAACCCTACTCTTTTATCTGTATTATTTTAGTATGATATGGTGGTTATCGACTATTAAAAATGTTGTGTTTGGAAATTTGTACCCATCTTTAAGAGTATGCAGGGTATGGAGTTTCCATAGCTTAATCTAGTGTACCCCAGTTTCGGATGTAAAATTTATTCAGATGCTTGATATTTCTGTACATTATCTCCTTCGAAAGTTTTGAAATGTTTTAAGTATTAAGGTCTTTCAATTTAAATGGTATTTAGTACATCTCATCATGGAAATTATAGAGAATGGTTTGTTTAGCGAAGTTTGTTTTGCATATACCTGTGTTTGAATGAGAATGGAGATATCACCTTGGAAACATGGGCGTATACGGGGTTTGTGATTTTATTTGGTTGCTGTAATTGTAGTTTTTGTGTTGGTTGTGGATAGCTTAAAGTGCCGGCTGTGATTTTGAGCCGAGCTCAGTGGGTACTCTATTTTGTGGTTAAAAGTTTGTTACAGTTGTAACCCGGCTATGAATTTGTGATTATGGATTTATTCACTTTTGGTCGCGAATTTGCATTGACTTTGAGACACGACCCTGAGTCGTAGTTATAAACTTGGTGTAGAGAATTGGTTTCTTTTTGTCAAGCCATTGTTGTTATATGTGCTGTATTATTATAAATTTTGTGTAGGAGAAGGGTTTCGGCAATAAATAGGGAACTAAACATTTGTATAAATGTTATTCAGATGGCGTCGTTTGATTATCTCAATGAGTTTCAGGTCTGAAGTTACAGTCCCATTATTGTTAAGTTGTTTGCGAATTTGGGTTCAAAAATTCTGTGTGATATATATATGTAAGTGTATATATTTTTATAAGATTTCGAGTTTGACTTTTAAAGGGTTTGGATTCCGTTAATTGTATAGAATATTCGTTTGCGAATTTAGAGATTGGATTATAAGCAATATTCAAATCCTACTGTAGTATATGCAGGATTTCGATATTGTGGTTAAACCATGGCATAGCGAAGAGTATTGCGACTGTCATCTTGTGTATTAGCTTGAATCATTGAATGCATACAAACATTTTTCGTTGACTGTATCGTATTTAGATGATTTGAGAGTATGTTTTAATGGGTTGAGTTTGAGAGCTCTGAAACGAAAACAACTACTATGATATCATTTTATTGTCAACACCATTACTAAATAGAGTAGTGAAATTTGTTATCTGGAAACAATTGGTTATTGATGTACAACAGAAATGATTATTTTCTATCTTAGAGCTAACTTTAAATTAATAAGATTTTACGTATATTTTGATATATGTAGGTAAGTATTTGTATGTATACTTATAGGTGCTGAGTATATGTGTATGTATAAGTATTTATTTATAGGTATCAATGTATATGTATATTCTTATGAAATTCACTGTTAGTTTTATCATAGATTTATAATCCAGAAATTATAGTGAATACTATTTTGGTAATGGAAATTGATTGTTTTTATAATTTGTTATAATTATATTTATATGGATAGTTTCTGTTGGCATTAAGCAGTATTGCCACTAGTGACAACACTTATTTGCATTCTGGATGGAAACCGAGCAGACAGTGCAAACCGAGCAGATAGTGCAAACCAAGCAGACAGTGCAAACCGAGCAGACAGTGCAAACCGAGAAGACAGTGCAAACCGAGCAAGTTAGTACAAACCGATCAGGACAATGTAAACTGAGTAACATCTTGTCTACCGAGTCACCAATGCTTACCGAGTTCAATACCTACCGAGTGATCAGTATGAACCGTGCCTTCACTTCTACCGAGTGCATGACGATGCCGAGTAATGCAGTGGACGCCGAGTATCAGAAAGTCACCGAGTCAGTTTGAAGGAACCGAGTAACCATATTTGGGCCGACTTAGTAGCACTTATGTTTATTTGTCAAGCCGACTGTGTAATTATAATTGTAATTAATTGTTTGAGACTTATATATAAACTATATTGTAAAAAGATGAAAAATAATCAAGTAGAATATATGTGAAAGAAAAAGAAAGGCAGAGATAAGCGAATTGCAGAAGGCTTCAGAAGTATAAGGTTCAGCAAAGACAAATTCATCACAGAAGGTGATCATTACATCAGAGAATCTCAATCAGCAATCCAGTTGCAAAGCAGAGATCTACTGTTTCATTCTAACAGGTGAATCAGTACTAAATCCTTTAACCGGGTAGACTTAACAGTCTTTGTATAAATCTCTTTACCGAGTGCATACTTCACTGTATGTTTGTAAATCCTTTAACAAGGTGGATTTAGCAATCCTTATTGCTCCTAACAGGGCAGATCATCAGAAGTGATCAAATTGTAAGCCTTAACCGGCCAACTTTATTCTGCAGTATTAAAGCTTTGTGGGTTTCATCCCCACCCCAGTTTTACTTTCTTTTGGAAGGTTTCTGGGTAACCAAATCTATGTGTCATTATTGTGAATGCTTTTAAGTTTCATGCTTTCTGTATGCAAAGGTTAAAAGTAAAATACATGTTAAAATTAGAAAAAAAAAATTTGAAGTCACTGATTCACCCCTCCCCTCTCAGTAACTTGGTTAATTCCTGAATATTTCCAACAAGTTTCATTAGTAATATCTTGTTTAATGGAATTTAAGTTAAATGTATCTTAGAAAAGACATTTCTTGTTATTAGATTTAGATATAGTTGTTAGAGGATTGAACAATGTGGTTATAAATATGGTTTCAAATGGTACTTGAAAGATGGAAATTTGGATTCAAATAATGTTTCTGTTTGCTAGTGCAATTGTTTTATTGTGGCAAAAGAAATATATGTATATTAGTCAGAATCGGAAAATTAGTTTAAGTTTTCTTCCAATTAGTATGATTTGAATTATGTGTATGTTAGATTATGCAAGTGTGATCCTTTAGGTTGGGTGGCTGTCATAAAGTGAGTAACTTGTGGTGAAAGAAATACGTTGTCGGATGCCCTCCGACTTCAGTCTGGATCCTTATGGGAAAGTTTATGATAGTTATTTAAACAAGTGGTAACAATTAAAATTCATGGGATGGGAATCATATAATAAGATAAGAATATTATGGTTTCACCTGACATAATGAGTTCTACGAGTGGCTAAACATAGATTCATATGTTGACACCCATGGACTACTGGATCATCACCTTGTCATATTCTATGTGGGTTTATTTTCTGCATATCTGCATGTATGAAATTATGTACTTGCTTTACAATTTTGATGTGAAAAGAAAATTGTATTATCAATAGTTCTGTTATTTGGATTTAATAATGTTAGATGTTATTAAATCTAACGTGCAGGTTTTGGAGGTTATTTCAGATTGATTTCTGTACTAAGCCCTGCTTGGTGTGTTGTGTTTTTGATGATTTGATTTCAGGTTCGAGATATAAATGAATACGGATCTAGAAGAAAGTTGACTTCTTGTCTTTTAGAATCAGTGATTAATTTGGATGTACCTTAATAGTTGTTGTTTTACTTTTTGTAAGAGTAACGATATGTCATACTCAGATGTTATGATCTGAAAAATATTACACTGTTGATTATGAGTATTCTATTGAACTTGTTGTACAAGGTTAATTGTAATGGATATTGTTTTTTAAAAAAAAATTGTTCGGGTTATAATTTTCTTTGTTTGATATGTTTAGTGCTCTATGGTAGTTCTTTTGCTTTGAGTTGGTTAGGGTATTACATTAGATTGATTAGATAAATATTAGATAGGTCTATATTTCTATTTTTTTTTTAGATTGATTAGAGAAGTCATGGCTTAAGGGCTTAAGGGGTCATGGCTTAAGGGCCAAAAGGGTTAAGGGCTTAAGGGGTCATGGCTTAAGGGGTTAGGGCTTTTAAACACTTAAGGGGTCATGTTCGGTTCTTAAGGGCTTAAGGCGTCATGTGAGGTCATGTTAGGACATGTTAGGTCATGCTAGGTCATATTAGGTCTTATTAGGTCATATTAGGTCATCTTCAATCCTTAAGGGGTCATGTGAGGTCAAATTAGGTCTTAAGGGATCATTTTAGGTCTTAAGGGGTCATGTTAGGTCTTATTAGGTCATATAAGGTCTTTTAGGTCTTATAAGGTCTTAAGGGGTCATGGCTTAAGGGCTTAAGGGCTTAAGGGCTCATGGCTTAAGGGCTCATGCCTTAAGGGGTTAAGGGCTTAAGGGATCATGGCTTAATGGGTTAGGGCTTAAGGGCTTAAGGGGTCATTGCTTAAGGGGTTAGGGCTTTTAAGGGCTTAAGGGGTCATGTTCATTCCTTAAGGGCTTAAGGGGTCATGTGAGGTCATGTGAGGTCGTGTTAGGTCATGCTAGGTCATATTAGGTCTTATTAGGTCATATTAGGTCATGTTTGGTCTTTAAGGGGTCACGTGAGGTCAAATTAGGTCATGTTAGGTCATGTTAGATCATGTTAGGTCATATTAGGTCATGTTAGGTAATGTGAGGTCATATTAGGTCTTAAGGGCTCTTTTAGGTCATGTTAGGTTATATTAGGTCTTATTAGGTCATATTAGGTCATGTTAGATCATGTTAGGTCATATTAGGTCATGTTAGGTAATGTGAGGTCATATTAGGTCTTAAGGGCTCTTTTAGGTCATGTTAGGTTATATTAGGTCTTATTAGGTCATATTAGGTCATGTTAGATCATGTTAGATCATATTAGGTCATGTTAGGTCATGTTAGATCATGTTAGGTCATATTAGGTCATATCAAGTCATGTTAGGTCATGTTAGGTCATGTGAGGACTTAAGGGGTCTTTTAGGTCATGTTAGGTCATGTGAGGTCAAATTAGGTCTTAAGAGATCATTTTAGGTCTTAAGGGGTCATGTTAGGTCTTATTCGATCATATTAGGTCTTTTAGGTCTTATAAGGTCTTAAGGGATCATATTAGGTCATGTTAGCTCATATTAGGTCATATTAGACCCCTTATAAGGTCTTAAGGGGTCATGGCTTAAGGGGTTAAGGGCTTAAGGGCTCATGGCTTAAGGGTTAAAGGGATTAAGGGTTCATGTCTTAAGGGGTCATGTTAGGTCATGTTAGGTCATGCAGGGTCATATTAGGTCTTATTAGGTCATATTAGGTCATGTTCGGTCCTTAAGGGCTTGTGTGAGGTAAAATTAGGTCTTAAGCAATCATTTTAGGTCTTAAGGGGTCTTTTAGGTCATGTTAGGTCTTAAGGGGTCTTATTAGGTCATGTGAGGTCATATTAGGTCTTAAGGGGTCTTTTTGGTCATGTTAGGTCATGTGAGGTCTTAAGGGGTCTTTTAGGTCATGTTAGGTCATGTGAGGTCATATTAGGTCTTAAGGGGTCTTTTAGGTCATTTTAGGTTATATTAGATCAAGTATTAGGTCATATTAGGTCATGTTAGATCATGTTAGGTCATATTAGGTCATGTTAGGTCATGTTAGATCATGTTAGGTCATATTAAGTCATGTTAGGTCATGTTAGGTCTTATTAGGTCATATTAAGTCATGTTTGGTCCTTAAGGGGTCATGTGAGGTCAAATTAGGTCTTAAGAAATCATTTTAGGTCTTAAGGGGTCTTTTAGGTCATGTTAGGTCTTAAGAGGTCTTATTAGGTCATGTGAGGTCATATTAGGTCATATTAGGTCTTTTAGGTCATATTAGGTCATATTAGGTCATGTTAGGTCATGTTAGGTCAAGTATTAGGTCATATTAGGTCATTTTTGGTCCTTAAGGGCTCATGTGAGGTCAAATTAGGTCTTAAGGTCATGTTAGGTCATTTTAGGTCTTAAGGGGTCATGTGAGGTACTTAAGGGCTTAAGGGGTCATGTTAGGTACTCAAGGGCTTAAGGGGTCATGTTAGGGGTTAAGGGGTCATGTTAGATCATTTTAGGTCTTAAGGGGTCATGCGAGGTACTTAAGGGCATAGAAGATTAATGTTGATTAAAGATTGAACATTGAAATTAAAGATTAATTTTAAAGCTAGATTTTAAAGATTGATTTAAACTTTCAATTCATTAAAGATTTTTCAGTAAGATTGATTAATTAATTTTCAATTAATTGATCTAGATAGGGCTTAAGGGTGCATAATAGGGCTTAAGGGGTTTACCTATAGATTGAATTTCTAAGATTGATTAAAAAGATTAAACATTGAAATTAAAGATTAATTATAAAGTTAGATTGTAAAGATTGATTTAAACTTTCAATTGATAAAAAGATTTTTTAGTAAGATTGATTAATTAGATTGATGAAAGATTGAACATAAATTAAATATTAATTTTAAAGATCAATTAATTTTTGGCTTCAATTACAAAATCTGGAAACATCTATCAATTTACAAATAGATCAATATACAAAACATGCACCTACATATCAATGTAAATGTACATATATATATATATATATATATATATATATATATATATATATATATATATATATATATATATATATATATATATATATATATATATATATATATATATATATATATATATATATATATATATATATATATATATATATATATATATATATATATATATTTCAAAAATCAAACATGTACATTAATGTTTAAGTGTCTATACATATATATCACAAAATCCAAACATGTATCAATGAACAAATAGATCAACGTACAAAACATGTGCACGTACATATCAATGTAAATGTCTAGATATCACAAAATTCAAACATGTATCGATGTAAATAGATTAGTTCATACAAATGGACCTATATATATCAATATACAAATGTCTACATATATCAATGTAAAGCATATATCTAGGTCAATGTAAAACATATCTAGAAATCAATGTACAACATAAATACTCTCTAGTACATGTGTACTCTAGATCAAAATCAATGCCATAGATCTAAATCTATGAACACATCAACTACGTTGATGATCACCATCACGTGCTAGATGTGCAGGCCTGTGTGGATCCTCGTCCTGCTGGACCTGAGTCTGTAAATGTAAATACACACACACACACACACACACACACACACACACACACACACACACACACATATATATATATATATATATATATATATATATATATATATATATATATATATATATATATATAAGAACTTGAAAGGTAAATAAATTTTATAAAATTTTTAATTTTTAATTTATTTCAAGTGTACCTTTGTATCATGATGAATCCGATCAGTAGGCTCCTCTAACTCTCCATATGCAGCACCTGTCGCAATGTCCTATACCACATTTAAATAAATTTAAATTTAAATATAGAACTATATGTACACATGTATATCTATATAAATTGAAATTAAATCCAAATTCGTGTACTTGCTGTAATGTACGTCCAAGGTCAGATAACTCAGAAGAGTGCAAGGACACTGCATCAAGATCAATGGCCACATCCATAAGCAAATCTGAGAATCTACTATGAACTCATGAGGTCATAGTCTGTGTCTGCTGTGTGGGAGCCTATGTATGCTATGGAGGCAGTGTAAGATCATCCACACTCTATCTAGAGGAACTTGCCTCTGCATCTGAGCTCTGACCTTGACTGCTGCCTATGGAGGATCTACGACACTGTCCTCCTCCAATGAAAGTAGGAAAATCACGTGGCTCAATCCCATGCAATGTAGAAATCCTCTGGTAAGTAGCTAGGAGATCACTCACTAACATACCACTAATCTCATGCATGCGATCCTCGGGTAGTCATCCTATCTCATCTGGAGTAGGAAGATCAAATCTGATGTATGGGTCATAAAATGGACTAGATGGTGATACACCTGCACTCATCCGTGATCGAAGCATGTACCTACCCACATGATCAAATGAAAATTGCTCGACCCAAGTCACAATTGTGGCAATGCTAGAATACATATCTAAACATGTGTCCTCAGCTGCAACCTGCCCAGCTCCAGTGTAGGCCTCCAAACCTTTTGGAAGAACCAAAAGGTTTTGACCCACCAATGCCCTCTTACTAGGGGGTTGTGGTATATCGGGTCATCTACACTTATCTTGATATCTCCCCGGACCCTGACCAGCATGTGGAGGTAGATCTGTGTAGTCAACATCATAGCCCAAATGAAACTCTGCAAACAATTGTTTGCAGAAATATAGTGGCACCTCATCCTTTTGGGGCCACATATGATGTGCTGCTAACCATCTAGGATATATAAAAGGGGCCACTATGTCATCTATACAAAAAGTGACTCTATATGCTCGAACCACCCTCTTATTGATGTAATGGGTACCAAACATGTTCTTCACCTGAGTGACTGAGACATCTGAATCAACTGGCCTCCAACCTACTATCCCTATAATAGTGCTAGATAGGCTATGATAAAAAACATCAATCGATACATCATCATATGGATTGTATGATTCAGCCTTTTGAATCATACTCATGAGCTCAGTGCGTATAGATGTCAATTTCTCCCTATTAGGGAGAGTAGTACTATTCTGCAATGTTCACTCTAACGCAGTCAGAGCGGCCTGCATCCTAGAGATAGTCTCATCTCTACGACTATCTCTACTATGTGGGGCCTAGGTACTATCATGGTCTGAGGGAGCTCGTGATCCATGACTATCATGGACACTCTGATCTGAACCACTAGAATCCATGAATGATATGCACACAAAGGTAATATATATATCTAGATCTAGATATAGATAAAAAATGCTCGCTGCAAGTAGGCACATGCACATATACATATACATCCATTAGAAAATCAATTGATATATATATATATATATATATATATATATATATATATATAAATTAATTTAAATAAATTAAAAAGATCTAACTTTCAATTTGTACATGTGTTACAATACTTCAAGTAAACATGAAAACATTTTAAAAACTTCAAACAAACACACATGAACTAATTTTCAAATGCATTTGTACATAATATAAATTAAATTATATTAAAATAAAAATTTAAATTCATGCATTTACATATGTACATGTAATATTTTTAAATATTTAAAAACATAATTTAAACTTGAAGGCATTTACACATGTATTCAATCATGGTAGTAGAACTAATTCATGTGCACACATATTTACTAATTTGAATGCATATTTACATGTACATATTTACTTTACACACATGTGAAAAATTAATTTGTACAAATTTCCATAACTAGGGAGGGAAAAACATTATATTTAAATTAAATACTAAAATAAATGGTGAAAATGTATAATAATTTGGAAAGGGGTTCATGGGTAGATTAAGAGTCTTAATTAGGTTGAAAGTAACCTGGTCTTATGGGTCTTAAGGGTCTTATGAGCTCATCTTAAGGGTCTTATGAGATCATCTTATGGGTCTTAAGGGTCATATGAGCTCATCTTAAGGGTCTTATGAGCTCATCTTAAGGGTCCTATTGGGTATTAACCTTCTCTTAGAGGGACTTTGTAATGTTTGACTATGTGATGATTACCACAATGTGTTATGGAACTTTCATAGGAAAATACTTTATCCTAAGTTTTAGATAGTATCAAAACCTCAATTTGGTAGTTAGGCAACTAAAAATAAAGATGACCTTATAACTAAAGTATCCTATATAATAAGAGTTAGGGATTTATTCATTTTGATCAATAGGATTTTTCTTAGCAAAGGATGAAAATAATAGTTTTGATAATATCCAGCACTATACTTATTTAGACTAAAAAAAATGCATAGGGGAGTTTGATCATCCATGGGCCATGACAAATAGAATAAGGAAATATGAAAATCTAGACCATGACTAGGAATAAAGAGAACTAATTGAATTGATTAAATAATATTGGCACTAGACAAAAATGTTTAATTACTTAAGACTAACAATAATAAATCAATACAAAAGAAAAGTGTTAAGAGTTCAATGATAGCAAAGTGAAAACAAACAATAATATTGAATCAATTTAGTTGGCTACCTTGGCTTTATAGAAAGTTATATGATATTGATGGTATAGTTTTCTTGTGGCTTGATAATAATTAAATGATTAATTTTGTATTACAAAGTGTGATAAGTTAAAACACATTAGTATGCAAATGTTATCTAATAATTGTTATCAGATAACTATAATTCTTAGGATTTACTATGACATCTTTCTTCATATTGCCTTTCCTATCTCACAACTATAGGTCTTATAAAGATGAATGCCAATAACATGGTCCAACTCCAAAATATCGAAAAGGAAGTAATGCAATTTCAAAGATATAATAAATATTTGGGCTAAATCAAAGAGTGTTACAATGGATAATGACACTTTATTTCAACCTTTTTGTGACTATTATGTGTTTTGGTTATGCTAGTCTATTTTCTTTCTTTCCATTTATTGATATAGCATCTAGTCATTATTAAACTACTTTGTTCAATATTAAAAAACATGACAACCTAAAAACTTAAGGTTTAATTTATCAGGAGTCAACAATGAAATAAAATAAAAGTGCATGCTATAAAGAAAAGTTGTTTTAATTATATAACTTGATCTAATGGCATGAAAACAATATAACTCGAACAATGATGATTATTGAATGCATAAGGTAAGTTGCTCACTACATTGTTTAGTCATTTAACCTAGGTAGCGGTTGCACTTGTCCTTGTCACTTGGGTCCTATTGGGTCTTAAGGGTCACATTAGATCTTAAGGGTTTTAATTAGGTCTTATTGAGCCAAGTAAGGGTGAACTATTTTGACCTATTAAGCTCTATTAGGTCTTAAGTGGTCCTATTAGGTCTTAAGGGTCCTAATAGGTCATATTCAGTGAATGTTAAGTCTTAAGTGGTCCTATTAGGTCAGTAAGAGTAGATAGTCCATTATGTTTTTAATTTTGATATTATTAAGTTAAGTATTGGGTCTTATAATTAAGTCGATCCTATTAGGTTTTAATGGTCTTATTAAATGTCTCAAGGGTAGGTTCTATTACATGTTTTTAAAAGTTTCAGTTTATGTTTTACTTAAATTATATATGTTTTCTATGGTTTCTACGTTTAAGTTTTATATGTTAATTTTGTACATTTTTAAAAGTAAATACAATACATATTAAAAAAATACTTTTTTTTACATATGAACATTAAAAAAATAATTAAAAAACACAAACAAAAAAATAAAAAATAAAAAATAAAAACCTACCTCTAACTCGGCCGAGTTGCACTATAGCCCCCTCTGGTCGCTTTCCTTAGCCCCTCACTGTTCAAATGAGGGGCTAAGGCCATTCACTGGGCTATTAGTAGGGTCAGGTAGACTCGGCCGAGTCCTACTAGGCCGAGTAGGACTCGGCTAAGTATGTCCCACCACGTAGGCACCACTCAGTGCCGCATGGTGCCTCCCTTTCTTCGACCGAAGATGACTTGGCCGAGTCCTACTCGGCCGAGGAGGACTCGGCCGAGTCTGTCAAGTTAGCCAAAAGGGTGACACCTGATTGTGCTTTTACCCACTAAACATGACATCATGATGACCTAACACAAGCCTAGGGAGGTGGCATGCCACATGGACTCATAATTCCCTATATCTCCTTCCTCGCATACATTCACCAAACCCGTATTATATGTATTTGGTGAAAAAGTCACATCACAACATAAGACCAGCCTTCAAAATACACCAAGGAAAAATTGGTTTAGCCCACAATTTCAGAACAAAAGAAAGTAAATTATCAATTTCAACAATAAAGAAGATAAATTTAATGTGTTACAACTGTAAATGAAACGTAAAATGAATCTCATAAACTGCGGCTAAACCGTCACAAACAAGGATCAATTAACATGCTGGTCCAAAAAATCAAAGAGGAGAAAAGAAAAATAATCATACAATAGTACTTTACACCACTATGTGACTAGAATACTAGCCACTCAATGAGGAATGGGAACCATTTGTCAAGTTGCAAAGATAGATGGCTTTTGCTAGACTCTAAAGATATAATATGCCTTAACATCCAATTGGTTACTAAGGCTAAATCACAAGGATGATTCTTAACACCTAGTAGGATGACATGCTCAAACAAATAGCCAACACCTTGGGAAGACACAATGAGCTCACGAGGCCCAATGTAGAAACACTCACTCTGATACCAAATGTCATGCCCAAACTTTTGCATGAAAGATCACAACAATTTTTTTTTTCTAAATAACAAAAATAAGATTTACAATTAACTAGATCATACAACATCAGAGAGAAACATAAATGCTTCATTAATATAACATGATTAATGAACATAATCCAAATTTCTAGTTACCTTTGTGAATGAACAATTGCTACTACATTACATCAATTATGGGGCACAATAAACATTGCATTGCTCAATCTACAACATCAAATTTACTAACCAATATACTCGATCATATAGAAATCCTTTCCATTAATTTTAACTAAGAGAGTTTACATATATAGAAAGGAAGACCTAAGGGCCAGACCTAGAGACTCGGTGGCTCATCTCCAAATGGCCTTGCCTACGTCATGCACAGAGTCTTCATAGTTCGGTACTTGGATCTCAAACCAGAATTTACAAGTTCATAAAAGAAAGAAAACACATAAATAGACACAAGCATCTACCATAATACCCAAGGGTGACATCATGAGATCTAAGATTTACAACATGGCTCGAGGGTTCATCAAATGACCCCAACATGGGATACACACACTCAAACACAAAACACTCACAAGATAACATAAATTGCAAACCCAAATTCCCTCAGGGGTGAAACTAAGAAATTCCAAGAACTCCTTTTTGTGGGGTGTGGATGGACAACCCATGGAGATAACCATTGCATGAAAACAAGGCCACACATGGACCCAAATAACCTCAATATCAAAACAAGGCCACACATGGACCCAAATAAGCACAATATCATAACAAGGCCACACATGGACCTACATAAACACATTATCGTAACAGGGCCACACATGGATCCATATATCCCGCCTTATGCCCCCAATATCATAACAAGGTGCACATGGCCAATCTTCCCTCCTTATACCCCCAATGCCCCATGGGCTAAATGCAAGGTTACTTGGGGAAAATCACTCAACCCAAGTTTCATCCTTCCCCACACATGGAGGAGACTCTACACATTGAGTTTCTTCCATTCCTCAAACCCCCTCTTGGTTGCTCTTCCCTCCCATGGGTGAGTGTGCCAAGAGCATACAACCCAAATCCAATGACAAAAGAAAACACATAGGTGCTTGCTCTCACCACGACCAACCATGGGAGCTAAAACACCACAAAGAAACAAGAGCAAAGCTTCCTCCATGACCAACCATGGGGAGCCAAAGGAGAAATGTAAACTCATACATCAAACACTTCCATTCATCCACATTCATAAATCCCAACCCCCCAGAACAAATAACTTGACATAAATCATTTCTTTACTCACAACACATTTATCTTCAAATAATCAAGTAAATTAATAAACTTCTATGCAATTTACAACATTACAAACTAAACATATAATAGTAGCTACTCAACCATGCATCTGTCTTAAAATACCTTATTTGTCACATCGCAACACGTACTCTATTACAATTATACTTCAATTTAAGCTTTTATAAATTTAATTTCTAACTCCTATAAAGAGGCACATAACTAACAATTAAGTATAACTATAAATATCACAGGAACACTAACAATGGTGTCTTACATCTTAACTCAAGGTCATTACTTTAATTTAACACATAAAGTCTTGAGATTAACACAGGGCTAATTCCAAATAACTTTATACGAGTCCAACTTAGTAACCTAATTAAAGTTGCATAATTTCATGTTTAGATATAAATACACAAACCACTTCTCTCTAATCAATAACCTATATCCATAATTTAAAAGTATCAATTTTGCTAAAATTCATATAAGTTGTCTAATCCAAGTATCTACATTTGTTAAAACAACTTGGTATTAAAATTGAAAAGATGAAATTGACTAACAAAAGGGTCTCACGAATGTATGAACTAATGAAATTCTAAAATAACCAAAAATAAAATCACTAAAAGGAACTAACTCTCTAACTACTCCTAAATTTTTATTACATACTACATATAAAAAGATAACTAACTAGTATTCATAAGATTCATAAACCAATGAAATCTATCAAGAAACTAATTAACAATTTCTAACTAATTAAAAATGAATTAACCTTTAAAACTATTCATAAAAGATAATCTAAATTTACATTAAGAAAATAACTTTATCTAACTTTATAATTCTTACTTCTAAAATTTACCTTAATAATCACCTTGCTAAACTTAAATTAATATTAAACAATAGAAGATTAAGTCCTTAATTATCTATTTAAACTAAACAAATAAAATAATTTATTAATTGCAAAATAAAAATCAACCTTTAAAATTGATCATAATGTTAATCAAATTTTACGTTTAGAGAATACTATATCTAACTTTACAAAGCTAACTTCTAAAAAAATTATCCCAATAATCTAATCTTAAAAATATTAAGATTTGAAGTAATTTATAATTAACCAAAAAAAAACTTAGGAAAATTATATATATAAAACCACCGTCAAAGAAATCTGGAATCTTAAGAGAATGCATTCCTCATTTTAGAACTACTTGACTAAAAAACATAGAAGATAAGCTCAAATATATAAAAATTAAATTTTAATTCTCTATTAATGTAAACTCGATCATTAAACCAAAAGTCCTTTAAAATTACTTTTGATCATGATAAAACTATTAAAAAAAATATTATAACTCTTAAACCTATTATTTTTGTGAGAGTGTGGACCTATACCTGATGTCCATGAATGCAAAATGCAATCTTTTAGAGGTGGGTAATGTTACTAACCTGGTGACCAAAGCATCTCCCCAACACTGTGACACACATTTGGCAAAGACAACTCAACAATTGACAATGTTCAAAAATCTAAATAGCATTGCCATGGGGGTCACTTTTGCTACTGGTCATAACGAACCTATCATACTTATCGACATCTTCCATTTTTTTTTGATTTGCAGCTGCCGGTCGAAGGCCCTTTGCATAGAGCATCATAAGTCTCCTCTTTATCATAGTAGGTCCAAGTCTGGTTATCAATTCCACAAACTCTACAGCTCTTTGTTTCTCATTCTCTTTAACCACACTAGTAGCTATATCAATTGTGAGATTAGTTGCAAGATACGAGCACTCCAATGTGACCTCAAGCACGTGAGAAGAACATCTAGAGGGCCTATTTCCAAAGTATTTACCAATAACTTCAGGGTCATACCGCAGTGGCAAAGCATCGTCTCCCTCCAAATTCATTATACCAAATGCAATCTTTACAGCAATAGAACCAGCTAGAGTTGCAAGCGCAGTGGTGGCTACTGGTACAGGGGCCATGCTAAGCTTTCCCAAATTAATACCCAATGCAACCCCTATTTTCCTTGATACTGCATTAAAATTTTGAGGATCATCCACTACCCCAACCAATAAATTGCCCAACTGAAAGCCTAAGTAAGCACTCAAAACCCAGACCCGTTCCAAGAGATGCACTAAAGAATGGCTCAACTCAACTACACTTTAAGTATTATTCAAATTACTGGTAGCAACTAGTATTTTCTGTAGCAAACTGGAAGCGGATCTTCCCAATAATACAAAATTGTCTGCCAATTTTAAATCTACACCACTACCGAAACTCTCCACAATATTTCCACTATTCTCTACAAGGTACCTCACTTTCTCCACTAAAATTGAAGCAGAACCTTCCAACATCTCAAATTTCTTGCCTAATTTGACTCTACTTACAATATTTTCTATGCCTAAGCCGTGCATGAAATTTGAAGCAGAGCTATCAAATCCTTGTAATCTCTCAGCTAATTTTTCCTCTGTTGATAAGATTTTTAGTAACGCTTCCAAAACTTGAGTGGCTCTTCTCCACAATGTTTTAAAATGATATTCAACATTGCCTTGTTGATTTCTATCCAAGGCTCTCAGCGACAGCAAACAAAGAAAGAAAAAAATTCTAAAACCAAATAAGAGAGCTCTCTCTACATTGATTCATTCTACTCATTTTGTAGTGAGAGGAGAGGCACATGATCTCTGTCTTTAAGTGATTGGGCACCCCTTCTTTTTGCAGAGAGGGCATTCTTACCCCATTTGTTGGCTAGCCTCCCTTTTATGGTATCCGCTAAAAAAAATGGAGAAATTATTCCAGCTATTTTTCTTTTCCACTCCCTAGAAAAGAAAGTTATTAAGTAGAAAATATCAGACTGACCCTAGCATGGGAGAACTGACAAACATTTAATACTATAATTAATAAAATATCAGACTGCTCCAGCATGGGGAAAACTGACAATTATTAAATAATATAATCAATATTCACCAAAACCTTGACCAAATTGCCTTCATTTGGAAGTAACATTTCTAAAACAAAGGAACATTTCATATTAATAGGCAAATGAATAAAGTGTCCCCACTGGTTGATAAAATCAATAATTATTATTATTCATCCATTATTAAGTAACCAATTGGAGTAGACATTCGTACACCCAATACATTGCCATACTATTGAAAATGAATGAATATGTTGCCATTGTTAATGCTTAGTCTTCTACACATTGTTTATTAGATTTTAATATAGAAATATCGATCTGTTGTGTAATGTATTTCGCTCACTCACTTATGAAATGAAATCTAAATGTGCTCAAGAATTTATTTTGCAATTTGCACTATATTATTCTTCTATAAACAACATTAAACAAACCCATACATTAGTAAACTGGACTATTAGAGTTTCAAAGAAATCAGAAATAATAAAACTAAAAGTGCAAGCCAAATGTTTGACTCTTTTGAGTTGAAAGAACAAAATTTATCAGAAACAAATGAAGATATGCTTATCAATAAGGAAGCCAAGAATGCAATACAACAACTTTGAGTGCAACTGGAACTTGTCACGTTTATGAAAATAATTATTTTTAGCTATTAATTAGATGTGTAAACTAGAGGCAAAACTTTTAACAGTCAATCACAAGAAATAGAAGATGAAATACAATCTAATTTCATAATCTTCCTAACTTAATTAAAGGATTACATATAGGCTTAATCTGATATATAATAGCATATTTTATTTTTATTAAGCACTATTCACCATTAACAAAATAAATTAACTTATCCATGATTAAAATTTTATTCAATAGTTGAATAGTGCATTTATTTTTTTATTAGACCTTTCTGTAATAACTGTTAAATGATAAACTGAATCAAAAGTCCATCATTAATCTCCCCTAACAAAAAAAAATTGATTAAACCACACAACTAATATTTATGTAAAGATTATTAATCATTCATACAATTTGTTAATATCTTATATATATAGTTTAATTTTTTAACATCCTTGATGATAATTAAATGTCACCAACAGGAGGGTATTACAGTGTAAGGGATGGATAAGGATCCTAGAGTGTCTTAAGCGGTCATGGGTAATGTAAGAGGTCCTAAGGGGTCCTAGGTTACATTAGTGGATCCTCATATGTATTAATTGAATCTAAGACACATAAACATGTCCTAGGAGAACATATGATATGTTAATGGTTCTTGAGGATTCGAAGGGGTCATATGTGTCTTAAAATGTGGTAAGGGATGTATAATGGTCCAAGAATGTTAATGGGTCATAGGTGTGATAATGGATCTAAGGGATCTTAGGTTACATTAATTGATACTAGTATGTCTTAAGGGTTCTTGCGGGAAATGATGCATTTGTTAGGAATGGGAACACTAAGAGAGGGGGGATGAATCAGTGTTCACTGTATTTTAACTTTTCACTTAATCTTTAAAATGAACTTATTTGCTTAAGTAATGAAATGAACATCCACATAAACATGAAACATGAAATCAACACATAACACCAATATCGTTACGGGGAAACCCAAATAGGTAAAAACCCTGGTGGGAATTGACACCCACTAATATTTTGTACTAGTGTTTTATGATCATTTTTAGAAGATCCTTAACCTTGTTAGGAGTTGCTTTACAATCCATTAAGTATAGTAGACCTTGTCAAGGGTCAAACCCTATTAGGATTCTCTTACAATAGTCTCTATTAGGGGAGAGGACACACTGTCCTAGAGTTCAGTGCTCAAGTGGTGAAGGCTACAACCTTCTAATCTTAGATACACACTATATCTGCTGGATGAACTATTACCGTGACACTACTTGTCAGATCAGTTCCTTTGATGTGCTGATTCTTTGACCTCTTGCAAAGCTCTAATACATCTTAATTTCTCTTTGCACACTTGTTCTCTACTTATCACAACCATCTATCAACTTTCGTACTAATTACAATGGGTGAATCTCATATTTATATGTGCATACAAAATAAACAACTAGGTCGACCCTTAAACCTATTACATACAATGCTTCCAATTGAATTGGCTCAAGCGTGTTTACAAAAAAACATATATACATTTTGGAAACCTAATTACAATAGGTGCATAGCCTTTACATCATTAGAATACAACTGCAACTCAAAATGCTAATAGTCGGCTGCTTACTCTGTTCTTCTCTGGCACACACTGGCTATGTAACTTCAATTGTCTATATTTTCTCATACTTGCATTTCTAATCATGCACTCATAGACTAAGCATGAATATAGTCTAACCAACTTATCTTCTAGGTTGTGTACCATAATTTGATCTTACGCACATGTGTTGATGCTTTGAGCCACAGGAACTCTATACACTGTCCAGTCTTCAACACTTAACCAATTTCTGATCTTCTCATTAAGTGTGTTGACTCCAAACTGCTATATGACTTTTTTTCCATAATGAAAATGCTATACCAATTCATATACACTAGTATAGCCAACTTGCCAACAATTTCCCACTTTGTCATTGATCGCAACAAAGGAATATGGCCAAGTTGCTAACTATTCTTAATACAAAAACTTTGTCTTTGTCGTATATCTCCCGAAACATATCTTTTTATCTTGTATCTCCTTATACATATCTATCATCCATATTCTATACATACTTCCCCCTTTGACATTAATGACAAAGGTGTGTGAATATTGAAAAAAGTTACTGTGATAGTACATCTAGATATGCACTATCTACAGATTTTGGACCTCCTTATTCCAAAATGTGATCAAAGAATTTACAATTTGTAGATGGGCGTATAAAGAAAATTGTAACTTCTCCATCTTCTCAAAATCAGTGCTAGGACCTTGATCATATGTCACCATGGTGGCATCAATCTCCTTGATATTTTGATTTAGTATGTCTAATGAGGGTGCAAGAGTATTTCTTAGCTAAGTCTGTCTAGCCCTTATCTTGATCATCTATTTTTCTGCCTTCTCAATCTTGTCTAATTGTCCTTGGTAGACATTTTTGCACATGTTCACATCAACAGATGGATCTTCTACTGATTTCCTTATGCTATTTATCATGACTTCTTCCTCTTGTACCTTTTTGTACAGATCACCAGTATACTTGTCTTGGTTCATACATTCAGCAATGATCTTCATGCCTTTTGTTGCAAACTCCTTTAGAGATTTTTGACCAGTCTTTAGTGAGCTCAGGTCAAGTGTATAGTTGCTAACAAAGTCACTCAATCTCTTCTTCAAGTACTTCTCTTCTGCAACTATGGATGCATATTCTTCCAAGCTAGTGAAATTTCTTTTGAACTATGAAATGACTGAACTTACATCATCAATGGAGTGTACCTTGTACAATCTCTTTTCTACTGGTAATAAGCTATTCAGAATGTTCACTGACTCTATAAGGAGGGGATTCCTCATCACTTGTTTCTCTTTTGCCTTCTCCATATCTAAGACACTGAACTTAATTAGGTCTTCTTCTCCCCATGAATCCAAACTGGTTGTGTCAAGTGTCAAAATTGACAATAATGTTGATGAGGGAGTGATGGGAATGCTATCCATCACTTTTTCATTTACCTTGATTGGTTCAACTGATGTTTCATCTTTTTTTTCACTTCCTTTTACCTCTTTTTCTCCTTTTTGTTTTTCATCTTCTTTTTCTTTTTCTCCTTCTTTCTTTTCTTCCATCTTTTCTTTTTCTTTCTCATTGGTTATATCTTCAATTATTGCTTCTTCTTGAGTAGGAGGAGTGTTACTACATAAGATTTTAGCTTCTTGTGTGCTCACAAAAGCTTCTTAAAACTTTTCCAAATCCATATATGTGGCCTCCATTGCTATGGGCGCTGACTTATCTACCAATATTTGTGTTTCAACTATAGGTGTTGAGTCCTGAGGACCTATCACTAATGCATTAGTGGGCTCTGTCATCTTTAATTCCTTTAGGGGTACTTGTGTTGTGGGAACAGTAGCTGGATACATGTCCCTGTTCATGAAAACTTTCTCGAATGCCTTCTCTATTTCCTTAGCAACAAGATCATAGTTCTTGTCCATAATGTGCAAAGTTCTTGACTTGGTTCTTAGATGTGGCTTTACTAAGTCTAACAACAAAGACTTCTCCTCTAGAGAACATATAGGAAGGGTATCATCTAGAATCTTTTCCCTTATCCGTAGATCTTCTTCAATAGCTTGTCTCTTTTGGAATTCTAGGATGTTCCATACATTGTTAAGGATCATAGTCTTAAGTTCCAAGACTATTTTCTTGAACTTCAACATGTGTTTGACTATCATTCCATGTATCTCTGATTTATCAATCATGTTGTATTTCTCATAGAACTTTCCTACTTGATCAATTCTTCATTCATCAACAATCCTTGCACTTAACACACTGAGACTGGGTTTGAAACTTACTTCAAGAGGTGCTTGAGTGTTCCTTATGTTCCTTATTACTCTTGAGGATGGATGACCAATGCTAACTTCTTTCATCCTCTTAGACATTGCCTTATACTCCATGTTGGATCATTTCCTTGTAGGACCAAACTTGAATCAATAGATGGGCTTGATTCTCAGGGTAGGCACTCAAGTTTGACAAGAAAATAGTCCAATTGATGAGGATAAAGAACATCCTCCTTCTTCTTTGAGCTCCACATCACTCAGGTGGGTATTGCCTTATCTACACACTCAAGACACCTCATGATAAACAATAGGCCTATAGATACATTATTGTGGAATAGTCTTCAAACCCATGTAGTGTAAGAAAACTCAGGTGCGGAAACAACTTCCTACACTAATCTCTATAGGAGAGTATTGTACAAATTCTTATAAATCCTTACAATTTCAGATTCGTTAACTACTTTAACAAAGATATTACAACCACATACCATACATACAGAAAAATGGAGAATGACACAATGATATACCCTGGGGAAAACCTTTCGGTAAAAAACCTCAGCACTCCAAAACCTGCACAATGTATTATCTTCAACACAAAGATTACAATACACTTGCAATGCAAGTTCTTTCAGGAAATGAGAGACAAAGCCAACAAGACTTAAATTTTTGTTATATCTCTCCCATAGGAGCAGCATCATATATATAGACTCCTCTGGACCCAAAAATAGGCACAACCACCAAGACCCATGCACAAAGCCACATGTACATAGTTGTTACATGCAATCCCAAGAATAGGCATCCATCCCTAGAATAGACTATGATAGCTTGTCATAGAATCCACCAAAAATAATGGTCACAAGAGAAGTGTAAGAGAATCTGTCATACCAACCTATTTTTGGCATATTCTCTTACACACACCAACCACTTCTTCTTGGGTGCCCAAATAGGCCCAAGTCATAAGATGCTCTTACACCTGTCATAGCACATTCCTTAAATAGTTCTTATGCGTCATAGGAATCTATCATGACCATTTCAGTCATGATCTCCTTACGCACAAGATGCTGACACATCAAGTGGAGTGACACATCAACATGCCAACTAGACATGTACACTCACACTTAATTACATTATTTGCAAAAAATACATTTACAAAACAAATAATAAGAGTAGGAATTATCCAAGGTTGAGACACCTTATTCCTAACATTCTCCCACTTGTCGAACACCTTGTAAGAGCAATAGGAACATAATAGGAACTTTAACCGCTATAGGCCAAAAGGCCCATAGACTCCGAACACCATCTAAACTTCTCAGTGCCCACTGGTTTCGTTAATGCATCTGCAACATTCTTCATAGTATCTACCTTCTCCAAATTTACCTTTCCATCTTCCACCATATCTCTCACAAAGTGAAACTGCACATCAATGTGCTTCGTTCTGGCATGGAAAGTTGGATTCTTTGCAAGGCAAATAGCGCTCTGACTATCACACCAAATAGTAATCTATTCTACATCAACACCAACATCAGAACATAATCTTCTAAGCCAAATGGCTTCTTTACAAGCATGAGTAGCAGCCATGTACTCAGCTTCTGTAGCAGACAAAGCAACCATAGGTTATCGCTTACTCATCCAACTGATGGCACCACCAAACATAGTGAACACATAAGCACTGGTGGATCTCCTGCTGTCAATATCACCTACCTAATCTGAATCCACAAACCCACGAATACAAACTAAATGCAGAGATCTAGAAGAGTTACCATGATAACATATGGAGTAATCTGATGTACCCCTCAAATATCTGAATACTCGCTTAACTGCATCCCAATGTACCCATCCAGGATTAGCCATAAACTAACTCAGGACTCCCACTACTTGGGCAATGTCTGGTCTAGTACAGACCATAGCATACATAAGACTACCAACTGCACTAGCATAAGGTACTCTACTCATGTCCTCCACCTCACTAGGAGATTTTGGACAATCATCTACAGATAACTTTGTTCCCACAGAAATAGGAACACATAGTGGTCTACAATCTGCCATGCTGAACCTGTCAAACACAGACTTCACATACCTACTCTGACTCAACCAAAGTTTTCTGTTAGACCTGTCTCTACTAATTTCTATACCCAAGATGTACCTAGCTACCCCAAGATCTTTCATCTCAAACTGTACTGACAACTGAGATTTAAAATTAGAAATCATACCCTTACCCTTCCCAAATAGCAACATATCATCAACATATAATGCAACAATAAGAAGGCGATCATTTTAAACTCTAAAATAAACACAATGATCTAATTTTGATCTTACAAATCCAATTGACAACACAAAGGCATCAAAATTAAGGTACCACATCCTAGGAGATTACTTCAAATGATATAGAGATTTCTTTAATCTGCAAACTAAGGATTCTTTACCTTTAACAATGTAGTGCTCAGGCTGTGACATATAAATCTCTTCCTCCAAATCACCATGAAGGAAAGATGTCTTCACATCTATCTGTTCTATTTCTAAATCATATGATGTAGCAAGAGATAACAGAAATCTAATGGATGTCAACTTTGCAACAAGAGAGAATATTTCACCATAATCTATTCCCTCTACCTGTGAATACCCCTTTGCAACCAATCTAGCTTTGTAACTTTCAACACTGCCATCTGCATAGAATTTCTTCTTGAACACCCATTTACAGCCAACAGATTTTCTCCCTTTAGGCAAAGGTACAAGGTCCCAAGTGTTTTTTTCTCCAATGAAGCCATCTCATCATCCATAGCCTCAATCCAAGAACCTACATCTTCCATGCCCAAAGCCTCTTTCACAGATCTAGGCTCATCAGTGTTAGTAATCAAAGCAAAGGCACAACTAGAATCTAACATAGAATAACCAAACCTTTCTAGTTGCTTTCTTTCTCTTGTGGATCTCCTCAAGGGCTGCGGTTGAGGTTGGTCTTCCTCTTCTTCTAAACTATCAGAGCTGCTAGAGCTCTCCTCATCATTAGGCCCAACATGGTCTCTCTGTTCAGTCTTCTCAGGGGTAGGAGGCAACTGAAAAACATATTTTTCCTTTTCTTTTTCATCTGGTTGTAGCACAATAGGAGAAGATGTTAGCTCTTTGAAAATAACATTTCTACTATACAACACCTTACTAGTCACAGGATCCCAAAGCTTGTATCCTTTCACACCAGCACTATATCCGATGAAAATACATTTAACGGCTTTGTTTTCCAACTTAGATCTTTTCTCCTTTGGAACATGTGCATAAGCTTCACAACCAAAAACATGAAGATGTCTAATTGAAGGCTTCTTACCAGACCAAACCTCCATGGTTGTCTTACCAACAAGGGCTGATGTAGGAGATCTGTTAACCAGATAGCAAGTAGTGGCCATAGCTTCGGCCCAAAACCTTTGTTCTAAACCAGCTCCACTAAGCATACTCTTAGCCTTCTCCATCAGTGTCCTGTTCATTCTCTCTACAACTCCATTTTTCTGTGGGGTATAAGGAGTTGTCTTATGCCTCTTGATACCTTGTTCTTTACAGAACTGTTCAAACTCTGCTAAGCAAAACTCACCACCATTATCAGTTCTCACACACTTAATCTTCTTACTAGTCTGATTCTCTACAAGAGCTTTAAATTCCTTGAACCGACTAAAGACTTGTGTCTTACTTTTAAGGAAATAAATCCACGTCCTTCTACTGTAATCATCTATGAAAGATACAAAAAATATAGACTTGGAGATTGAAGGAACTTTTATAGGACCAAATACATCAGAATGAATAAGATCCAAAACATCAAAAAATTTGTGAGAACTAGAGTAAAACTGAACACAATTTTGTTTACCATAGACATAGTGTTCACAGAAGTCAAACTTGAGATTACAATCATTTAACCTCTCAACGAGATTTTTATTTTTTAGGGTTTTGAGACCCTTTTCACCAATGTGGCCAAATCTCATATGCCACAACATTGTCTTTTCTGTAGGAAGCTTACCTTCCAAAGTATTTGCACTACCATCAGAACCAATAGCCACAAACTTCTTCACTGCTTGTTCAGATGATGAGGATGAAGAACTATTACATAGAGGAATACATGCATCTATTTGAAATAAGGTACCTCTCCTAGTACCCCTTGCAAGCACTATCGATCCTCTCATCATCTTGCATCCTTCTTTCAAAAAAACAACTTGCACACCTACATCATTCAGCATACTTATAGATAATAGGTTTCATGCTAAACTCAAAATGTGCATAACTCCATTGATTCCCTTTACTCGTCCATCAGGAAATTTGATAGTGACCCTTCCGCATCCAACTATCTTTAGGTGAGAATCATCACCCAAGTACACCTTTCCACCATCGAACTCTTCATATTTTGAGAACTCATTTCGATGAGAGGTCATGTGAAAAGATGCACCCAAGTCAACCAACCACACATCATTAGATGCATGGGCTACCAAAGCTGTGATGAATGCATCGCCATCTTCTTGAGATCTTTTTGAAGCTGAATCTGAACCTTTCTTCATCTTCTTCGACTCTTTGCAGTCTTTATGGAAGTTCCCATATTTATCACAGTTCCAACATTTTGCCTTGGACTTATTGGAAGTCTTTGACTTCCCACAGGATTTGGATCTACCCTTATTGTCAGACTTATTGTCATTTTTCTTCCCTCTTTCAGTGGATCTCCCACGAATAGCAAGGGCTTCTTTTTCCAAAACGGAAGCCTTTCTCCGCATCTCCTCTGATAGCAATGAAGACACCACATCATCCATTTTGAAGGTTACTAAAGTGCTTCTGAGAGCCATCACAAGATGGTCCCATGAATCTGGTAAAGAACACAAAAGTGTGTAGCAATGATCCTCCTCCTCTAACTTGACACCAGCTGATGTCAATTGTGCAGCCAGTAGATTAAATGCATTGAAATGATCCGTTAAGGATCCACCTTCCTCCATTCATAGAGAGTACAACTTCTTCCTCAGGAACAACTTTTTCACCAGAGATTTGGCCTGATACATGGCCGCAAGTCTTTCCCACAAACTATTTGTGGTTTTCTCATCTAGAACATTCAGAAGGACTGCATCGGTTAAACAGAGTCTTATGAGACCCTTAGCTTTACGGTCTTTGATATCCCAATCTACTTGAGCTATAGTTTCTGGTCTTGTAGCACTTGAAGTCACTTCCCATAGGTCACGATCTTCCAACATGTCTTCCATCTTGAGTTTCCACAACTTGAAATTAGTGCCATTAAATTTCTCCACCTCCATTCTTCCATATGATGAACTTGCCATCTCAATCTACAAATAAGATTTAGAATGCTCTGCAAAATACTCCCACTCAAACTTGAGATCAGCTCAAAAAACCCTACCCAACAACTAGGATCAAAATTTGATCAAGCTCTGATACCACTAGTAAGGAAACTCAAGTGCGAAAATAGCTTCCCACGCTAATCTCTATAGGAGAGTATTGTGCAAATTCTTATAAATCCTTACAATTTTAGATTTGTTAACTACTTTAACAAAGATATTGCAACCACATACCATACATATAGAAAAATAGAGAATGACACAATGAT
Source organism: Chamaecyparis obtusa (assembly GCA_027943335.1). NCBI lineage: Eukaryota > Viridiplantae > Streptophyta > Pinopsida > Cupressales > Cupressaceae > Chamaecyparis > Chamaecyparis obtusa. The sequence continues at coordinate 123,334 of BSBK01001381.1, forward strand.
ATACCCTAGGGAAAATCTTTCGGTAAAAAACCCCAGCACTCCAAAACCTACACAATGTATTATCTTCAACACAAAGATTACAATACACTTGCAATGCAAGTTCTTTCAGGAAATGAGGGACAAAGCCAACAAGACTTAAATTTTTGTTATATCTCTCCCATAGGAGCAGCATCATATATATAGACTCCTCTGGACCCAAAAATAGGCACAACCACCAAGACCCATGCACAAAGCCACATGTACATAGTTGTTACATGCAATCCCAAGAATAGGCATCCATCCCTAGAATAGACTATGACAACTTGTCATAGAATCAGCCAAAAATAACGGTCACAAGAGAAGTATAAGAGAATCTATCATACCAACCTATTTTTGGCATATTCTCTTACACACACCAACCACTTCTTCTTGGGTGCCCAAATAGGCCCAAGTCATAAGATGCTCTTACACCTGTCATAGCACATTCCTTCAATAGTTCTTACACATCATAGGAATCTGTCATGACCATTTCAATCATGATCTCCTTATGCACAAGATGCTGACACATCAAGTGGAGTGACACATCAACATGCCAACTAGACATGTACACTCACACTTAATTACATTATTTGCAAAAAATACATTTACAAAACAAATAATAAGAATAGGAATTATCCAAGGTTGAGACACCTTATTCCTAACATGTAGGTATCTTGTACCTCAATGAAACCAAGATCTCATGCAATAGCCCTACTTGCATAGAGTGAGTATGAAAACTAGAGACCTATCCTAACAACATGAAAGGGAAAGGGTAGAACTGAATGTAAATGATTTTTTGATGGGTTTGAAAGGACCCTTGAGATACCCTCAGTCCCTCATAGACCATTGCCTTATCCAAAGGGCCATAGAGTCAAATACCCTATTGCAATAAATACCTATGAAACAAGAAGAAAAAATACTCAATGTGTTGATGCCTAGCATCAATCACACACCATGACCAAACCTCACTTCAACAACCCAGCTCTGTATCCAAGTATGTTATTACCCATCCAAAGGCTTTTAACCCTCCCCTTAGAAGAGACCTATAAATAGATAATACATTAACCAGCATCCACTAGAGGACAATCATGACATATCTTTGATACCTCAACTCATACATAAATGAAAACTAATCATAAACTAGTTATCTCTATGAAGACAACTCCACTTGCAAACACATAGGAAATGCAAACAGAAAAATCAAACACCCTTGATGTATGATTAATGAATTCAGAATTCAAATGGAGATAGCTTGGTAATAGTAAGAATAAATTGAGTCCTCATACATAAGACAAATCAATTACAATATGTATTATATTCTCTGAAACAATAGAGGAAGAAAGAACACCCTATATGTAGAGAGAAGGAGAAAATTTGTAGGAAAAAACCTTTCATGGAACCGAAAGGGAACCCTTAGGAACCAAGATTTCAAAACCCTTACATAGTAAAAATAAAGCCATATATACCCCTGGTTATCTTGGAATCCTACACAAGTTAGGATGCAACATGCTATAGATAACCATGGTAAGGTTCAGGGTTTCCACCCACCAAAATAATTCAAAAGATTAGAATTTATTGCACTTTGGGGGAAAACCAAGCAACCTAGCAAAGAACAGATCAAAAATTGATCTCCAATTATGATAATTCTCATAACAATGTACAGAAGATCATAAATCCACCATAAAAACCAGTCTGTTCAAACACCTACAACACATCTCAAGCCATTCAACTCATTCCTTACATGATACAGACCCTTGCAAACCATCATTTAACACCCTGGACCACATAGAAATCAGTTGGCAAAACCAATTCTACTAGATTCAGCTGCATGATACATAAATTTGAGTCCTTTCTATCATGGAAAACCCTTAGCAAATTTGAATTTCAACTATAATGGTCACATTGTGGCTCAAACCACAAATTAGCGGCCCACATTCAAACTAAGATCAACTTTATATCATGACCATCCAATCTTGTCCTTTCGCGGGCTTTATGATTTTCTTTTTAATATAACCCCAGTCACATTTAGTGAACCAACAACCAAAGGGCTTTGCTAGTTCACAAGACACTTTAAGCCATCACTAAAATACTTAGTGATCACATGGCCTTCCTTCACTAAATCACCAAACCTTTCAAAAATCGACTACTTTTCCTCATGAATGGGTGAACCACTTTGAAACTTGTCGGAGCTGCTAAGAATTTTGTCAGAGCCTCCAAGCCTTTGGCCCCCGCCTGGGCCCACTTTATACCACCTGTCACCATGTTATTTTCTGTAACAGCCCGGTCATCACTAACACAGGACCCACATGCCTAAGCCTTTGAAAATGGATGGTGTGCGTAAGATCTCATGCCTCTGACATAATTGATGAGAACTTACACCAATCTACTCACGCCAACCATAGATTTTGTCCCCGTCACTTGCTTCTCTGATAACGGCCCCACCCAGTGGTATTCCTCATCATCCTCTAGCTCAACCAATAAAAACATGACACCTTAGCAACACATGGCAATTGGTCCCACCAGCCTCAGCTAACCTTAACCTTCTACCAATTTGGTGAACATGTGACCAAAGAAACTCACCCATTCACCAGAACTTTGAGGGCACTGCCAAATCATTTGGCTATTATGCAAACACTATTTGCCAAATTGCTAAGTCAATAGACCTTCTACCAAAACATCACGCATACTAGCGAACAAAGCATAGGTTTGTCAGAACTACCAAAAAGATAGATAAACCCACTTGGCCCACATAAAGAAGACCAACGACCGTCTCATTTTCACATAGGCATCTAAGATTTCATCAAATTACACACCTACTATTAGATCAAGAATCTCCTCCCATCTCTGACAACCCTCTGATAGGATATGAAATCAAAGGCTAGCGCATGATATGAAGCCTCTGACAAAATCTTTAAGAACTTGCGCCTGTCATCGATGCTCTGCAAGTGTTAGGACCCTCTGACATGCCAAAAACTAGGTCCTACTAACAACTTCCACCTCATTAATACATGGACCAATCATAGCTTTCCATATGTGCATACGTGTCACCTTTGACCCACAGTCAGCCCTTTACACTAGATTCCAAATCGACAGCTGTCGCATGATCACGAAGGGGAAGAATATTCCTTGTGATCATGTGACAACCACTAGATTTTCAGTCAACTGACAACTTGACCCCACCCCGATATATCATCTTTTCCTTCGGCCAATAAAATGTCACCACCTGTATCTACGTGTCATCGGTCCCACCTGTTTGAAGTGCTATGTCATAAAGGAAGATCAATGGACGTTGCGACATTGCATAGCTTTGACAAAACCTATGCACCTTAGCGATAACCATCGGATTGAGATGGTGTCAGAGCCAGGCCTAGGAAAGATTTAAGCTGAAACATAGGAAATATTAAGATACCGACTCAGGAAAATTAAAGCACTGCCGGGGTATAAAAACTTAGGAAAAATTAAAGCAGGGGCTGACCAAAAATATAAAGCACGTGCGTTTAGGACTTTTAAGTGACCCAGAAAAGTTAACATCAAATTAGAATAAGGCTAAGGTTTTTTTCAAAGGGTTTTACATGCAACGGCTACATTTTTGAATTTTTGAACTAAGGGTTTATGCCAGAGACCATGAAAAACACTACAAGGACCAAGGGAAAAGACCAGGAGCCATGAAAATTTTCAGGGTGCTAACAGTGGTTCTAGTTGGGGATGATGGGCAACTTGTGTCCATGCAAGAATTCAAATCTCTAGGAGAGTGGACCACCCACAAAAAAACAACAGGGACCTTCACAAAAACTGACAACCAAACAAGAAAGAAGGAAATAAGAAAGGGAAAAACAATTGTACAATATTTACAAAAAAATATACAATTTTATTCAGTGGCCCCAGGCCAACCAAAAGAAAATCAATGCCCCTGTTGAATCAAAAATTTGATTCTCATCTACATATGTGGCCAGACACCTGAAATTATCTTGACCATCTCGTTGCCAACATATGTGAGTAACCATGGGTAGAAAAACAAAATTGCATTGATCACTACCCATGCATTTCCAGTCATGACTATCATTACATTCATATTCATACTCCAAGAAGTAAGGAACATCACTTAGTTCTTCTTGATGAATGGAAACAATAAAAGGATCAAGTAATGCATCAAAAAATAAAGCATATTGATTGTCATGCATTACCATATAATTACCTGGCTTGAAAGGACTTGGATCCTCTGATTTACCTTCATGAATTGCTTCAACCACTGAACAACTTGGTTCCTCCATGATATCTTCATGAACTAGATCATGAACCAAGTGAAGGTCTTCATCAAAAGTTTTGTGATAGGGGAGCAACTGATCTGCATCATCATTTTCACCAAAAGAAATTATGTCCCAACTATTGAAGAATAAGTCCTCAACACTATCACTATCACTGTCATATTTAGCAAAAGAAGGAAAAGGGTTTGAACAAGGAACTTGTTCATCAATAGAATTCTTATGATAGGAGAACACACTGTCATGTCCTTCAACCTCTTCTTCTACAAAGTCACTACATGAGGGGAATCGTAATATACATGGGTCCTCGGGGTCACTTTGAACACTGGCCTCATTATCAGTGTCAAAGGATAAATCATAGGGGAGCTACAAATCAAAATCCACATTAGGTGCATACCTTTGAAATTCTTTAGCCAAAAGTGCTGAAATCTCTCCAGTGCTCAATGGACTTTGGGCCATACCTTTATCTTCGTCAGCTTCACTCCTATTGCAAACATCTTCCTTGTCCAAGATAAGAAAAGAGACCTCTAGCCTTAGATCATCTTGTGTGGATAAACCAATGTAGGAATCATTATCTACATCATACTCAATACTCTACCCTTCACACAAAACATCATCAAACCAGGACAAGAAACAAGAACTCTGATATTGAAAAGAAGAAAAATTTGTAGATAAATTAGAAACATTATCACTCTCAAATCTGTCTTCAGCACTCTCATATGCACTGACCTCAAAATCATCCTCATAGTCAACACCTTCCACATAATGAGAATCAACATCAGAACTACTGGCCTCCTCATGATCAACATGAAGAGAAGCCAATGCCCTCAACCTCCTATCCCCCACTAACTGTCAGTTCTCAACTTCCAAGAACAAAACCCCAAGTGCATCCCCAAGCCCAAGGCTGTCATCACTAAGTATCCAATCTCTGATGCATATATAATACTCTTCCCACAATGCATCTAACCAACTGGTTGACTCATGAAAACAAAGATCCAAGAATAAACCAATGAACTCAGACTCTGAAAACTCAACATCATCAGGAAGCTCATCATATACATCCCAAAATCTATCATAGAAAAGAGATATGGATAGATCCTTTCTGCATCTTACTTTCAATCTCATCAATGACATGCAATCCCTAAGGATGCCTTGCTCAAGGAATGCAAGCTCCTCATCAAGCTTACCCATTAAACTTAATGCAATACTTCCATACAATTTTGTAGAGATGCAACTAAAAACTTGAAGTATGTAAACCTCTACTCACACCTTATCCTTTTCTTAGTGCTTCATCACTTAATAAGGAAACATTTCAGATCTTTGAGAAATACCTGAGAGTTTTGTAGCAGAAGACTTTGTTGACTAGAAGGAAAGGCAGATCTAAAGCTCACCATGAAACTCCATCAAATTCTTCACTATGTAGACTCACCACCTCCTTGAAGAGGAAAATATTTTACCTTTCTTTGTACCTCTTCCAATCAACACAAAACTACACTAGGATATCACATTGTCTATCAGGAACTGCACTGATCAAACAAAGACCTCAGAGCCACCACTCAATACTTATTGAGAAGATGTTACAAATGTATTTTTATATCTGACTCTTTCCAATGGCTCCCTAGCGGAGTCACCATTCTGTTGGATCATTTCCTTACAAGACCAAACTTGAATCAATAGATGGGCTTGATTCTCAGGGTAGGCACTCAAGTTTGACAAGAAAATAGTCCAATTGATAAGGATAAAGAAAATCCTCCTTCTTCTTTGAGCTCCACATCACTCAGGTGGGTATTGCCTTATCTACACACTCAAGACACCTCATGATAAACAATAGGCCTACAGATACATTATTGTGGAATAGTCTTCAAACCCATGTAGATATCATGTACCTCAATGAAACCAAGATCTAATGCAATAGCCCTACTTGCATAGAGTAAATATTAAAACCAGAGACCTATCCTAACAACATGAAAGGGAAAGGGTAGAATTGAATGTAAATGATTTTGTGATGGGTTTGAAAGGACCCCTGAGATACCCTAAGTCCCTCATAGACCAGTGCTTTATCCAAAGGGCCACAGAGTCAAATACCCTATTGCAATAGATAGCTATGAAACAAAAAGACAAAATACTCAATGTGTTGATGCCTAACATCAATCACACACCATGACCAAACCTCACTTCAACATACCACCTGTGTATCCAAGTATGTTATTACCCATCCAAAGGATTTTAACCCTCCCCTTAGAAGAGACCTATAAATAGATAATACATTAACCAACATCCACTAGAAGACAAGCATGACATATCTTTGATACCTCAGAACATACATACATGAAAACTAATCCTAAATCAGTTATCTCTACGAAGATAACCCCACTTGCAAACACATACGAAATGCAACCAAAAAAATCAAACACCCTTGATGTATGATTAATGAATTCAGAATTCAAATGGAGATAGCTTGGTAATAGTAAGAATAAATTTAGTACTCATACATAAGACAAATCAATTACAATATGTATTATGTTCTCTAAAACAACAAAGGAAGAAAGAACACCCTATATGCAGAGAGAAGGAGAAAATCTGCAGAAAAAACCTTTCATGGAACCGAAAGGGAACCCTTAGGAACCAAGATTTCAGAACCCTTACACAGTAAAAAATACAGCCATATATACCCCTGGTTATCTTGGAATCCTACACAAGTTAGGATGAAACAAGCTATGAATAACCATGGTAAGGGTTAGGGTTTCCACCCAACAAAACAATTCAAAAGATCAGAATTTACTGCACTTTGGGGGAAAACCAAGCAACCTGGCGAAGAACAAATCAAAAATTGATCTCCAATTATGATAATTCTCATAACAGTGTACAAAAGATCATAAATCCACCATAAAAACCAGTCTATTCAACCACCTACAACACATCTTGAGCCATTCAACTCATTCCTTACATGGTATAGACCCCTGCAAATCATCACTTAACAACCTGGACCACACTACAATCAATCGGCAAAACCAATTCTACCAGATCTGGCCGCATGATCAATAAATTTCAGTCCTTTCTATCATGGAAAACCCTTAGCAAATTTGAATTTGAACTATAATGGTCACATTGTGGCTCAAATCGCAAATCAATGGCCCACATTCAAACTAAGATCAACTTTATATCATGACCATCCGGTCTTGTCCTTTCACGGGCTTTATGATTTTCTTTTTAATATAACCCAGTTACATTTAGCAAACTGGTGACCAAAGGGCTTCACCAATTCATGGGATAGTTTAAGCCACTGCTAAAATATTTAGCGATTATGCGGCCTTCCTTCACTGAATCGCCAAACCTTTGAGAACTCCACTACTTTTCCTCACGAGTGGGTGAACCACTTTGAAAATTGTCAGAGCTGCTAAGAATTTTTTCAGAGCCTCCAAGCCTTTGGCCCCCGCCTGGGCCCACTTTATGCAACCTGTCACCATGTTATTTGTTGCAACAACCCGATCATCATTGACATAGGACCCACATGCCTAAGCCTTTGAAAATGGATGGTTGGCATAAGATCTCATGCCTCTGACACAATCAATGAGAACTTATGCCAATTGTAGATTTTGTCCCCGTCACTTGCTTCTCTAACAACACCCCCACCCAGTGGTATTCCTCATCATCCTCCAGCTCAACCAATAAAAACATGACACCTTAGTGACACATGGAAATTGGTCCCACTGGCCTCGGCTAACCTTAACCTTCTACCAATTTGGTGAACACGTGACCAAAGAAACACTCGCCCATTTGCCAAAAGTTTGAGGGCACCACCAAATCATTTGGCTATTACACAAACACTATTCACCAAATTTCTAAGTCAATAGACCTTCTACCAAAATATCACGCAAACCAGCGAACAAAGCATACATTTGTCGAAACCGCCAAAAAGACAGACAAACCCACTAGGCCCGCATCAAGAAGATCAACGATCATCTCATTTTTGCATAGGCATCTAAGATTCCATCAAATTACATGCCCACAGTTAGATTGAGAATATCCTCCCATCTTTGACAACCCTCTGATAGGATATGAAATCAAAGGCCAGTGCATGATCTAAAGCCTCTGACAAATTCTTTAAGAACTTGCGCCTATCATCGATGCTCTACAAGTGTCAGGACCCTTCAATGTGCCAAAAACTAGGTCCCACTAACAACTTCCACCTCATTAATACATGGACCAATCATAGCTTGCCATATGTGCATACATGTCACCTTGGACCCACAGTCAGCCCTTTACACTAGATTCCAAATTGACGGTTGTCGCATGATCACGAAGGGGAAGAATATTCCTTGCGATCATGCGACAACCACTAGATTTTTAGTCAACTAACAACTTGACCCCACCCCACCATATCATCTTTTCCTTCAGCCAATAAAATGTCACCACCTATATCTACATGTCATCGGTCCCACCTATTTGAAGTGCTATGTCATAAATGAAGATCAACATATGTTGCGACATCACATAGCTCTAAAAAAACCTATGCGCCTTAGCAACAATCGTCGGATTGAGATGGTGTCAGAGCCGGAGCTAGGAAAGATTTAAGCCAAAACATAGGAAATATTAAGATACCGACTCAGGAAAATTAAAGCACCGCTAGGGTATAAAAACTTAGGAAAAATTAAAGTGGGGGCCGACCAAAAATATAAAACACGTGTGTTTAGGACTTTTAACTGACCCAGAAAAGGTAACATCAGATTAGAACATAGCCAGGGTTTTTTTCAAAGGGTTTTACATGCAACGACTACATTTTTGAATTTTTGAACTAAGGGTTTATGCCAGAGACTAGGAAAAACATTGCAGGGACTAGTTGAAAAGACCAAGAGCCATGAAAATTTTCAGGGTGCTAACACTCCAGAGGAGCAGTAAGGTCAACAGTTACTATGGGTGTAGAAGGAGTATCATCAGTTTTATGCTTCTAAATATTAGTCTTTTCTATCTTCACCTTCTTCAACTTAGGATCTTCTGATTCAGTCCTTGTTGTTGCTATGCTCTCAATTTCCAAAGCAATCTTTTGTTCCCTTGCTTTGTCTAGGTCCGCTTGAGACACTCCATGAATTCTTAGGATCTCAGAGGTAACCTTGGCAACCTTCCTCTTTTTTGTTGCACTATTTAGTTTAGCATCTATCTCTCTTATCTTCTCCTCATAGGCTCCCCATCTTGGCTCATTAGGGTCTTTAGGTGCTAAAAGAAATACTTGAGCATATGGTTCTAGGAATTTCTCATCTACTTCATAACCAAATGGATGAATCCAATTTTTTCTAGGTTCAAATGCCTCCATGCATGTTGTGTCTATCTCAACCATGAAGCAAATAGTATCTTTGTACTTATCAACTATTTTGTCTTGTATCCTATACCTCATTTGCATCTTAGCCCTAAATTTCTTTAACTCTAGGGTCAAGTAGTCTCTTAGAGTGCTCTCAGTGGATGCCTTGAGGGATATCTATGGCATCATGGGAATAGATTTGTCTAGATACAAATTAGATACTTTTCCAACAATGTGAAAGTACATATAAATGATCAAAGACCCAAGTCTGAATATCTTGGTCTTATCGTGCTTGATTGCCTTGATGTTGTCAATTAGTTGTACGCACAAGATTTCACATAGGTTGAACTCTCCATTTTCATTTACAATTATTATGGTTGCAAGAATTATGGCCGTAGACACACTGTTTACCCTATTGGTGTGTTGAAACTTGTATCCAAGTATCATAGACATCAATTTGATGTCATCTTTCTCAATAGGCTCTATGGTCATACCACGCCTATCACTCAATGACTTGAAAGTCTATTCAAAAATCTTCCTCACATCATTTCCTACTGGAAGGATGGCACCTGTCTTTGGGAGGCCTTTCATTTCATGAACTAGGTCACCAATTATTTTGACCAGCACTTCACCTATCCAAAATAGGTCATCATGAATTCTACTTAGTAGAATCTTGATCCATTCTGATTCAAAGAACTCATATGCAGTAGCATAATCAATTATAGGATGATTTTCCCATCGCACACACTTATCCAAGAAGGTTTTGTCTGGTTTCAACATAGTTTCCATGTGCCACCTTAATCTGTCCTATCCTATTGGTTCTTTCTTATAGTAGATGTATGCCCTAATGTCCTCGACATGCATAATGCTCATAAGCGTGCGGGAGAATGACCCTTCTAGGTCATCTAGTGTAGATTTATATGGATGCCTCTTAAACACATATCTTTTCTTCTCTGCAACATCAAATACTATAGAAGTAGCCATCACTTACTTGTATAACACTTTCTCAATGTTTTCCAAGAGGTTTTGAATCGGCGTGGTGGACTAGGGTTTCTGTAACTAATCAAATGCATAGTAGGTCACTTAATGAATCAAACTACAATACTTCTCAATCAACTGCTAGGGCTCTTCTACTCTCTAATCGCTCTCAATTCAAATGCAATGAGAGATCTTCTAGCTTCTATGTACTTTAAAGTAGAAATTCTACTAGTAATGCTTGTTGCGTAAACTAGGCTATCATATGGAAATTTATATCTTTCATTATGGAAAACAATCAGCTAGTGCGCTCTTGCACGAAGGTTCCTCTAGTCTCCAAAAGCTTAAGTCCAAAGGCACATACTCTGGAAGTGATTATACCATCCAAGCAAGGGTTTAGAGATAAATTAGCTCCCCCTATGACCATCAGGGCCATTCATCTAGATGTAGAGGGTACATCCACTGGGGATGCATCCAATACATACTCATCAATCTTTTCATTATTTTCTTCTGACCAAATCAAGCATGCATCCTTTGAGGCTTTCACAAAATTAACTTCTCCTTTAGGATCCAAATCTGGTTCTTCAGGATTTTTAGGGCTTGCCTGACCTTGTGTCCTTGATTTGCAAAACTTTGAGATTTGTCCAGCCTTGTTACAAGAGTGACAAATGACTGGAGGCCTTATATTCCTCATTGCATTAACTTGAGTCATCATTTTACATTGTCTAGCTGAGTGACCATTATAGTTGCATATCTGACATGTAATATTCTGAGAACTTATATTTGATTGATTCTGATTTCTCTGATTATATTGAGTCTTGTTTTTCTAACTTGTCTTACAATTCATAGCTTTATGACCAAATTTATTGCATGAATAACAATGACCATTGAAAGGTCATACCTCGGTACAGTTTCTTGCTATATGTCCATGCTTGTTACATGCATAAAAAGTGCAATCTACTCGCTTGCGCCCATTCTTAGGTGGTTCAACAAGATCTTTAGTCTGACTTCTAGTCTTCTTAGGATCTGAGGTGTCTTCTACTACTTTCATTTTTGCTCACATGTTGTCAATCTGATTTTGTGCTTCATTGAATCCAATACAACTCATATCTCCCTTGAGTCTTCTTGCATATAGCTGAGATTCTATCAGATCAGAACTAGTGTGAAATTTATCAATATGATTCTTTGCCTCTCTTAGTTTAGATTCCAAGCTCTCCTTTCTATTGCTAAGCTCTAAAATTTCCGTTTTTTCTTTCCTTAATTCTTCATTGAGTTGAAGGTTTTCTTTGACCTATTCTTCATAGAAATCCTGATTGTTAATCAGCTTATCATCAAATTCTTCAAGCTTTTCTTTTAGTGATGCATTTTCTTCATTCATCTTTTTGATCATTGTCCCTAGATTACTGTTAGAGAATTCTTCCAAATCCTTTCTTAGCCTTTTGATGACTAATTGAGCATCACTAATTCTTTCTTTTAGTTCTTCAACTTCTCTTTCAGATTTGTCTAGGTCTTCAAGAGTTGCTTCAAGATTTCTCTTTAGATGTTTCATTTCTTCTTTTTCCATGATCTCCTCAAGTGGTTAAACTTCTTTGCTAAGGACTAGGGCACTGATACCAATTGTTAGGAATGGGAACACTGAGAGGGGGGGGTGAATCAGTGTGCACTGTATTTTAACGTTTCACTTAATCTTTAAACTAGACTTATTTTCTTAAGTAATGAAATGAACATCCACATAAACATGAAACATGAAATCAACACATAACACCAATATGGTTATGGGGAAACCCAAATATGTAAAAAACCCAGTGGGAATTGACACCCACTAATATTCTGTACTAGTGTTTTATGATCCTTGTTAGAAGATCCTTAACCCTGTTAGGATTTTCTTTACAATGCATTAAGTACAATAGACCTTGTCAAGGGTCGGACCTTGTTAGGAGTCTTTTACAATAGTCCCTGTTAGGGGAGATGATGCATTTTCCTAGAGCTCACTACTCAAGTGGCGAAGGCTACAACCTTCTAATCTTAGATACACACTATATCTGTTGGATGAATTGTTAATATGACATTGCTTGTTAGATCAGTTCCTTTGATGTGCTGATGGTTTGACCTCTTTCAAATCTATAAAACATCTTAATGTCTCTTTGCACACTTGTGATCTACTTATCACAACTCTCTATGAACTTCCATACTAATTACAATGGGTGCATCTCATATTTATATGCGCATATAAAATAAACAATTAGGTTGTCACTTAAACCTATTACATACAATGCTTCCAATTGAATTAGCCCAAGCATGTTTACAAATAAACATATATACATGTCAAAAACCTAATTACAATAGGTGCATAGCCTTTACATCATTAGAATACAACTGTAACTCAAAATTCTAACAATCGGCTGCTTACTCTATTCTTCTTTGGCACACATTGGCTGTGTAACTTCAACTATTTGTATCTTTCTCATACTTGCATGTATGATCATGCGCTCATAGACTAAGAATGAATATATTCAAACCATCTTATCTTCTAATACCATAATTCAATCTTACGCACGTGTGCTAATACTCTAAGCCACAAGAAATCTATACAATGTCCAGTCTTCAACACTTTGCCAATTTCTAATCTTCTTGTTAAGTGAGTTGACTCCAAACTACTATATGAATTTGTTGCCATAATGAAAACACTATACTATGTCATATACACAAGTATAGCCAAATTTCCAATAGGGTTCACATATTTATTAACAGAAGCTAAGATAGATGAATGGGTCCTAGGACATTTTAAGATATAATTGTTACTCAAAAATACAACATACAATACAATAACCATTAATAGGAAAAGGTTGCATTTGTTTGTCTAATTAACACTACCTTGCAGGTTTTGTTAGTTTACATGTCATTATTGCATTCATTCTAGATGTCATCATTTTACTCTAAGTATTGATCAAGTATTACAAAATTCAAAATTCATGAATGATCATTACATTGTGCATTCATACTAAATGTAGTATACAAATGTCCTTTCTTGTTTCATATTTCAATTCAATATTTAGAGTACATTGTAAAATTGAAAAGAAAGATTGAAGTATGGAATAGGGGTCCCATGCATTGCCTTGTCTTTTCTTTGATTCAGCTGGTTGTCTGCTAGGTCTCTGCATTTACGTCTTCATCTTCTAGGTCTCCATCTACATCTAGGTCTTTAGGGTTTCATATCGGCATGAGAAAGAAAAATGATCAGATCCTGATGGATCTAAGCAATACATGTGAATCAAATAACATACTATAGCAATCAAGTTTTCAATACTGCATCAATCTAGAAAATTAAATGAAATAAGGAAATGTACACTAACACTCACTACAAGGTGGTGTTAAAGGGACTTGTTTCATACATAAAACCTTTTACTACTAATGATCATTGTGGTGTATGTTGTCCTTTTTATTAACAAAGTATCTGAATTAAAGGGACTTAGTATGTTTCCAAACTGAGAAACCTTTTTTAGATAATGTATTTCATAATGATGTTATTTGAGAACTTAATAAATTATCTTGCAGATAATAGCTAATTGGTGTTCATATTCAGTTATTGTCAAAGATACAGATCAAGTTGGTTTGAGTACAAAAGAATGCTACAAGAAATGCCAACTATTGCCAACTTTCCAGTTTAAGATACAAATGGTGCTGCATAAATACTAATACAAATATTTCCTTACTGTTCCCAAGTACATTTTCAAATCATAAACATGTTTGTTGCTGAATATGAAAGAGTGCTTCAAGATTAAGCTATAAAATCATAAAGTGTTTATAGTTTGTTTTTATTGAGTGTCATGAACCCATGTTTGAACCTCATTAGTTAAACATTCTAATGTTTTTTGGATGTCACGAGCCCGTGCTTGAACTTCATTAATAGTAAATAAACATTTTCATCTTGTTGTACTTATCATGTTAAGTGCAGATTCAGTTATCAATGTGAATTATTTACAGTGGAAAAAGCTACAGGATGCAAGCTGAACATAAATAAAAATATGTATAAACTGGAATAGAGTATGTGGAACCAACAAAAGAATATCATAAAGAATAGAGTACTTATCTGTTGTGGAAATAAGAAAGTGTGTTGAGCATCTCTCAGTCATAATCACCTTCTAAGGTTTGCAAAGGTTATGAGTGAAAGATGTAATGGTTTTGTGATTTAACAAATTATATCTTTAACAATTTTTCACTCATAACCTTGCAACTTTAGCGAGTCATTAAGAGGTGTTTTCATGGTTCCCTGGAGCAACTGTTCAGCATGGCTGAACTCATCATTTATGAATTGTAAAATAGAGAGTTTATCAACTCATCATGTTTATAGTTGTTAAGTACACAAGGTTTTATTCATGTCAGCAAAAAAGAGTCAACAATTTGGGTGCTCTATGTTATTACAGAATATGCTGAGGTTGATGCTAAAATTGATAAAGATGTAGTTGACAGTAATGCAACATTTCATCAACATGAGAAGTAAGTTTCATCTCAATTTCAGAAAATGACAACAAGCTACTTACTGGTATTCCACTTATTAAGATGTAAAGGGATTATTTTCCTTTAAGTAACTATTGAACTTGTTTATAAACTAGTAACAGTCATGGTTTCAAAAGAATAATGAAATGACAACAGCAAAACAATGACTGTTACTATTTTATAAGCAAGTTTATATCTATGCTAGTCATAAATATCATAAAGTGCTTCAAACGTATTTACAGTTGTCAGTGTAACTCTGGTGAACAATTTTTGGGTTCAAAAACTTTTGAAGCCATATAGAAAAATGAGATTAACAATGTTTGACTGTTACTAATAATGTAATTGACATTATTAGTAACAGTCAAAATTGAGATTGTCATCATTGGTCACAGTGAAAGCCATGGTTTATACCAATAGTGAGCTCACAGATAGAAACCGAGAATATCAATTAAGGCAATGATACTTCAAACCCACAGATGATGGTAAGTTATAAACCTAGCTCAAGGAATGATAACTATCGCAACATTGTAAGCAAGTTGCGGCATGATAATAGTCACTGCATGGTGAATAGTCATAGTATGGTAAGATAAATAATAGTGAATACTGCATATGGCATGTGAACTGTAGTGAACAAGTTTGGGTTTATAAACCTTCGAACCTGCATGTACAAAATAATAGATAAACAATAGTGAGTTCAACAAAATGCATGGAGCCATATTGGATCAAGCCCATGTAAAAATGGGGAATGACAAATATAATGCATGAAGCCATGAAGCCGCGGTGACAAGCCATAGTCAAAGAAGATGAAAGCTAAGGAACAGTTAAACAGAGATGCAAAATGATAAATGCCATAAAGCATGATATAGGCTCATGGCCATAAAATAAAATCTTCAGTAATGCAAAGTAAAGGAACGAAACAATAAGTTTGACTATTGAAAACAAAGATACAACTATAACTCATAAACTGTGAGTATATCAAAAGTAACAGTAGAACAAACAGTTAACAAGGAGAAATGCATGCTTATTCTTTGTATTCCATTGCAAAAGAATTAATAGGGAGTTCAAATAACTTACAGTTCACTGATGGAGAGATGGAGAAATGTTGAGTTCTAACAAAGATGCACACAAAGGAAGTAGCAAATGAAGGCTCGACTCCAGTAGTAGTTGAAAATTATCATAGTCAAGCCGAGCTCCTTCATAGTTACAGGAAGCTTAGGGTTTCATTTCCCTGAGTTTTCTCTGAGAAGCTTCAAGAGAACAAACACAAATGCCAAGGAAAATGGCATAACTATTTTGGAGTCCGCCAAGCAAAGCAGTGCATTCAATGCATGGCAGTGCCAGCTTAGCCTCAAAAATTGAACATGCCACCTTCGAACCTTATCCCCATTGTTCTTTCATATACATTGCAAGTGGATTGAAGGTCATGCCGACTTCTCCACTTTTCAATAGTTCACACTTAGATTTTTATCTAAGTTAGGAAATAGGAGTTAGGGTATAGGGGTAGTGTAATTAGTATTAAATTTTTAATTAATATTAATCCCTTGTATAATTTTTGGCATATTTTATTTGTGTAAAGGATTAATTCCTTATATTAGGCCAAAAAATTTAGGAAAAGAGGCATGTTTGAGGAACTCAATGTAGTGACATATTTGAAGGCACGCTTTTAGGCCAAGATTGAGGAGCTTAGATTTTGGAGTTGGAGGCTAGAGCTGATTATAAAATTGATTTTTGATGATCAATTAGGGGTTGCAGATTTTGGAGAGAGGGCATTTTAGTGAACATATCATTCCTAGGTGCTTTGAAGGCCATTTTTGTAATCATCTTGTCAGATTTTTGAAGAAATGAACCAGATTCTTTGACTCCCATTTTGTGTACTTGTTTTTTCAATATCGAATCTTGTTTCATCTTTTCTAGCAATTGTTAAATTGGTTATTATCTGAAGGAAGTGAATGAAGTTTTGTTCCTTCTCAAGAAATTTAGTTGCCCCTAAGCCTTGCATGAGAAATGTATGTTGTTAATTCTCCAAGTTGTTTGTGGTAGAACCCTTATAGCATGAGTTTGTTAACCTATACATTGAACAGTGATTCAGATTATTGAAGTATTTATTTATGAGTCAAGATTGAAATTTATCTTTTTGAGAAGTCTGATTTATTCATTGGTGTATCACCCTTATCTTTTTAGTTATAGTATTCTTTTCCCTTTTCCCAACAATTTGCAGATTAGGAAAGTGATATTCCATATTTTATAGGAACCGGCCTAGAATCTGGAGATTCCTCTTCATTCATAGTTGACCCACAGCTAGGAGAGGTTTCCATTGTTAGGATAGAATTGTTGTTAGCCTTAATGCTTGATGTAAGGTAACAGTTCTAGGCCTGAACAGTTTTTGGCACACCTGGTGGGACACACTCTTACAGTACGGGTCAAATTGCATTGTATTGCTTGCTAGTTCTGGTGTGCAATCAGCAAGATTCAGACCTGAAAGAGGTCACATTTTTCATATCTGGTGGATCCGTGAAGGAAAGTTTATTGTTTCAAAAGGAGAAAAGATTATATGTTTCAAAGTTGTTTTATATTCTGATTTCCAGCCTTCCATATGAATAAAGATGTCAAGTTTTCAAAGAGGGTATGCTTACCCAGATGGTCAGTTTCCAATTTTTCCTTCATTTCAAGAGAATGTTGTTCAAGAGAATCAGTTTTAGCCCTATCAAGGTCAGCAACCACAATATGATTTTCATTTTTCTACAAATAATAATTGCTCCCAAAATGGAGATACTGTAAGTTTGTTGCAGAATATGCGTATGCAGATTGAAGATATTAAAAGACAACAAGAATCTGAGTTTTAGCAAGAGCTGAACAGGAAGCTAGAAGATCATGCTTATCAGGCCCAAATCCAACAAAAGAAAGCATTGGCTCAATAGGATCAAGCTTGCAAGAGGTATCTGGAAGACCAATACAAGAGGAATAAAGCCAAGCTTGCAGGTGAGTTAGAGGCACAGAAAGATGCTTATGAAAAGAAGCTTCAACAAGGATGAGAGCTCTTAATCACCATGTCTAATAAAGGTGTTGAATTTAAGTTAGAAAAAGAAAAGGAGTTAAAATCTTATCAAGAGTTTCAAGAGAAATTTCAAGAAGAGGTGCAAAGAGATTTAAGAGCTCATGAGGAATTTCATGAAAAGGAGTTTCAGGATCAGCAAGAGAAGATAAAGATCTTGGTTTCTGCAACCATGAACTACAAAGAAGCTTATCAGTTGCAGATTGAAAAGTGTGTTCAACTAGAACAAGAGAAGGAGACCATTCAACAGGAGGTTGCTGATAGTCTAAAGAAGGTTCTTTCTAAACATGATGAGTCAAAGAATATTTTAGCAAATCATGATGATTGTGCTAATAATAGTATACTTCTCCTATAAGAGAATCAGGAAGAAGGAGAAGATCATTTTTGGGATGAGATGGAATAGTTCTTCTTGCATCTTGCTGAGAAGCCCACACTTCTAGAAACCACCTACAACCTACAAGAGATTATTTCTAATCACCATGATGAGCAGATCTATCAAACTAAAGTTATCTCTCAGGAACCTGAATCTATCAAGAAAAGCTCTAAGTTCATCATCTCTCATGGTTGTCCTATTAGGCATTTGGCCAGGATCGAAGCTAACAAAGAAGTACAAGTTGTACTAGCACCTCTGCATGAAGTTCTACCAAAAGAAGAAGTTGAGAAGGAATGGAACCAGCTTGCTATCCCAATTGATTGAGTAAGTACAGTCCTATTGTTGATGGCTGACTTTCTTTAGAATAATGGTGATTGTAATCAGCTTGATCAAGTAAGTAAACTTCATATCAATCTGATCCTTGTCAAGCAACTGGTCATGCATATCTCCTATGTTCATCTTATGATAGCTTTCCAGAAGCATACTAATTATTGTGAGCTGAGAAGGATGGGAAGTTATTTTTCACAATCTGTGAATGGTTTTGTTTAGCCATGTTTTCAAGTGGGTTAAAGTAGGTTAGGTTTAGGTTTTCATTTCAATCAATGCAGTCTAGCACTAGATTTTAGGTTGCATGAGTCTTGATTTAGGTTCATTTTCATTTCAATAAGGTTGCATTCATGCATGTTCCAGTTATCTAACTCAATTGCCCAGCTATAAGGTCTTAGGTCATGTCTAGCAGGTAGACATCTAGTAGAAGTCACCAAAATTGTTACTCAAAAATACAACATACAATACAATAACCATTAATAGGAAAAGGTTGCATTTGTTTGTCTAATTAACACTACCTTGCAGGTTTTGTTAGTTTACATGTCATTATTGCATTCATTCTAGATGTCATCATTGTACTCTAAGTATTGATCAAGTATTCCAAAATTCAAAATTCATGAATGATCATTACATTGTGCATTCATATTGAATGTAGTATACAAATGTCCTTTCTTGTTTCATATTTCAATTCAATATTTAGAGTACATTGAAGAATTCAAAAGAAAGATTGAAGTATGGAATAGGGGTCCCATGCATTGCCTTGTCTTGTCTTTGAGTCAGCTGGTTGTCTGTTAGGTCTCTGCATTTAGGTCTTCATCTTCCAGGTCTCCATCTGTATCTAGGTCTTTAGGGTTTCATATATGCATGAGAAAGAAAAATGATTAGATCCTCATGGATCTAAGCAATACATGCGAATCAAATAACATACTGTAGCAATCAAATTTTCAATACTGCATCAGTCTAGAAAATTAAATGAAATAAGGAAATGTACACTGACACTCACTGCAAGGTAGTGTTAAAGGGACTTGTTTCATACATGAAACCTTTTACTTCTAATGATCATTGTGGTGTATGTTGTCCTTTTTATTAACCAAGTATCTAAATTAAAGGGACTTAGTATGTTTCCAAATTGAGAAACCTTTTTCAGATAATGTATTTCATAATGATGTTATTTGAGAACTTAACAGATTATCTTGCAGATAACAACTAATTGGTGTTCATATTCTGTTATTGTCAAAGATACAAATCAAGTTGGTTTGAGTACAAAAGAATGCTACAAGAAATGCCAACTATTGCCAACTTTCCAGTTTAAGATACAAATGGTGCTGCATAAATACTAGTACAAATATGTCCTTACTATTCCCAAGTACATTTTCAAATCATAAACATGTTTGTTGATGAATACAAAAGAGTGCTTCAAGATTAAGCTATAAAATCATAAAGTGTTAATAGTTTGTTTTCATTGAGTGTCACGAACCCATGTTCAAACCTCATTAGTTAAACATTCTGATGTTTTTGGATGTCACGAGCTTATGCTCAAACTTCATTAACAGTAAATAAACATTTTCATCTCTGTTGTACATATCATGTTAAGTGTAGATTCAGCTATTAATGTGAATTATTTACAGTGGACAAAGCTACAGGATGCAAGCTGAACATAAATAAAAAATATGTATAAACTAGAACAGAATATGTGGAACCAACAAAAGAATATCATAAATAATAGAGTACTTATCTACTTTGGAATTCAAAAAGTGTGTTGAGCATCTCTCAGTCATAATCACCTTCTAAGGTTTGCGAAGGTTATGAGTGAAAGATGTAATGGTTTTATGCTTTAACAGATTATATCTTTAAACATTTTTCACTCATAACCTTGCAACTTTAGTGAGTCATTAAGAGGTGTTTTCATGGTTCCCTGGAGCAACTGTTTAGCATGGCCGAACTCATCATGTATGAATTGTAAAGCAGAGAGTTTATCAACTCATCATGTTTATAGTTGTTAAGTACACAAGGTTTTATTCATGTAAGCAAAAGAGAGTCAACAATTTGGGTGCTCTATGTTATTACAGAATATGCTGAGGTTGATGCTAAAATTGATAAAGATGCAATTGACAGTAATTCAAGATTTCATCAACATGAGAAGTAAGTTTCATGTCAATTTTAGAAAATTACCACAAGCTGCTTACTGGTATTCTAGTTATTAAGATTTAAAGGAATTATTTTCCTTTAAGTAACTGTTGAACTTGTTTATAAACCAATAACAGTCATGGTTTCAAAAGAATAATGAAATGACAGCAAAAAAACTGTCACTGTTACTATTTTATAAGCATGTTTATATCTATGCCAGTCATAAATATCATAAAGTGCTTCAAATATATTTACAGTTGTTAGTGTAACTATGGTGAATGATTTTCGGGTTCATAAACTTTTGAACCCATATAGAAAAAGGAGATCAAAAATGTTTGACTGTTACTAATAATGTAATTTGTAAGGAAACTCAGGTGCGGAAATAGCTTCCTACGCTAATCTCTATAGGAGAGTATTGTGCAAATTCTTATAAATCCTTACAATTTCAGATTCGTTAACTAATTTAACAAAGATATTGAAACCACATACCATGCATACATAAAAATAGAGAATGACACAATGATATACCCTAGGGAAACCTTTTGGTAAAAACCCCAGCACTCCAAAACCTGCACAATGTATTGATCAAAACTATTACAGCTTACAATACACTTGCAATGCAAGTTCTTTCAGAAGATTTCAAAAAACTTGAAGACAAATCACGACAGCATAAATACATTCCAAAAATACACTCACATCACATCTCTTCGCAACCCTAAAAAAGCTTATATCATGCGCTTCACTTTTTAGGGCTACTCCCAAAGATAACCGTATTAGGGAAGAGTGTACAGTACTCAAATTTATCAGTTGCAACATGTCTTCACCTGTCATTGAATCTTCCTGACATAGCTCTTACATGTCATAGGAATCCATCATAACCATTTTAGCCATGATCTCCTTACACACAATTCAAGATGCTGACAAATCAACATTATTTGCAAGAAATACATTTTACAAAACAAATAATAAGAATAGGAACTATCCAAGGTTGAGACACCTTATTCCTAACATAATTGACATTATTAGTAATATTCAAAACTAAGATTTTCATCATTGGTCACAGTGAAAGCCACGGTTTATACTGACAATGAGCTCAAAGATAGAAAAAGAGAATATCAATGAAGGCAATGATACTTCAAACCCACAGATGATGGTAAGTTATAAACACAGCTCATGACATGATAATAGTCATAGCATGGTAAGCAAGTCACAGCATGATAATAGTTACCTCATGGTGAATATTCATAGTATGGTAAGATAAACAATAGTGAATACCACATATGGCATGTGAACTGTAGTGAACAAGTTTGTGTTCATAAACCTTCAAACCCACATGTACAAAATAATAGATAAACAACAGTGAGTTCAACAAAATGCATGGAGCCATATTGAATCAAGCCCATGTAAAAATGGGGAATGACAAATATAATGCATGAAGCCATGAAGCCGTGGTGACAAGCCATAGTCGAAGAAGATGAAAGCTAAGGAACAGTTAAACAGAGATGCAAAATGATAGATGCCATAAAGCATGATATAGGCTCATGGCAATAAAAGAAAATCTTCAGTAATGCAAAGTAAAGGAACAAAACAATAAGTTTGACTGTTGAAAACAAAGATACAACTATAACTCATAAACTTTGAGTATATCGAAAGCAACAGTAGAACAAACAGTTAACAAGGAGAAATGCATGCTTATTCTTTGTATTCCATTGCAAAAGAATTAATAGGGAGTTTGAATAACTTATAGTTCACTGATGGAGAGATGGAGAAATGTCAAGTTCTAACAAAGATGCACACAAAGGTAGTAGTAGATGAAGGCTCGACTCTAGTAGCAGTCGAAGATTATCATAGTCAAGCCGAGATCCTTCACAGTTATAGGAAGCTTAGGGTTTCATTTCCCTGAGTTTTCTCTGAGAAGCTTCAAGAGAACAAACACAAATTCCAAGGAAAATGGAATAACTATTTTTGAGTCTGCCAAGCAAAGCAGTGCATTCAATGCATGACAGTACCAGCTTAGCCTCAAAAACTGAACATGCCACCTTTCATCCTTATCCCCATATTTCTTTCATATGCATTGCAAGTGGATTGAGGGTCATGTCGACTTCTCCACTTTGCAATAGTTCACACTTAGATTTTTATCTAAGTTAGGAAAGAGGAGTTAGGCTATAGGGGTAGTGTAATTAGTAATAAATTTTTATTTAATATTAATCCCTTGTATAATTTTTGGCATATTTTATTTGTGTAAAGGATTAATTCCTTATATCAGACCAAATTTTTTTGGAAAAGAGGCATGTTTGAGGAACTCAATGTAGTGACATATCTAAAGGCATGCTTTTAGGCTAAGATTGAGGAGCTTAGATTTTGGAGTTGGAGGCTAGAGCTGATTATAAAATTGATTTTTAATGATCAATTAGGGGTTGTAGATTTTGGAGAGAGGGCATTTTAGTGAACATATCATTCCTAGGTGCTTTGAAGGCCATTTTACTAATCATCTTGTTAGATTTTTTAAGAAATGAACCAAATTCTTTGACTCCCATTTCATGCACTTGTTTTTTCAATATCGAATCCTGTTTCATCTTTTCTAGCAAGTGTTAAATTGGTTATTATCTAAAGGAAGTGAATGAAATTCTATTCCTTCTCAAGAAAATTAGCTTCCCCTAAGCCTTGCATGAGAAATGTATGTTGTTAATTCTCCAAGCTGTTTGTGGTAGAACCCTAATAACATGAGTTTGTTAACCTATACATTGAACAATGATTCAGATTTTGAAAGTATTCATTTATGAGTCAAGATTGAAATTCATCTTTTTGAGAAGTCTGAATTATTCATTAGTGTATCACCCTAATCATTTTAGTTATAGTATTGTTTTCCCTTTTCCCAACAATTTGCAGATTAGGAAAGTGATATTCCATATTTTATAAGAACCGGCCTAGAATTCGGAGATTCCTCTTCATTCATAGTCTACCCACATCTAGGAGAGGTTTCCATTGTTAGGATAGAATTTTTGTTAGCCTTAATGCCTGATGTAAGGTAACTATTCTAGGCCTGAACAATAATAATGGGTCTTATGGGTCCTAAGGGGTCCTATGTGTCTTAAGATGTCATAAGCAATGCGTAGGGGTTTAGGGTTGTCTTTAAGGGTTGTAGGCATCATAACAGGTCCTAAGGGATCATAGGTTACATTAATTCATCCTAATATGTCTTAAGAAGCCTTGAGGGAAACAATGAGTCCTTGTATGTATTAATAGAACCTAACATACATCAATGGGTCCTAGGACATCCTAATATACATTATAAGGTCTTGAGATTCCTAAGGGATACTATGTGTCTTAATATGTCTTAAGGGAGGGATAAGGGTCCTAGAAACTTACTACTCCAATTTTCTAACATATTCTAACATACTACTATCATTTTCTAAAATTTAACTATGATTTTCTAATATTTCTACAAACTAAAAATTATTTAAAATAAATATCTAACTAATATTTACTAACTTTACTAAAAATGAGTGTACTAAGAGAGAGAGAGAGAGAGAGAGAGAGAGAGAGAGATTCCTAATATTTACTAACTTTAAAAGCAATTTAAAAACAAATATTTTTAATAATTTCTATAAGATCTTAATGTTTTCTAACATTTCTACTACAGTTTCTAATGTTTTGTAAATATTTTCTAACATTTTCTAACAAACTACTATCATTTTCTATCATTTTCTAACATACTAAGTTACAATTTTATAACATTTGCTAAAATTCTACTACATTTTTATAATATTTTCTAATGTATACTAGAAGTTACAATTTTCTAATGTATAGTAAGTTACAATTTTCTAATATTTTCTAATGTATACTAATTTATAGTTTTCTAATGTATACTGAGTTACAATTTTCTAACATTTGTTAACATATTCTAACATTTATACTTTAGTTTTTAAGGATTTCTAATATTTTATAACAATTCTACTATGATTTTCTAATAGTACTACTTCAATTTTCTAACATATTCTAACATTCTACTATCATTTTCTAACATATCCTAAAGTTTACCTATGATTTTCTAACATTTCTACAAACTAAAAATTATTTAAAACAAATAACAAACTAAAATAAATATAAAACATATAATTTACAATAAAAAATGACAAAAATGCATGTACCTAATCTACTACTAACAATCTAAAGAGGTCAAAAAATCTTGAGAGGTATTGATGTCATAGTCGACATCACTGGTTTGCTCTAAGCCCTAGGTTCACAAAATCTCCAACAGTAAACAATGAAAATGAAATAGGAAAGCTGGAAATTTATAAAAAATTTGGCCAAACGGTGCTTTACGTGAAGACCCCCCTTCGCATGAAGTACCCTACATAGGGTACTTCGCACGAAGGGGGGTCTTCGCATGAAGTACCCCACGTAGTGTACTTTGCATGAAGCCAATCATCCCCTTCGCGCGAAGAGGGTAGTTCGAGCGAAGGCCCTAATTTTTTTTTTTTTTTTTGAAGACCAATTTCCTTCGTCCCAAAAAGTGGGACACACTATTGTGATTTCACCTATACATGTTGTATCTTGGAATCAATCAGGGGTTTTTTGCTATCTGTCTACATGATATTTCCAAGATAAGATATTATCAAGGCTAAAATAACAAAGTGGAAGGTGGAATCATTCTTCCACTTAAGTTATTGTTACCCTACTATCATGTCTATCATTTTTTATGCTTGATCATTAATCGAGTTTGAAGTACGTAAGCCTATGTCTTTAAATAATTTAAGTACAGTTAGTTGTCCATATTGAATCTCATATGAGATAAACATCCATTCCTTCACATCTATAGTCTAAAGAGATAGACCTATTCAACCACCCTTTAGTTATCCTTTTCATATGTTCTCTTATGCCCACTTTAGGATTCTAAGAAAATAAGGTATACAGGCTCTAATATTGTTAATAATTCAATAATATCTTATGCAATACCGAGAATAATTCCAAGTTTTGTATATCAAATGTAATAAAATAAATCTTAGTAGATGAATTTATCAAATAATCTAACAATCACTCTTTCAGAGGATTAAAAACTACAAAATGTTATTTCATAATTGACATTTGTCAAGAGATAAATTTAAACGTTTAAATGGAATTCCATGACTTAATTCTCAAATTCTACATCTCAATATTATATCAATCACTTCTAGCACAAGGGATTAACACAAAATGGTGACAGAAAAACATTATAAAGATAATTTATATGAGATAATGAGCATGTACAAGGTTTCTAGTAGTATTAAACTTTAGCTTTCAATAGGATGTACCCATGGATTTTATAAAATTGATGAAGTATAATATAGAAAATTAGGGGTTAAGAGATAACAATCTACTAGCCACAAGATTAAACATTAGATATCTACAAAAAATGTAAAGTAAAGTACTAAGTAACATGATATTTTAGAACTTATTTATGCTTAATAATAATAATGTTATCTTTTGAGTCATCTTCTTCTCCTCCATCATCTAGGATCAATTTAGTTTTTCCTTTTGAATCAGTCTTGATAGGGCTTTTATGAACCCAACTCTTGATGATCATCGGAAGAAGAATTTAAGATTTATCTCATTCCATATATTTTAGAGAAGGTGTGACTTCATAGCCTTCTTCTATAAAGTAATCAAACAACCATTCCATATCCTCAATTGGAATAATCCTTTTCCAGCGAAGAAGGAAGTGTAAATTCCTTCTGAATTATAGCCAAAGAAAATTGAAAAAGGTCGATTATCTTTGAATATTA
The DNA here is from genome assembly GCA_027943335.1 of Chamaecyparis obtusa. Lineage (NCBI taxonomy): Eukaryota > Viridiplantae > Streptophyta > Pinopsida > Cupressales > Cupressaceae > Chamaecyparis > Chamaecyparis obtusa. Next base: position 150,026 of record BSBK01001381.1, read on the forward strand.
GAATTTTTTAGGAATGAATGCTGAATATATCTTATGGGAGTATTGGCAGCCATTTTGTAGTAGTTGTTGTTGCATTCATGACTGTGATTATCATTGATGTCAACACAGTGATCTACTAGAGATTAGCAAAGAAGCAGACAATGTTTGGATTAACGCACGTGGGATATTGAAGATAAATTTATGTGATGTTGATGATTTACTTTGTGATATGTTATATGTTCATGGTTAAGAATGCAGATATTAATTCATTTATTCATGGAAGTTATGAGCATTTTGGTGGAAGCAGTATTCAGGTAGTGTTCCTAAGTAGCGGTTTGTGGAAATCGGATGATATCTCCTAATCGGGATGGAATCTAGTTTTGCGTAGTTAGAGAGAATTTGAAGACATGTAGATAGTGACGTGGATGATAGTACAAACTTAGAGGTCACATGATTGAAGATTTACTCTAATTGGAAGCTGACATTTTTGTGTAAATTTTGATGTAATGTGTGGAAACTTTTATTTTGTAATTTGGATGCCGACTCATTTGTAATTACTTGAGTGTGGTCTAAAGGAAGGAATTTTTTTCCTTGTTGTAATATGGAGATGAATGAAATGATGAAGTGAATAAAGTTGTGAAAGTGAATTTTTGAAAGAGGACTTGGGAGGTAAAGAGATCTGAAATAGAGATCTGGTGTAGTAGTGAGTGCGGTTTGGCATAGTCAGAGATGAGGTAACATTTTGTTGAGATCAGAAAAGATTTGATATTATTTTTTTGAATAATTTAGAGATCAATTAGACAGTGTGTTCAGTGATCTTGCCATTGAAGTTATTTGGGCAGTGGGTCCTTTTGTCTTCCATAACTCCTAACAAAGTTAGAATCTTTTAGCAGGGATTCAAAGTCTCCTAACAGGGACTCATATGTACTAAATTTATTTCATAAGACTCCTAACAAAGTCCATCCTTTCACAAGGAATATTCATATTAATGTATCTTTTGTGGACGTCATTCCCATTGGGGTTTACTCTTTGATCAAGAGGTTCCCTAGTCAACATATCTTGTGTCATTGTGTTATTGTGTATGAATATCTTTCTATGGTTGTTAATTACATTGATTATATGGTTAAATGTTGTTGAAGTTGATAAAGGTTATAATTATCAGATAACTGATTTAGCCCCCGCCCCTCCCCCCTCCACTCAGTTATCTTGGTGGACTTTACTTTCTAACAATTGGGATCAGAGTAGTAGGTCCTTGAAAGAAAATTTTAACAGCTTAAGGAGATCCATGGTGAATTTCAAGAAAGAAAGCCCTAAGTTTGATGGAGTGAATTTTGACAGCTGGAAAGAAAAGATGAAGACACACCTACTATGTTTAGGACCAGGTTATTGGTTGATTAAAAAAAATGAGAAGACTATCATTGATGAATATAATATTTAAACATGTAGTAATGATGAGAGATATCTATTCATCTATAACATACTTTCCAGAGAACCACTTTTGTTAGCCCTTCTGGAGAATGAGTACAGTCAGGTAAAATGTTTGAAAACATCTCATGAAATTTAGAAAGCTTTACACTACACTTTTGAAGATGATGAATATGCAAAGAAAGTTAGATTACATAATTGGATATGTGCATTTGAAGATATAAGAATGATGGAAGATGAATTTGTTAGAAGCTATATTGGTAGAATGTCAGAAATTGTTGTAGGTATTAAATCTTGTGGAGTAACAAAGACAGAGAATGAAGTGAAATGGAAAATTCTGAGGACACTGACTCTTGCATTTAAGAAGACAACACAGATGATTGAACAAGTTATACCTTGTACTTTGAAATTTACTAGAGAAACTCTTCTTGGAAGATTGGAAGTAGTAGAGATGAACCTGAGGTTATTAGGAGACTTGCCTAGAATGGAGATAGCATTTAGTGCTCTTAGTGTTTTCCCTACTTTGTCAAGAAGCATCAGTGTGAATGGAGATTATGCTGGCAGTAGCAGATCTAGAAATGAAGAAGATAGGAAGATTGAAGAACGTATTGCCTTGCTTGTGAAGAGAGAACCAGATGGTAAGAAAATTTTTAAATTTTGGACATGTCAAGAATATGGTCATTTTGCATCTAAATGTCCTAAGAGAGTTAAAAAGTACAAAAACAATTTTAAGCCTAGAAGACTTGAGGAATGTTATTATGCAAATGATGAAGAACTTGAAGCTAGTATAGAAAGAACCTTAAGTGAAAGTGATACTAAGAATAATGATGACATAGGATTTGTAGCAATTAAAGAAGAAAATCCTGAAATAGAGGTTAAGGAAGAAAAAGCCCTAGTTTCTCAAGTTGAAAAAAATCTAATTGGATTATAGACAGTGGTTGTTCACATCATATGACTGGAGACATGAGAAATTTTATAAAGTTTAACAATTATGATGGAGGATTTTTTAGAGTTGGAAACAATGCACCTTGTTTGATTAAAGGTATAGGATCTATTACTCTTGATGGAAAGACTAATACTGATGATGTTTACTTTGTGGATGGTTTGAAACATAATCTTTTGAGTGTTTATAAGGAATATCAAGTTTGGTTTACTGAGAAAACTTGTGTGATAAAAGACAAAGCTAGAAATTTGATTGGTACTAGATCTAGAACAAGAGGTAATGTATTTCAACTGAATCTTATTGAGATGACATGTTTGATTACTAAGATTGATGACAGTTGGTTATGGCACAAAAGATTTTGTCATATAAATTTTGATAACATTGTGAAAGTGAGTACTACACTTGCAGTAAGAGATTTACCTAAAATTATGAAGCCTACTAACATGATTTGCAAGGAATGTGTGATGGCTAAATAGAAGTGAAGTTCATTTCCCAGTAAGAAGTTTACATCTGTAGAGAAGTTGGAGATTGTTCGTATAGACTTGAGCGGTCCTACAAGGACTAGAAGATTCTATGGAGAAAGGTATTTTATGATTCTTGTTGATGATTTTACAAGAATGATGTGGATTGTATTTCTTAAAGAAAAGTCTAAAGCATTTGATAAGTTTAAGATCATAAAGAATAAAGTTGAGAATGAATCTAGAATGAAGATTAAATGTTTGAGATCTGATAGAGGTGGAGAATTTACTTCTAGAGAATTTAACACTTTTTGTGAAGTGAATGGTATTGAGAGACAGTTTTCAGCCCCTAGAACACCTGAACAAAATGGTATTGCAGAAAGGAGGAATAGATCAGTGATTGAAGCAACAAGAGCTATGTTATTTGAGAATGACTTGGTGAAGATATTCTGGAGAGAAGCAGTGAACACAACAGTTTATGCAATGAATAGAGTACAAATCAGAGCAGACACAGACAAGACACCATATGAATTATGGTTTGGACATGCACCCTCAGTTAAGTATTTTAGAATTTTTGGAAGAAAATGTTATATAAAGAGAGATGATGATATTGGAAAATTTAATCCTAGAAGTGATGAAGGTATATTTCTTGGATATTCTTTGAAGAGAAAAGCTTATAGATGTTACAATAAGAGAACTAAGACTATTGTTGAGAACGCAAATGTTAAAGTTGATGAAAAGTTCAAAATTCAGGAAAGAATGCTTGATTATGAATTAGATGAAGGAACTCATCCTAAACCTAACATTGAGACTACTAAATTATTCTATGAAACTGAAAGTGATTTGTTGAATGAAAGCCACAGTGAGATCATTGAAGAACTAACACCTGAAGTGAGATCTGAGATAGTGACACCTAACAAGAATTTATCAAGGAATCATCATGTTGAGTAGATTATTGGAAGCATAGACAAAGGAGTTCTAACTTGAAATAAGGTACAAGAATAGTTATGTTTGATTTCTCAAATTGAACCTAAATCTACTAGTGAAGCTTGTGAAGATGAACATTGGATTAAAGCTATGAAAGAAGAACTTGATCAGATTGAAAAGAACAAAACATGGGAATTGGTCCCTAGACCTAAAGATAAGAATGTTATAGGAACAAAATAGGTATTTAGGAACAAGATGAATGAACAAGGAGAAGTAGTAAGGAACAAAGAAAGATTGGTTTGTAAAAGATACTCATAGCAAGAAGGAATTGACTATGGAGAAACTTTTGCACTAGTAGCAAGAATTGAAGTAGTAAGAATGTTTTTGGCCTATACAGCTTACAATAAATTCAAAGTATATCAGATGGATGTGAAGTCAGCATTTTTGAATGGAGAGTTGGAAGAAGAAGTCTACATTGAGCAGCCTGAAGGTTTTCCTTTTACTCAAAAAGGAGACATGGTATGTAAACTGAAGAAAGCTTTATATGGACTAAAGCAAGCACCTATCACTTGGTATGCAAGATTGGACAAGTATTTGATAAAATTGGGATTTACAAAAGGAACAATTGATAGAAACCTATACAAAAAAGAAATTGAAAATGGTTTGTTGGTTGTAGTTATTTTTTTTTATGACATTATTTTTGGAGGAGAAGATGAAGCCAGTGATAAATTTGTTGATGAAATGAAGCCTGAATTTGAAATGGGTATGATTGGTGAAATGAAATACTTTTTGGGATTATAGATAACATAGAATGGTGATGGTATCTTTGTTATTCAGAAAAAATACTTGAATGGAGAACTGTAAACCAGTTGGAACACCTAAGGTAACTAGAAATAAGTTATCTAGCACAGATGAGACTCCTGCAATTGAATAGAAGAAGTACAGATCTATGATTGGAGGATTGTAGTACTTGACACATACAAGACTAGACATAGCACATTCAGTTGGAATTGTAGCAAGATTTCAAGCTGAACCTAGAGAATCACATTATGTAGTAGTGAAAAGGATACTGAGATATTTAAGAGGCACAATTGAGTATGGATTGTGGTATGAAAAATATGATGATTTTACCCTATGTGCATATACAGATACTAATTGGGGAGGCAGTGTTGATGATAAAAAGAGCACCAGTGATGGAGCATTTTTCCTTGGAGGAAGATTGGCTTCTTGGCTAAGCAAGAAGTAGAATTGTATTTCATAGAGAACAATAGAAACAGAGTATGTAGAAGTAGCAAACAATTGTAACCAAATAATTTGGATGAAGAAAATACTGAAGGATATTGGAATAAAATTTGTTGATCCTATTGTTATACATTGTGATAACACCAGCATAGTTAGTATGTCTAAGAACCCTGTATTACATTCTAAGACTAAGCATATAGAGATAAAATATCATGTAGTAATAGAGAAAGTTGCTGACAAAGAAGTTAGACTTGAATACATAAGCACAAAGGAGAAGATAGTAGACATATTTACAAAACCTTTGCCGAAGGATACATTTGAGTATCTAAGAGGTATGCTTGGGATTATGACCTAACCTACTTTCAAGAAATGATGTAGATTATTTCATCCATCTAGTAGTTTATGAGCCTTATCTTTCTTTTGGACTGGATGTTGGTACTTCCTCTATGGGGGAGTATGTGTATATGAGCCGAGTCATGAGGACTCTAGTGAATGTATTTTCTGAACAATGTCTTTTGACATTCGAGTTATTGTTGACATAATGATGAAATTTATTTCATTGATGTCAATGGGGGAGAAGTGTATATGAAAAATGTTTTGTACCATCTATTGGAGATAATTGAATAGGAAAATGAAGCAAGATTTGATTGATGAAGAGGAGCAGTAGTGTTGCAGTGTTGGATTTATGGAACATTATATGTTTTTCATCTATGTTGCCATCAATGCCAATGGGGGAGATTGTTAGGAATGAATGTTGAATATATCCTATGGGAGTATTGGTAGCCATTCTATAGTAGTTGTTGCTACATTCATGACTATGATTGTCATTGATGTCAACACGGTGATCTACTGGAGATTAGCAGAGAAGCAGACTATGTTTGGGTTAGCGCACATGGGATATTTAAGATAAAGCTATGCAATGTTCATGATTTACTTTGTGATATGTTATATGTTCATGGTTAAGAGTGCAGACAGTAATTCATTTATTCATGGAAGTTATGAGCATTTTGGTGGAAGCAGTATTCAGGCAGTGTTCCTAAGTAGCAGTTTGTGGAAATTGGATGATATCTCCTAATCGGGATGGAATCTGGCTTTGTGTAGTTAGAGAGAAGTTTAAGAAATGTAGATAGTGACATGTATGATAGTGCACACTTTGAGGTCGTATGAGTGAAGAGTTATTCTAATTGGAAGCTGACAGTTTTGTGTAAATTTTGATGTAACATGTGGAAACTTTTATTTTGTAATTTGGATGCTGACTCATTTGTAATTACTTGAGTGTGGTATAAAGGAAGGAATTTTTTTTCTTGTTGTAATATGGAGATGAATGAAAGGATGAAGTGAATGAAGTTGTGAAAGTGAATTTGTGAAAGAGGATATGCGAGGTACAAAGATCTGAAATAGAGATCTAGTATAGTAGTGAGTACAGTTTGGCACAGTTAGAGATAAGGTAACATTTTTTTGAGATTAGAAAAGATTTTATATTATTTTTTTGAATAATATAGAGATCATTTGGACAGTGTGTTCAATGATCTCTCCATTGAAGTTGTTTGGGCTGTGGGTCCTTTTGTCTTCCATAACTCCTAACAGAGTTAGAATCTTTTAGCAGGGATTCAAAGTCTCCTAATAGGGACTGATATGTACTGAATGTATTTCATAAGACTCCTAATAGATTCCATCCTTTCACAAGGAATATTCATATTAGTGCATCTTTTTTGGGCATCATGAATAACCCAACTAAAACCAAAATAAATAAATAAATAAATAAATGATAAATCCATACATAAATACAAGTATAAATCCTGAACAATTTTTTTTTACTTAATAACATATTTCCATTACGTAATAACTATTACAATCAGGTACTCAAGTGTACTCAGCATTATTACATTCCTGATCAGTACATCTGAGTATATAAATATACTCTTATTTTAAATACAGTAAAATTTACAAGCACAATCAGATTGATAACTGATCCTAATCAGATCCAAAGTTATTTTGTAACCAAGAATCAAACTACAATCAGTCCTCAATGTCAACAGTAGTTTATTCTTCCAAGTCCATATACCAATCCTATATCGAACCTGAAATCAAAACAAACACAACAGAAAACACAAACAGGGCTTAGTCACATTGACTTAGCTGATGAGTTCTCCAGTAAACCTGCATGTTAGATTTAATAACAACATGATATACATGTAATTCAAAAAAAATAGCTATACTAAAAGTACAATTTTCTTTTCACAATCAGATTTAAAGCAAGTACATAATTTCTCACAAACAGATATGCAAAAATAAACTCACACAGAATATGCCAAGGTAATGATCTAGTAGTTCATGGGTGTCAACATAAGAATCTACGTTCAACCACTCGTAGGATTCAATATGTCAGGTGAAACCATAATGTTCTTATCTTGTTATATGAAACCAAACCCATGAATTTTAAATATTACCACTTGATTAAATAACTATCATAAACTTTCCCATAAGGATCTAGACTAGTGTCAGAGGGCATCCGTCAAAATAATTCTATCACCACAAGTTACTTGATTTATGACAGCCACCCAATCTCAGGGATCACACTTGCATAATCTAATAAACACACTTTCCTAGCTATACTAATTGGAAAGAAACAAATATTATTTAATTCCAACTAAATAACTATATCCTTTTCTTCAATAATAATAATTGAATCAGCAAATTGGAAATATCCATGTTACCATACTTTCCAAAGCCTTTGAAACCATAACAACCATAGTACCATCAAAGAAGAAGAAGACTTCATTCATTTCTATTCTAATCTATTTTATGAGTTATATTCATAACTAAAAATTCAAACATTAGAAATGACTCCTCATAATATTACAACATGAAAAGAATCAACATTTCACATTCATATATATTAACAATTTCCAAGAAAGTAATTTCAAGAATTGATCACTTCATAATCATAATTTCAGCAATTCGCTAAGTTGATTTCACTATTCACTCTATAATTTTATTTGAGCATCCAAACCATGTCACAGTGCACATATGTCTATACCCATATAAATAATCAAATCACATTAAAGGACAAAATAGAAAACCAACAACCATCATTTCATAACAATTAAAAGCAAATATTAACATCTGAAAATTCATGCATTCAATCAACACATTTCATTTTAGCCTTATATTTAATTTTTGTTGATTCGCTGAATGAAAGACTCAAACTCTGTTGTTGGATGATTGGATGAAATACATTTTTGCCAGATCGCAGAAACCAATCGACTTACCCGATTTGATTCAGCGATTGGGCGAAGTATGCTTCCGCCAGATTGTGGAGATAAATCGACCTCCCCGTAATGATTTGGTGATTGAATGAATTACACTTCCGCTGGATCGCGGAATCAAGTTGCCCTTCCTGATATGATTTGGTGAATGGGTGAAGACACTTCCGCTAGATTGCGGAGTCATATCACCCTTCTCATTTTAATTTGGCAATTGGGCGATTATACTTTCGCCAAATCACGTAGTCGAGTCGCCATGTCCGAAATGATTTGGCGATTGAGCGAAAAACACTTTCAGCCTACCAGTTTGACTTTGACATATGAAAATGACTACACAAAACACACACCAAATAAAAATATCACTGCATATTCATATGTACAGTGATACCTACAGACCTCGACCACAAGTTGAAACAAAAGACAAACTACATTAAGTAGAAGAACACTATTTATATGTGGTAAAATCAAAGTAGAAGAACTCGTATAGACCCATCATTATGGCATCATTCCCAACTCATTTTGAGAATGACTGAAAGATAAACACTAAAAGTTCCTAAACAAACTTATAATAGTCTAACAATACTTCGGTGTCCAATACAAATTTCTGAGCATAAACACCAATGAAGACCCTAAAAAATAAATCCAACACGTGGTGCAAAATATAGTCAAACACAACTACTCTTCTTATCAGATACAGAGTGAAAGATCAAATGGATATAGGTGGACACCTTAAGCCAATCTTAGCAGGAAAAGATACATTAAAAGACTAAACCCAATTTTTACACAGAAATGTAACTCATTTCTTTCAGCAAAACCACCAGGATAAAAGGAAAACAACAATAACTAAAAGAGCATTTTAACTCCAATTACAACATAAGAGAAACCTACTGCCCCATCCACTAGTTCATAGTAAGCTATTGAGACACAGAAATACATTGATACTAACCCACAAATAAATCTAGTTCTCAATTTATTTCCTAGCACCTTCCACTGTAAATGGAAAGACTCAAAACAGAGACTATAAACATTTGAAAACAAGTTTACATATATCTTATCCTTCACAGTTCCTTACTTCATGTAACAGATCCATTCACAAAAATATGCAACAACTTTTAATCCACAGTACCATCTCTAAATTTTCCTTACATGCAGATCATTTGAAAAAAATAAAATAAGAGAGAGAGAGGGTAAGAAATTGCCCCTGCCTATGTAAGTGCGGGATAATTCACAAAAGACTGCTTGGAGAGCCTTCTACTTCAAACTTGCAGACCAAGTCTCCAAACCTTCTCTATGCCGAGCCACAAAGATACAAAAGACAATTTCTCAATAGTGAAAACTGAGAAAATGCAACTACGAATCGACAGAAGAGATGAGGAGTATGAAATCGTGAAGATTTATAGAGCTGAAGTGAGTCAAAAATCTCCTTCATGGTTAACAGTTTCCCAAAATTTGCGCAGAGAAACCCGTTCAACAGAGCTTTCATATTTTCCAACTGGAGTTCATCAATGGCAGACTGATATCAGGTTACAACTAACACCCAGCAAAATGACAAACTAGACATGCGAAGTAATGCTCATAACTGTGAGCTTATCCCTTTAGTCCCCACTCTCTTAGCATTCTTTGACACTTGGAAAATGCAGTACCATCTCGTAGTCTGGTGGACCTGCATGCATTTAATTCCCACTAATTTTTCCGCCCTTTGCCAATCCACAAAGCAATGCTAAGTCTAAGTTAG
>BSBK01001381.1:165000-222776 GCA_027943335.1 Chamaecyparis obtusa
TTAAAATCCACTTGCCTTTCCAGTTACTCATTTTACTACCAAGTTCATTTATTGGGAGATCTCGTGTCTTTTTGGATCTTCTATGTTTGTTGATGGGAATTTCTAGGTATCTACATGGGAAAGTACCTTTCTTGAAGGCTGAGATTTGACAAACTTGATCTTCGAGGTTTTCATTAGAATTAAGAAAGAAGATTTTAGATTTATCTGCATTAAAAATTTGTCCCAATGCTTTCTTATAAATGTTCAATATTTCCTTATAATTCCTAGCTTATGTTTTAGAACTCTTTGTACAAAGAAGGGTGTCACCATTAGGTACCTCTTCAGTGACTTTAGTTCTAAATATTCAACCCATCTAATTTGTATGGTACATCAATCTTCTAAAGGCATCAGCCATAATGTATATATAAAGCTATAGATATGCATATATACATATATGCACATATTATATATGTTAGTATATACATATGTGTTGTGTATGTTAAGTTTATAAGCATACATTTTTATATCTTCATAACTCGTGTAGGTTCATGAGAAAGTTAAAAATGATGCTTTTTTTCTACATGACCCACATGGTTTATGTAGAGCTTTGAGTTGTATTTTATGTTTTGTGTAACTCGTATGGGTTATTTGACACATAGAAACTGTTACAAGTAGTGGTAGCTATTGCACCAAAAGATCAACCTGTTAATGCCTGATACAACCACTAGACTTATGAAGACATGAGAGGCTATTAAACCATGTCACGAATCCTGAGGGGAGTGCTAACCATTTTGCCAACAATCTCCACCTCAGCATTACCTGATGGGATTTAAACTTGTGACCAAGCTCTAATACCACTTGTTAAAAGTGTGCCTTGTTATTGGACTTACATACATTCCATTAGAATGCAACCTTGTTCAAAGGATTTATACAAATGACTGTTAGGTCAACCTCTGTTAAAAGGATTTTGACTGATACAATGGTTAGAAAGTAATAGTAGTATTGATCTGAAAAACATACAACTCACTTTGCAAATATTAGATCCAATTTTGTACACATATGCTGGCTTACTGACTATGAACCTTTGTCATCCCCATCACTAATATACTTGAAAATCCCTTCAAGCAATCACAACACTTCTCCTTCATCCTTTTCTACTTATATAGTCAATAACATCAACAATACTTGGACAACATCCTCTCTTTCTTCAACCTCATGCTTAGGTTCCTTAATACTTCCTCAATTAGGTCAATACATCTTTTTCCGCTTAATCTCCTTCATAGATCTTAAGGTTAGGTCAAATTCATCGAATCCTTCCAACTTTATGTTCTTCGTACATCCTTCTAGAAATATCTCAAATCTCCTTATAGATTTATAATAAAACATTTTACAGTGCATTAAATGCTTTCATACAATCAATAAATAAAGTCAACACATTTTACATAATCCAAGAATTCAACTATGTCGGCTGGAAATTTGAATTCTTCCTCAAATGTAAAATGTGTCTATAGAAGAGTATACTTATAGAAGACATAGGAGGTAGTTAAGCCATGTCAGCACTCCCCTCAGGATTTGTGACATGGCTTAAATGTCTCCTGTGTCTATATAATGCTATAGATATACAACGGGCTTGATCCTCTTAATCTTATCCATTTTAAAAAACTTTAGTAGTTTAGAAACTAGATTCAAAGTACTACAATTCTTATTATTCGTACACCTTCTAATTTTAAGTGCATGACCCTCAAATTTCTCTTTGAAGTTCAAGTTTACTTGATTTCATTAAAATAAAATAAAAAAGTGGCCACTTATATCCCTTTTTTGCACACCATCTTGGTGCACTTACCCCTTGTCCAAGGAAGATCTCTCCCTCTTTCTACCACAACTCTAACCACAGAAATTAGTGCATCAACCCCAATTCCTTCATCTCAAACTCATACCCATTAAAGGATCCTATTGACATAGGCACACACACATTTAAGGGTACAAGATTTAAAATCCCTTTAGATCTATTGTTGCTACTTGGAAAATTAGTCTTGGAAAAATTCCCAAGAGCACAACCCTTGCACACATCATGATTTTTTATCTTCATGTCAAACATTGGTGGCCATAGCCACAAAAGAAACTGGAGACAGAAAATTGATTTTTTTTTCCAAAATCTATGTCACAAATCTTGGCTTTGTATTTAGAGTTTAGAGCTTTGATAACATGTTAGTTTATTTTAATCCATCTACATATTAATTACATAATAAATTCATAGAATATATTCTCTATCTTATTTATAACAATCATTCATTGGGATTAATAAACAATAAATAATAGTGGAACAAAAAATAATAGCAGACGTCAATCACAAAAAGACAATAACACATATATACCTAGGAAACCCTAGTGTGGGGAAAAACTTGCAAATGTTGGATCTTCTATTCATCCTAAAAACAAACTTTCTCTTCATGATTCAATATAAATTTTCTACAACAATCAAGTACATATATAAAATCTAGCTTCTTTACTTAGCTTGCAAGAAAAGAATCTTTCTTTTCTTTCTTTGACATTAAATCATATATAAAATCACTCTTGATTTACTCAACCTCATAAACTTAGAGATATTATTTTAAAGAATAAAAAAATAAATTTTTTGTTAAATATCCAACATGAGTTTCTTTAAAGAAACTCCACTCCACCTTCTAAACTAAACAAAAAAAACAACTCATGCATTGCTTTTGATATTATGATATGCCTATTTTAATTTTCCCTCGAACCAACCCCGCTTCCGTCTCTTCTTGGGCATTTCTTTATAATGAAATAATTGTCTTTTATTTTCCTTATTTCTATTTTGTTTACACTCCATATGGTTTTCACTTATATGTTACCTTTTTAATGGGATTGTAATATCTATCTAAATCGTGCATTGCAACACGTCTTTCTATTGGCATTGGTACCATGTTTTATGGTATCTAAACACTTCTTTTGACCACCAAAAATTCTAACCTTGTGTTGATTCATTCCTCTCCATAATGACACCCCTCTTGATGATTGGTTTTATGTTTTTCTTAGTTTTGTTTTACTATTTTCCTTGTGGTGGTTGTTTTCACTGTGGAAAAACATTCTTCTTCCCTGATAATCTGCACATCTTTTCAAGTTATTTGTTATTTTGTTTTATAATAATAGGGGAGGGGGGCCAGTAGTTGTGCAGGGTCCAATAGTTGATCACTCACTAGTGAATATATTATCGAGCCTTAAACCACATTTTTACTATATATTGTGATTAAATAATCTAAATGTAAATCAAAAAAATTCCAAATGTTGATAAAAATGGACCAATACTTGAACATGTGAGAACTTATAAATGTTATATTAAAAGAACATTAACAAGTGAAATAGATAACTTTTTTGTCTCAAATAAAATATCATAGGTATCTATCATATGTGTGTCACTTAAAAAATAATATGCTCACTTAATAAAATAAGATGCCCACTTAAACAAGTATTGTTATCTTAGTGCACAAATACTATTCTTATGTGTACAACTATTGGGGTAGCAAAGTATATGCATTAGAGTATTTCATATTAACATAAAAAAAATTATCACAAATATAAAAGGTGTACACAATAAATACCTTGTAATTTCCCATGAAATGTGTGGGATTGTCAAAAAAGTTAGTGTTCAACTATTGGTCCCTTTGTGTTGGATATGAGTTAAATTTTACATAATAATGTGTTATTTTTATAACAAATAAATTTTTTGTGTTGAAGCATTGGTCCTCTTGTGTTGGATTTAAAAGTTAGATATAACAAATATTTATGATTACTAATAGGTATATGGTCCATTTAAGTTGCATATATGTCATATTTTCTATAGAAATACAATCACCCACTAATAACAAATGATATTTTTCAATTCAACTACTAGAGATTTTTAGATTAAGTTTTGGTCAAATCTTTAAAAAGATAATTTTGGTACATGTTTAACTAGGCATACTATTTTAACGAGTTGTGTGATAAGTCACACCTTCAAACCTTAGTTATAGGTAGTTAAGTGTCAATTTTACATTTCTAAAAAAGAAGGTCTTGTGATATTCCATGCAACGACTACATGTTGACAAAGTTAGCCCTCATGACTATTGGTCCCTCTCCCCTATGGTTTTGAATTTTGTGTAAATTATCCCCTTTGCAACTCCACTTGTTGGTTGCATTCTCTTAAAAAAAATTCAATTCAATAGTCATCATTTCTCATTTTGGTTAAGGAAGAAAGGACAATTTTATTTTATTTTTCATCATCATATAAGGAATGCCACTTCCAGGTTTTTCTTAAGTAATGCAATAAAAAAATTAAGCTGCTTGTATTATGGTATAATTAATATATATATAGATATAAATCTACTTTATTTTATAATAAATTTTATCCATCTTATAAATAAAAACATGGGATGGATATGTATTTATAAGTAAGATTTAATTTTATATTTTGAATATGTATTTATAATTAAGATTTAATGTTATATTTTTAAATAGAATTAATTATTTTATAAATATATTTAAGATATCATGTTATAGATAAATGTATAGTTTGAAGTTATATTTACTAATGGATTTACTGTATATTTACAAATAGTTTTAATTTAGAGTTATAAATAGATTTAAAGTTGTATTCTTATAGATAGATTTACTCTATGTTAATTATTGAACTTAATTTAATATGGTTACAAATAAATTTTATTTATGTATGATTTTTTTACAAGGGCATTAAATTATTTATATGAAAATCTTTTGTCAAAATATTTTTTTGAGCATGTATATCGGCTTGTTAAGGGTACTGTAAGCCTAGAGTGGTGGTTGGTCATACTAGAGGATTGGGATTATTTTACATTACTTTTTATGATCATTACTTTGGGAGTCACATTGTGAGTAGTTTATAATTCGTTCCTTTAAGATAATGTTGTTTTCATGTATTTTCATAAGTAGATCTTGGGAGAAGCCTTTTTCTGATAGCCATAAAGATGCTAGTGATTTCCTAGTTTGAGAAGGAACCAGGACGTACAATACAAGTATCTTGTTACTAATAATACTTTTATAACATTGAACCTAGTGTAGGTTATATGATTTTGAGCCTAGGTTAGGTTGTCTAGAAGCATAGGAGAGAAGTGACTTGCAATGGGTCTGGGGCCCTCAAGTGGCAGTCTAGTGTAACCCATTGTGGATTGTGTGAATAAGTGATAACTTAATAAAATTTACTAGGTATAACATTAAAGAGATAATAATAATGCCTTGCCCTTGCCTTGATCGCTACTATAGTCTAAGGATGGGAATGGGAGAAGATTTATATCTATCTAGAGGACAGAGTGAGATAGCATGATCAGTTTCCTTGTCGACATGAAAGAAATATTTGATTATGCATATGATCTTATTGGGGGCTATTGTCTAGAGAGACCATAAAGGGTAACCCAAGGTAAAGAATTATGTGATGACACTTCCCTGTAAGTATTCTAGCTATCCTCTAAGTATTTTAATGGATCTGGTAGTTTGTCTTGATTATACCATTTTGAGAACCTTGTATCCCCTTTACATCAAGTGAATCTATGTTTAGTCTTCCTTTCTTTTGGATATTTGTTGAGTGTGGCCTGATGTCTATCTCCTTAGCTCAGTCAAGTGCATCTCTGGGTTCCATGTAGTCAAGTGGTAGTGATTCTTATACCATGGAGGTCTGATGTTTGTGTGTCTACACTTGGATAGTTCTTGGTTTCTATTATCACTTCTTCTAGTTGGAGACACTTCTTTAAGTTGTACCTAGAGTTATAATTTTATATTATATTATGTGATGTATTGAGATATTCCTATAGGAAAAGATGTATATTTGTAAATTATAATTATGACTCATAATTATAATTCCTCCAAATATGTATAGAGGAGCTATAAATCTAAGGATGACATTGACGTAATAGTTGGGTCCTATTGTTACATGTAATGGTGCTAGATGAATATAATGTATATTTCATGATTTACTTCATGTGAATATTACTCTTCATTGTGTTAATGAAAATTCCTAGTAACATTTGAATTTGGAGTTAAAATAAACATAGCTTAAGCTATATGAGTATGTCATTAGTTAACATATTAAAGTAATTAGTAGTGACACCATGGGGACCCTAGAGAATGTAGATTAAGCTTAGAGTTGCATTTATAAATGATCAAAATTTGTTAATAATGATGATGTCAAATATAAGATTAAAATTTCTTCCATGTGTTTTATTTTTATTTAAATCTTTTATTACATTTGTATGTATCTTTAAATAAAAAAAATATTGCATCATCTTCAGGTCTAGTTAAACTTAATTTGCATGGGTTTCATAGGTGGGTTATTACATCTAGTATTAGAGCCTGAGTTTCTACACTAGGAACTCTGAGAATTGTATGCCCATTAGGTGTCTAGTAGGTAAACTTGAAATACAAAAGTTTGACTCTTATTTCTTTTAGATTTCATAAATATATTATTTCAAACTAAATATTTATTTATTTTATTTTTCTAAACTCATTTAGAATAATGTTTTATCTTATTAGTTTTCATAGGTAAACTGCCTACCACAACCTAGTCTTTAGCTAGGGACCAAGCTAGAGGATGAGGTAGAGATCATGGAAAGGAAAATCATCATAGTCCTTATATTAGTGTCCATCATGAGACTTCATAGGATGAATAATATCATGAGGAAAAGAGTGATGATAATAGGGATGATAAAAGTGGGGAATAGAATTTTGAATCAGAGGAACCTCACTTTTATAGGAAATTGTGAACTATCTAGGACCTGCACATAATAAGATTGAGAAGGATGAGTATCATCATTCTCAAAATGAGGAGAGAGAAATATCTCAAATTATGAGGATGAGGAACACCAGGGATAATGAGGATTCTTTTATGACTATTCATATGAGGAGTATCCTTAGGTCCTAGCAGTGGCACTATTGGGTATCCTAAAAGTTTTCGAGGTTTGTGTCCAATTCCTGGTTTAAGTCTCCATGCAAGTGTTATACCTGGACTAGGGTTTGTAAAGTGTCATGAAAATGGTTTTTGACATGTTCAGAAAAACCCTTACCCTAGGTCTTGTCTTCCAAAATGTTTCCAATTCATTTCTAAACCTCATGTGGCCCTCTTGTTTCTTTTTCTTGGTTACCTTTAAGTCACTTAAGTTGCTATTTGTGCATATGCTTATTTGCCCCAAGTGTTCACCGAATCGGGAAGTGTCTTATCAAATTTCAAAACAATCTGGCGATTCAGCAAATGAGTCAAATTCATGTTCACTATTAATATCAGTCGCCAGTTCTCTAGATCTTCCAGCGGTTATCCCAAACATCCAGCGAATTGGCGAATGCATTAAAGCCACACTTTTTGATTACTTTGTTCGCTAAGTCTCCAAGTGCTTTGGCCGTTTCATTTTCCTTTCCAAGAACTAGCGAATGAGGGTTATCTCCAGTTCTCGCAATCTTTGGCGGTCTTGTGAAACAATCTAGTGATTCAGCGAACACTTTGTTCGCTTATTCTCAGAATCTGGCGGTCAAGGGTAGTGTCAACTGGAGAATTAGTGAATACCGTGGATTGTTTTCACGATCAACGGCCTATTTTAATCTCAAAATATCTGTGGGTCCTGCATATTTGATCTGGTGAATGAGTGACTAAATACTTATAGTGCTATCCTCTAAATTTGGTGGTTCTGATGGTTTGCCCAAAAGATTTCAGTGGAGATAAGTTTTCTCACATTTGCTTATTCTCAGAATAAGTTGGTGACATACTAAATGATTTAGCGATTCAGCAAAGCCAGTGGTCGCCAGTTCTCTTAATAAAAGGATAAAGGTTAAAACAATCTGGCGAATAAGCGAATCAATGGATGATAAGTTTTAAGGTCTTAGTCGCTTATTCTCGAAATGAAATTTTCAATGATATGGAGTATTTGGAGAACTAGCAAATGCTCTTTGTTCACTGATTCTCGGAATTAAATGGTTAAGGTTTTTGTTATTCAGAGAACTAGCGATAGCCATCGATTGATGAAGATCAACGGTCAATCTGGAATCCTAGTATAAAGTGATGATTAAGGAAAGATTCAGCGAATCAGAGATTAAAGGGGTTCGCCAGTTCTCTAGACAATCAAGCAGTTAAGTATATCTTTAAGAGAATGCGCGAACCTTTTGTTCGCTAGATCTCCAAGAAAATTGACTGTCAGTCATAATATTAAGAGAATGGGAGGTGGCTTTGTTCGCTAGTTCGCCAAATGGTAATTGCAGTTAACTGTTTAAGTGGGAGCCCTTTGTTCACTGATTCGTGAAATGCATGGATGGTTAAGGATGGGATTCTGAGAACCCGCGAAGCTAGTAGTCGCTAGTTCTCCAAATTTGAACCAGGATTAAACAGGGATTCAGAGAACTCGCGAAGCCAGTGGTCGCCAGTTCTCCGATTGCTAGCTAGGGCTAGCATTATATTCAGTGACCAAGAGAAGCCAATAGTCGCCGGTTCGCTAAATGGGCTCAGATGGAAAAGGTCATAAAGGGAAAAGAAAAAGAACCGTTGCCACATAGATAAAGTACTTTGTCGATCTGGACATGAAACTAGTAAGCCATCAAATCAGCTTCAAGAAGAAAGATTGCATGACGCAAATAGTTTTAAAGTACAGAATCATGATCATTGCCTCTTCACCTTGTTTTCAAGTAGTTTAATCTATCTGTCAACATTCGGACATGGCGAGCTCGAAATTTGAAATCTGAGGGTACATAAAATTGAATATGGGATCAATGAAGGAGATTTACATTAACTATGGTAGTTGCACACCTTGGATTCATATCGATAAATAAGTTGAAGCTCATTGTTTATTTGTTGTCTCAGAGTTTCTGTTTGTCTAGAGAATTTTCGAGCATAAAGCATTTGAGATACGAAGAATTGAAGGTGTTTCTGTAGCAAGGATGAGTCAACCTAAGAAGAGTGCAGCGTCTTCTAGTAGTGAGGCCAAGTCCAAAACTGGTGAGGATAGGAATAAACCAAATTTTTTAGATGAATTCCTGAAACTGTTGCCGGGCTCTAGTCAGAACAAGAGGGTTGTTGATGACGTGTTTGAAGATCTTTTGGAATGGTGTAGAGACCCAATCACTCAGGAATTCTTAGGTTACACTATTTTCAACTTCTTTTACAGCAATAAAAATAAGCATGTTCCTGTCTGTAATGGTTGGGTGTTAGGATTGGGAAAAATGGTTGTCCCTGATGTTTTCCTAGATGTTGATTTAATTGTTTCCCTAGCCAGAAGTTATGACCCTATCTCAAGGACAATTAGAAAAGAAGACCAATCACCCTTAGTTACTCTTGATAGGGGATCTTTTATGAAAGCTTTTGGTCTATACACATCCTTTTCAACTGAGATTGATTTGAACAAAGAAAAGGCAAGATACAAAAGCAATATAGGGTCAGTAAAAGACCAGTTGGTTAAACATATGCCAAAACAGGATAAATATATAGCCCCCCTTCCTGCTAACATGAATACCCCATACCAGTTCAAATCCCTCCATCATTATATGAGATATACTTGCTATGCGTTATGTAGAGTTTTGGGAATTGATGGGAATGCAAAGTTTTTACTAGCTGACTTGCTGATGATTATCTTGGATATTCAAAATTCCTTGGTAAACACTGACTATGATTACATTCAGTATGTGATTGATAGGATGCATCAAGGGCTGATGTCTGTCAAAGAAAGTAAAAGTCCTATTGAGTTCATGCATTATTCTTTATTAATGCATTTGATTCTATTTTTCAACATCAACAGTTTTGATTTAAACATGTTAAAACCAAGGTTCACTTTCAAGGATCAGCACAATCCAGTGCAGTTGTGGGTGAGAATATGGAATTCTACCTCCAATGAAGCAGATTTTTGTGTTTTTCAGAATTTCATTGTCTTTCCGATTATCAGGATGCTAGGCATAAATGTCACCAGGCTATCTCCTAGAGTCCTTAGGCTTTTAAGACCACTGCAGTATGCGGATAAGTGGGATGGAAATCATAATTGGGGTGACTTCTACTTAGGAGATAATTCCACAATTATCAGAGTTTATGGTTGTCCCCAACCCCCACATTTATTACCAAAGTATGTGCCTCCAAGAGTGGCTTGTTTGGAATTTGTTTGGCGATTGATGTGTACAGATAGAGAGCTTCTGGCCCCTCATAGAAAGGGTACATTCACACCATGGCAGTTTAGGGTAGGTGACTTCCTGATAGGAAAGAGGGCTTTTCCTCAAATTAGTGCATGGCTACAACAATTCAAAATGGTTACTGGTGCTTGTAGGCACATAGATCCTGAGGGCTTCATCAAGATTGCCAGGATGACTTACATCCCAAACATTGGTGTGATCAAGGAGCATGAGGGTTTAGATGAAGAAGATGTGATTAGAAACATTTTAGATGAAGATGAGGTTAAGAGGAGATGGTACAGATTCTTTGATTTAGTAGATTTGTCCAACCAATTGAAAGCATCTCAGATTCCTTTTGATGGTTTTTTCCCCGATCTTCCTTATTTGAAGAAGATTGATGGGATGATTGAAAAATATGATACTTTGGCAAATCAATTGGAAATCCTGATTGATCAGAATAAGCCAGAGAAGAAGAAAAAGAAAGATTATTCATCTTCTGATGAGGAAGAATTCACTGATGAGTCACAAGAAGAAGATAGTCCTCCACAGGTTGAGGGACCACCAGTTGTTGATCTCACTCAAGATCAACCAGAAATAAAGGATATCTTAGAGCCACCATTGAAGAAACAGAGGCTTGAGGAAGGTGAACCTTCAAGGCATGAGAAACAAAGAAGGGAAATTGATAGAGCATCTGCTCTTGTACCAAGTGATAGGCCATATCATCATCAATTGAGGAAAGCAATAAGAGCAGGCAAGAAAATGGCCATTGAGCAAGAAAGCAGAGAAAAGTCCTTGTGGTTGGAGAAGGATATCAGAGAGGTCTATCAGGAGGAATTCTTGAGGGATGATCAATTTATTAAGACTGATGAGTTTAAGAGTTTTCTCATTTGGAACAAGCAGCAAGAAGTAAAGAAAGCTCTGCCTGAAGGTATGGAGCCAAGTGAAGAAACTTTGAGAGCTCTTGCTTCATATGATCCTAGCCTTGATCCTATAACAGTGGACGAAGCCAGAGAATTGGTTAAATCAAGTGGAATGTTGTTAACCCCAGGATGGGATCTGACTTCTCATTCCTCATTGATCAATTGAGAAAGCAACCAGAGGGTAGCCTATCATATGAGGTTCACATTGGTGACATGATAAGAGGAAGTGGCTATGACCCTAAGTCCCAAGCTGTTGCAATGTGGTCTATGGCCCCCAAAACCCAAAAGCCATCTCTATTGAGTATAGAGGATAAGATGGAGGGGAATAAGATTATATGGACTATAAAAAATACAGCAGACCTTGAAGTCTCCAAGGCAGTAACTCATTGGGCTAATCTGAATGAAGCCAAGACAGCTCAGCTGTCAGAAAGATATGCTAAATTTTTTGAAAGTTCAAGCATGGTAGCCAAGGACAGAGATTTGAAAATGATGAAGATCAAACAATTGGAAGATGAGCTAGCAGAAATAAAGGTCAAACTTGAAGAAGCCTCAAAAATAATTCCTCCTCCTCCTTTGCAAGTTGAGGTACCTGTTCAGATAAATTTGGAAGCACCTAAGGGACCTGCTGAAGACTTGGAAAAGGTGAAATTGGATGCATCCCTGGACACTATAGCCAAAATAGTGCAGTACAGGCAAGACAAAATAAAGGACAAGATGGATGCAGTTCATAAATCAGTCAGCCTATTACATCAGACCAATCAAAAGGTGAATGACTATTTAGCCACCTTGGAGCCACTCTATAGTATTTGGTATGGGAGGAATTTGTTGTTTGATAAACTTGATAGTTTACAAGAACACAGGCCTGATATCCCAAAAGTAGTGACAGATGTATTTGAAAGGATTGGCCTAATAAGTGCTGCGTCAAAGTTTTTCAAAGGAAAGTCAAACCAAATAAAGGCTAGGTTAGCCATGTTTGATAAAGATTACAGCAAGTATTTTCCCCCGGTATATGATGACAATGGAAATGTGGTCAAGCTAGAAGATTGGAAGTTGTCAATGGGTTAGTTGGTAATCAAGCAAGACGCCTTCCTAAAAGATAATAAGGCTTTGGATGTGGAAAGAACTAACAATATAATTGATAATTTATTCAAAGTTGAAAGTGACTGTATTAAGTTTACAGTAGAAGTTAAAAATGTGACTAATTCTACATGGGAACGGCAAGTCAACTTATTACAGGAGCTGCAAAGTTATGACTGGCCATCTGATGATGATGTGGCAGCTTGGGAAAAGCTAATAACAAAGAAGAAGAAAAAACCGGTTATCCAGCTGACAGAGGAGGAAGAAGAATAGATTGCACTTGGCACCTAATCCAGAATTTGAGGGAGAGCATGTTCAAATAGAGAATGATGTAAATTAGCTTGTAATGGCAGTCATCATTCATATAACAAACTTGGTAACTACTCTGAAAATATCTACAAACAAAGGTGCCAGCTGCGGAAGTTGTCTAGAATTGAAAAAATATGCCTTGCTGTCTTTATTAAATATCTTTCTATTTGTATTTTCTTTTATTTTCTAGTGCAAATTTCTATTAGCCATCCGAAGCTTGTTGCATCCTTTTGAGGATTCCAGGATGGTTGATTAGTATAAATAGTCAGTTTCTATTGAAGATAGAGGTTGGAAAATGTTTTTGTAAACGAGAGGTCCAGAATATAGAACCTTATTTTCTTGAAATCAAGGAAGACTGTATGAATGCATTTGATCAATTAATACAAATACACTGGAGCTTTGTTACTATCATTTGATTGTCTTTACATGTGGAGTGTTTTAGTTTCTTTATGTATTTAGATTGTAAGACAGTTTAAGTACATCTTTCACAAGGTGAATGTAGGGGTTGAGCTTAAGTTTCTTTCAAGGAAAGAGTAAAATCTTAGGGGAGGTCTCTGGGAATTAAATATCTATATGTGGATTTGATGATAGGTGTAGGAATGGGAACAATGATATGTTAGGCATGTCATTTGAGTTTCATTGTATTCATTTTAATAGATATATGTGAAGGTAGAGTTTGACTCTGATGCCCAACGGATAAGGGACTGGTTTTAGATCCATTTACATTGGTATACCATCCAAGATATAATTGATTGAAATTTTACTTTATATGCATAATTTCCAGACTTGAGACATTTTATGACAAGTTGATAAATATGTATTTCAATGCTTTGAAGAAGCAATAAATGAGGTTAACCCTTCCCTGAGTTTAACTCTAAAAGGAAGAAGGATGAATATCCTTAAACCATTGTTTCATGTTGCTGTTTATATAGTCCATATCATGATGTTGTGTATCAGGATAATTTGGGTTATACTCAGAGTTTTAGCAACTTATTGAGTTGAATTTTGAAGGCAGTAACAAAGCAGTGAAGGAGCAAGTTCTCAATTCAGAGCTCAGTTGAACATTGAATTGATAGAGGTACACCTGCCTGAGTATATATTACTCAAAGTGAAGGTCTTAACCTTAATACCTTAGTAGTTTGTAACTTGCTAGGTTATAACCATTGGGATTATTTGAGTAATTGACTAATCTGCAAGTTCAAACACTAACAGGCACTAAGGCAGAGACCTAGCCAATTGACTTAGATAGATATTTTTTTGTGCACCCCTATAGTAGTAATACCAAGGATATGTATACTATAATGTATTAGATTAATCACATGTACTAGGAGGAAAATGGAGGAACATAAAATTCATTTTAGTATGGCTATATTTTCTTATGATTTGTTCCTGGAAATCTTTCAAGCTCACTTCCTATCAAATTGGGGGAGACAAAACTATGCGGATGAGTTCCATAATCTATGATATCTAGCTATGTCTATTAAGGAGCATGAGCATTGATTCTTTGAGCTCAAGTAGTATGCCAAATTTGGCACTGATGAGGCTTTGATGGTACAACACTTTTTCAAAGGGCTTAGTGCTTGTATTATTGGAGGGGTTCGGGTCTTCAAACCTAAGACTCTTAAGGATGCAATAATTAAGGCTACATTGGTAGAGAAAAATTTGGCTATGGGTCTTGGTGGCCAAGCTAGTGCTAAGTTTGGTGGTATTTCATCTTCAATATTCTAGGGTAACTAGTCTCAAGGAGATAGGAACTATATGAATCACCTTATGTTCTCAAGGGGTTATCAAAACTAGTAAAAGAATTTTTGAACCCTCGTGGTCAAAGTGGTAGTTCTTAGTCTAGAAACTTCTATAATTGGGAGTACAATAGGAATAAACCAACCACCTAGCTTGTGTAGATATCACATCAAAGTACTAGAAAAAGGAGCTTCCAATAATCCAATACACCTTCTACTGGGAGACGTTTTGGTAGAAGAGGTGGTTTTTTCTCTTGTGGAAAACATGGTCACATTTCTATCAATTTCCCTCATTATTTGACACATTTCTCAAGTCAAAGACAAGAAGTTTCCAATCCTAAGTTGGAGATGCTAGAAGGTCCCACATAGTGGTTTCTATAGTATATCATTAGGGAACAATGGTAGAGACTTCAAGTATGATTTGGGGTATTTATATTTTATTTGGTTATGGAACTATAATTTATTTTATTTCTCCTTTTATAGTAGAGAAGTGTTGACTAGAGGATGCAAAGAAAGACATTGGGTGGCAGGTTGAGGTTGCCTTTGGAGATAAGGTATCGAAAAAGTATCTTGTTTATAGTTTTGAGTTGAATCTAGGAACATTCACTGCCTTAGTTGATCTTCATGTTATTCCTTTAAGATCATAGAGAGTATTCCTAAGAATGTATTGGTTAGACACTCATGGAGCGAACATCAACTATATAAAATATTATTTAATGTAAAGATGATGTTGGTAGTGATACTAATATTATGGGAATTTAGCAACCCATATCCCTTCATATGATTTCCACCATGAAAATTAAGTGATGTATGCAATAGGGTTGCAAATTTTTTGTTGGAACAATGAATGATTTGGATGAGGATGAAAGTTAGGACACATCTCTTCATCATCCTATTCTTCAATAATTCACAGATGTCTTCCTAAGTGATATTTTGGGTATTCCACTAAAGCGTGACCTATATCCTTATGTAATACCTTATATAAACTATTTACAAAAACCATGACCCTGAGACTTCAAAAACTTCTCCCTTTAATTATCAGTGAAGAACAGACAGGGTTTGTTCCGAGAAGATCAATCTTTGATGGGGTAGTCATAGCATAGGAGGCCATTCACTGTATCCTCAAAAACAAGCACCCCATTATGTTGATCAAATTGGATATTAAGAAAGCATATGATAATGTTGATTGGAGATTTCTATGTACATGTTTGGAAGCCTTTGGTTTCTCCAAAATATGGATTAACTTGATTTTTGAATGTATATCTACTCCTAGGATTTCAGTCTTAGTAAACAAAACCCCAAAGGGTTTCTTTGGCATTTCTAGAGGACTCAGACAAGGAGATCCGATCTCCCCCTTCCTCTTTATAATCATGGCCAAAGCTTTAGGAAGGACAGTGTTGGAGGAAAGGAAAAAAACACAATTGAAGGAATCTCCATCACTAGTGATTTGGAGCCTACTACACATCAACATTTTGTCAATGATACTCTGTTATACGGAGCTAGCAAAAGAGGGGAGGGCAGATCTTTTAAAAGGATTCTATAAACCTATTCATTAGCCTCTAGACAATAGATAAACCCAGACAAATCAAAAATATTATTTTTCCATACTGATACAGGAACTAAAAAAGACATATGTAGAATCCTCAACTTCAAAGAAGGTAGACTCCCTTGTAAATATTTAGGGCTCCTCCTAGTTAAGGATAATAGGGAAACAAATGTCTAGGATCCCATTATTGAAAAGATTAAAAACAATATGAGCTCATGGAAAGGGAGATGGTTATCCTCAGCTGGCAGAACTACCATGATAAGATCAGTTTTGGTTGTAATACCAATTTATCAGTTATCATGTGTGAACTTACCTTCAAATAAGAAATCTGAAATCACAAAGCATTTAAGGACATTTTTTTGGCAAGGAAGCAATGAAAATAAGACAATAACACTCATATCCTAGGAAAATATTTGTAAGCCCAAAGAAGAGGGAGGAGTAGGCATTAAAAACTTAGGAGATCAAGGGAAAGCCCTAGGGGCCAAATTACTATGGAGGCTCTTTAAAAACCCTGAAGCAAAATGGGAGAAAATACTTATCCACAAATACTTGAAAGAAGGGTCACCCATAAATATCTTTAGAGAAATCGATCCCCCAAAAGGATCAAGGATATGGAATTTTATGATGGAGTGTAGAAACATGATTCTGGAAAAATTAAATTGGAGGCCGGGTCTTGGGGAGGAAGTACTATTCTAGGAGGACTCATGGGGAGGCTATGAAGTAATATCTAAGAAATTAAATAACCCAACCCTCATAAACTCATTAAAGGAGAAGATTGGTCATAATCTCAAAGACTACCTCATCCTTAAGGATGGAAACTGGGAATGGAAATCCTTGGAAAAATATGGGATCTTGGCTTTGGATGAATTAGCAATCAAAGGTATTCTTAAAAATAGGAAAATATCATTAAACAACTCAAAAGATAAATTAGTGTGGGATGGATCAAAAATAGGAGAATACAACACAAAAGATGGATATAGGATCATCTCCCAAAGTTATAATAGACCAAAAACCTCCTTACCAATTCACCTGTGCTAGGGTAAGGAATGCTCCCCAAAAGTAGGCTTTTGTACATGGTTAGCAATGAATTATAGACTATTAACTGCCGATCATTTTAAGAAGTTAGGTTTTTTAGGTCCTAGTAGATGCCCACTATGTGAAGCAGATGAAGAAGATCATGATCACTTATTTCTGAATTGCCCATTCACAAATCATTGTTGGAATTGGTTTCAAGGAAACTTAGGGTGGTCCTCGGCCTTTCCCCAATCTCTTAGGGCCATGTTGCAAGCATGGCCAATCATCAAACAAAAGAGATCTTTGCTAGCCTATGGTCTCTATCCCCATCCATATTAATATGGGAAGTATGGAAAGAACGCAATAGAAGAATCTTTAGAGGAGAAAAAATGGAAAGGGAACAACTATGCAATAAAATTGAAGCAGCAATAATAGAAAAGATGAACAGCAACACACTCAAAATCTTGAAAATAGATCTAAGGATGAGTCAGTGGGATGGGAAAATGAGAGGAAAATGGGAAGGTTTAGTCTTACCACCTTTTATAGGGGATCATCCTTAGATCTCTTCAAAAAGGAAGGAATGCATGTGGAAATCTCCAAAGAATAATTGGTACAAACTTAATTTTGATGGAGCTTCCAAAGGAAATCTGGGAATTGCAGGCATCGAATGTAGCATACATAACCATGAAGGCAAGGAAATTGCCTCACTTGTAGCTCCTATAGGAGAAGAAACAAATAATTGGGTAGAACTTTCTGCTTTAATAAAGGGTCTTCAAAAATGTGCATCCTTGGGATTAAAGAACTTAGAAATTGAAGGTGATTCCACAATAATCATAAATACACAAAGGAAAAAAGCAACTCCGAATTGGAGATTAAACTCCCTCCTCTCCCAAGCTTTGACCCTTTGTGGTTCCCTTTTAGAAATATCAATTAATCACATTTATAGAGAAGGCAACAAGAGAGATGATGAATTATCTAACTTAGGAGTGGATGGAATCTCCTTGACATATATGGATAATGTAGAATTTAAGTCAAATGAGTAACAACCCTGAATGTTTAAAAATCTAGAGTACTATTTTTAGACTCTAAACCAAAATAGTATTCTCTCAAGCTCTCTAAATAGGAGAGTGAAATTGAGTCTGATCTCTTTCAGTCAAGATCAAAGGTAAGCACCTATCATCCACTTTAGGGCATTAGGTCTAAGACCAATACAACAATCTTACTTCCTAAAGCAATCTAAGAATAGCAATTGGAAAGAATTAGAAAGGAGCCCCTATTGGAAGAAATACAGAGAAATTGGCAAGGATGTATAGCAGGGATCAAAGCAATTAGAAATAAAAATGGATTTGGAAATCCTTACCCATAATCAAGCACCCCTGGTAATAAAACTACCTACTTCTAGTAGTAGATATAAAGTCCCTCAGAAGGAATAAGCAAGTATAAACATAAGGTATTTCACCTTGAATTTTCACTCTAACGTGTACTAATTAATGTCCTTTCTCACTTAAACGCATCATAGATAAGAGTATTCATTATTTTACATAGAGTTTTTTGATAATTTATTGTATAATTTCAAAAGTTAAGAACAGTGGGCTATCTTTAAAATATCACTAAAACTTTATCCGAAGTTAAATTTTTCAAAATAAAACTAATCCTTCCACCCCCTATTTAACTAATTTAAAAGTGACTCATTCATCTCTCTAAATTAATTAGAAAATAAGAAACCTTTCGATTTCCATGAGAATAGGCATCGCTTGGGCTTCTCATCTCTTAAAATTCCCTCGAGAAGCCTTTATAAGGGATGCAAGAAGTTTGTAGTTGCCATCCTACAATTTTCCTCAAGCCAATGGAAATGTCTACCCCAACCAAATTAAGAATTTTTCATATGCAAACAGCATTCGATGAAGTCATTACTATTAGCAGGATCAGAAAACTCTTAATGATCAAATATAGCATTGTTGTTAAAGCAGTTTCAATAATTCTAGGAAAAGTGTTTAAGGAAAATTCAAACAAGTATCGAGTCAATTCAAACATCCCTACAATGTTTCTAGCCTTGGCCCTCCAAGTAGATCTGGATGTGGAAACTATTGGGAATCTATGTAGGAAATTTTCAAAAGAAAATATCTCAAGGATTTGGCCAAAGTACTAAAGAGAATCCGCATAGATTTAACTATACCAAAACCTTGCAAATATGAGAGAAGTGCTATGGTGACTTTTCCTATTCTCGAGTTAGAAGATTGGGATAGATATATAGAGGAGACTCCCTCCATCAAGCGGAATCTAGATTTCTTATTTTTCTTCACACATTTAAGATCTCCATCTGAAGCAAACTGGATGAATGGTTTCATTATGGAAGATGAAATTGGGCTTAAACTAGTTAAAGATGATAAATACTCATCAACATCATCAAGCTCTTCATGATAAGCCTAAAGAAGTGTAGCTGGAAAGCTTTTTAATCTTTTTTTCACATAAGGAAGCTTCTACGTTTTGACATTTTCTATACTCTGCTTAAATGTTTTGCACTTTCTTCTATTTTAAGAACTTTATAATATTTTTTCTTAATTATCAAGCTTTTGACTTGATTTTGGGATCATAAGCAATAGACACCTTTAACCAAGAATCATCATTTTTTCTTCTCGAAAGAGGATTGACAGGTTTCAAGATCTCAGCAAGTACAAAAGATAAATTAAGAATAGTTTCAGTAGGGGTTTATACTATTAAACACTAAGAATAACACAATGGAAAATTTTTATTTTTTAATTATTCCTGGTTAAAGATGTAGTCCTTTGTAGCTTCTTTAGACCCTAGGCATTGATTTTATGATGGGTATAAGTTCCTGAAACCTTATGATAAGATTATAATCTTAGAAGATCAAAAGGATCATAAACTTACTTTTAATTTCCAAAGTGTTAAAAAGAACGAACTACTTACATTAAAGTACTAATTATTAATCCTAAGTACCTTTTTCAGGTCTATCTAACATCTCAGATAGATATGTTTTGATATCCCCTTTGTCCTCAATCTATTTCATAATCATAAAAGAGGAAGCCTAAATTTCATATCCAAATTTAGATTCCCAAGGTAGGGTACCTGGCTGTCAAAAATTGAAGACGTCATCAATATTGCAGTACCTTTCATGATCATTTAACGAAATGTGACTTAAAGATCATAATGGTCACACAATTTTCTCTAGAACTATCCCCTTAGCATTTAACCCAAATCTTTAGGCAAGGTCTTGTAGCAATTTTTTTTATCTTGGTTTAAGAGTAGAGGTCTTAGAATGGACACTAACATTATCACTTTCTCTTATGGAAAGTGACAAATGGCTTTTTAGGGACCAATTATCCCTGAAAGATGGAATTTGATATTAAGAAAGATCCCCAATGACTATTGCAGAGCCCTAGAAAAAAGCATGGGGGAGTTTTACTTTGAGAATGTGTATACCATTCAAACCAATGGTCATATTATGGCCTTGTTCATCTCACTCGCCATTGAAGCTGAATATTCAAAAGAAGAAATCGTGAATATAACAAAAAGGATTTTCATTAAGGACATACTAGAAGGCCTTGAGAAGGTTGTTTTTAGTATAGACGAGAATAATTTGTCATGCCCAAATTAAACATCCAAAAATGTAACAATTTTTTTTTTTAAAGTGTGATATGAAGTAACATATGTCTTAGTCATACGCTTCGATCCACTAAGCCTAAGAATCGACACGGATGCTCCTATGCAGAAGGCGGTTAGGAAAATGCTTGAATGACAGAAACAAAAGGTGGATCTAGCAAGGGAAATCTCAAGCCTGATATCATAATGATCTTAATCGAGTTTCCAACATACCCAAATATGCTTTAGGTTAATAATCAAGTTACAATTTATACACACCTAATTAACTTGTATGATAGCCTCATACAATCTATAACACTTAGATAAGATAATTACTAATAGACTAGAGGTTAAATACTAACTATACTTAAACACATTACCCTAATATAACTAATGTTGCATAAAAGCTAAGTTTATTAAGAGATAAAACTAACAATAATAATGTGGGATTAACAACTAGTATTAACAATCCCCATGGAATGGTTAATATAAGTAAATAGTTAATTTGACTAAACATGTTATCTAAACCCACTTGTTTAAAGCAAATTTTATTAATGACAAGGAAATATTTTTTTATTATTATTATTTTTTAAGAACATAAACTATACAAAAATAATAAACATCAAAGAATCAAATCCAAAAAGAATAAACTAAACTAAACTCTAACTCTTACTAAGCTACTATCTAAATCTACTACATCCACCTATACCCACTAGCTTCCCTACAAGCTAAACTAAGCCCCTAAGCAAAGTGGGCACATTTCTAGGCAAGGGAGGGCAAATCAAGGTGGACCCCACTCATAACATGGGGAAAAATTTGTAGGTTCCAAGGTTAGAAGGTTAGAGATTTGGGTTAAAGTCAAAGTATAACCATAAAGTTTCTTGCTTTCCCCAAGGTAATACCCAAGTGGAGGGTACGCATGCCAAAGGGAAGAGGATACTTTTTATGACAAAGGGAAGATGTCAGACGTCAAGAACATAATAAGGTACGCATGTAAGAGGTGGTTGAAAAGTGGATAGTTCATTATACCATGTCAGCCATGTATACATGGAGATAAAGTAAAAAGCAAGGCAAAATGAAATCCTTTGGTAAGTGTCACTTCCTAAAAGTCCTTCTACCCACGTAGGGGAAAGCATGATGATAAAATATTTAATGTTATCTCTGCCATGCCTCTCTCCTGTGCCTAGGAAGAGGACTTTGTGGGGGCCACTAACAAGTGGGGAAGGCCTAAAAGTGATATTTTATTGGTGAACTTTACTAAGAGCCCATCAATCATGATTTGGTGGGTAAATGACATGGTAATAGGTAGATTAGAGTATGCTTTAGTCTGGGTAGTTTTGTTTAGTGTATAAACAAAAATAAGGAATATTCTCTGTGTAGTATGGGGATAATTTTATCCCCATACATTTTCCAGAGAGAAAAATTGCTATTATAAATTCTGGAAGTGTCTCTTTTTTTTTTTTACAATATGACTAATACTACATCAACTTCATCTCTTTGTTTTAATTACTAGCCATAGGTGAGGTGTTTAGAATGCACTTAGTGGTTCAATTTAAGAGTTTCTTAAGAAGGTAATGAGTAAGTATAGAATGTATATATTGATAAAATATGGATGAAGTGACTGAGAGGGGGGGGTGAATCAGTCAACCATAAAACACTTCACAATTAATTCTTTCTAGATCCCTTAGGATATCTTAAAAATGTTATCTATTTTAGTACTCGGTAAATAGATTGCAGTAACTTTGAAGATGCAGAAAGTATTAGCAAAATTATCTTTTAGATATTCATCAGCACTGGTGTATGATTAAGATAGCAATTAAGAACACAAGAGACACAAGATTTAACGTGGAAACCCAATATGGGAAAAACCACCAATGTATCTAGATACTGATTTTCACTTTTCTGAAGTGATTCCCGGTTAGAAGCCAACCCGGTAAAAGGTTACAAAACACACTGTTAGGTGTGACCTTGTTAGAGGATTTAAAACACCCTGCTAGGAGTGGCCTGGTAAGAGGTCTTGAAAATAATTCAATGGAATTGTCACCTTGTTAGAGGATTTACAATATGGTTGTTAAACCAACTCGATTAAGAGATTTAGAATTCACTGTTACAATGATAAGAAGGTAACAATGAAAAATGACCTGTATAATAATGCAACTGTCTTGTTGATTACAGATCTCTTTTCTGCATATGTGTGATCCTTCCTGATCGAATAAATCTATGCTGCACCTCAAGGATATCTGAACATCCTTCACAAATTCGCACACACCTTTCCTGTCTTTCTTCTGTAAATCTTCTGCTATATTTCTTGTTTATTTTCCACATTTGACCTTTTATTTATATGATTTTAGATTTGTCAAATCGACATTATTTAGTATAACAGTTGGCTGAATTAAGCAAACTCTATTTGCAAAAATCCTTCAAGGGCCGACAGTGCTCGGTGACCATAACTTTCCATAATCTTTCGGAGACCAAGGGAACTCGGTAAACACCGACAATCCTTTACCTTCAATAACTGACTGAACTCGGTAAACACTGAATTTCCTTTGACGACCGACTGAACTTGGTAAACACTGAATTTCCTTTGATGACCGACTAAACTCGGTAAACACTAAATTTCCTTTGATGACCGACTGAACTCGGTAAACACTGAATTTCCTTTGATGACCGACTGAACTTGGTAAACACTGAATTTCCTTTGATGACCGACTGAACTCGGTAAATACTGAATTTCCTTTGATGATCGACTGAACTTGGTAAACACTAAATTTCCTTTGATGACCGACTGAACTCAGTAAACACTGAATTTCCTTTGATGACCGACTGAACTCGGTAAACACTAAATTTCTTTGATAACCGAGTGGACTCGGTAAGAACTAATATTCCTGTCTGGCAGACCGACTGAGCTCGGTAGGAACTGATTGCTGTGGACTATGACATTGTGTGACATCAAAGACAATACATAATTGAGTAGCAATTTCCTTCAGACAATTATTTCCAACAATCTCCCTCTTTGGCATTGATGGCAACACAATATGTCATAGCATAAGAAATTTGAAAGAGTTAGCTCGGTTCAGATTCAAATCTCCCTCTGTCAGTAAACTTCCTGTATCCTAAAAATTCTTCCTTCTGATTATTGAAAATTTCTTGAAGTAATAACAAAGACATAACAAACACTCCCTCTTTGACAACACATGCCAAAGACAATACACATATTACTGGTGTAAATTAATGTACCTCAAGTACTGATTCATATGCAATGATTCGTTGAATATGCTGCATCAACTGGTTGATTTTCAATCATTTTCTGGTTGATGCATCACTAAAACTATATTTAGTGAGCCTCGGATAGGGGAATGACCCCTAACTTACCTCTTAGATACACAAATGCATCCTTAGGTAATGGTTTGGTAAAAATGTCTGCAATCTGTTCTTTTGTATGAATATATTCTAATCTGATTTCCTTGTCCTGCACCAATTCTCTGACAAAGTGATATTTAATAGCAATGTGCTTGGTTTTAGAATGCATCATTGGATTCTTCGAAATGTTTATTGCACTGGTATTGTCACAAAATATAACAACTGGTTCTTTGATTTCAACCTTCATACCTTCTAATAACTGTTTAAACCAAACGATATTTGAACAGTTTACTGCAGCAGCAACATATTCTGCTTCAGCTGTGGATTGAGATGTGCAATTTTGCTTTTTACTAGTCCAGGATACCAGTCTTTTTCCAAGAAAAAAATGCTCCACCACTTGTGCTTTTTCTGTCATCAATGTTTCTTGCCCAATCAGCATCAGTAAACACTTTTAAGTCTAGATTGCCTCCAAATTTATACCACAAACCATATTCTTCAGTTCCTCTTAAGTATCTTAAGATTCTGTTGATTGCCATCATGTGATTTTCCTTAGGTTTTGCTGAGAATCTAGCTACTATACCGACTGCTAAGGCAATATCAGGTCTTTTATGTACTACATACTACAATTTTCTAATCATAGATCGGTATAGGGTCTGATCAACTTCTTTTGAATCATCATTTTTGGTAAGTTTCAGTCCAGTACACATGGGTGTACCAACTAGTTTTGAATCCTCCATACCAAACTTCTTAAGTATTTCCTTAATGTATTTGGATTGATTAATGTATATACCATTCTTGCTTTGCTGAATTTGAAGACCAACAAAGAATTTTATTAAACCAAACATAGACATTTCAAATTCTTTGTTCATTTGCTCTGAAAATTCTTTGCACTGATCCTCATTCCCTGTAAATATAGTATCATCCACAAATATTTCTGCCAATACAATTTTGTCATCCAGTCCTTCTTTAATATACAAATTGTTGTTATCATTGGCTCTTTTGAAATTAATCTAAATCGAATAGTTATGGAGTCTTTCATACCATGCTCTAGGAGCTTGTTTCAAACCATACAATGCTTTGTGTAACCTGTAGACCATGTCCTTTTTATCTGGATCAACAAAACCTTCAGGTTGTTCAATGTAGACTTCTTCATCAAGAATTCCATTGAGAAATGCAGATTTTATATCCATCTGATATACCTTAAATCCTTTGTGTGCTGCATAAGAAAGTAGAGTTCTTACACCTTCTAATCTTGCAACAGGAGTGAAAGTTTCTTCATAATCTATACCTTCTTCTTGAGAATAACCATTACATACCAGTCTAGCTTTGTTTCTAGATACTTGACCATCTTCATTTAGCTTATTCCTGAATACCCATTTTGTTCCAATTACATTCTTATCTTTAGGTCTAGGTATAAGAGTCCAAGTTTTGTTCTTTTGTATTTGTTCTAATTCTTCATTCATTGCTTCAATCCAACTTTCATTTTCCAATGCATCTTTGATATTTCTAGGTTCAAAGTCAGTAAGCAGACATGTACCTTTTAGCTTGCTTCTTGTCATAGTACCATCTGATTTGTTTCCAATGATTTGATCTGGTGTATGATGTCTTCTGACATATTTGGCTAGTATAGGTTCCTTTCCTTTTGAATGATTCATGCTGTTGTCTTCTAGGATCTCTTCTTCAGGTTGCTCGGGCTCGGTAGATATTTGCTCGGTAACTTCAGGTTGAGACTCGGTCTGAATTTCTTCCTGTGACTCGGTTTGAACTTCTTCCTGTGACTTGGTTTGTGACTCGGTAACTGTGCTCAGCTTGGTAGATATAGTTTCCTTATTGATAGTTGTGCCTGCCAATGTTTCAGGTTCAATGTAAATGAATCTTCTGTAGTTCTCAGGTTCCCTTTTGCTTTCTTCTTCAGTCTTTTCTGCAAACTCATCAAATTTTACATGTATACTTTCTATGACTTTGTGAGTAGATAAGTTCAGACATTTGTATGCCTTGCTTTTGCTAAAATATCCTAGGAATATTCCTTCATCACTTTTCACATCAAATTTATTTCTTCTGGATTCTTTTAAGATATAACACTTGCTACCAAATATTTTCATGTAACTTACATTGGGTTTATAGCCATACCATAATTCATAAGGATTTTTGAATGTGTCTTTCTTCAATTGTACTCGGTTCAAGGTATGAACTGCAGTGCTGATAGCTTCCTTCCAGTATTTTATAGCGATGTTCTTTTCTATCATTAGAGTCCTTGCACAATCCATAATAGATCTATTTCTTCTTTCTGCTATTCCATTTTGCTCAGGAGTTCTAGGAGCTGATACCTGTCTTTTGATTCCTCTTTCAATGCAAAAGTTGTTAAAATCATGGGAGATGAATTCACCACCTCTGTCTGATCTTAAGCATTTCAATCTTTTCCCCGTTTCCTTTTCCACTCTTGCTAAGTACCATTTGAACTTTTCAAATGCTTCTGATTTTTCTCTTAAATACATAACAGTCATCATTCTAGAATAATCATCAACGAAAAGAATAAAGAATTTATCTCTAGTATAGCTTTGTATTCCAATAGGTCCACATAAATCAGTATGCACAATTTCCAAAATTTCTTTAGACTGATAGTTCTTGCTCTTGAAACTAGTTTTACTCATTTTGCCAATCTGACAATTCTTACATAGACTAGTATCAGGTTTCTTCAAAGTAGGAATGCCTCTAACCTTCTTGAATTTTCTTATTTTTATCATGTTATCAAAATTCACATGACATAACCTTTTGTGCCATAGCCAACTTTCTTCTATTTGAGCAATAAAGTATGAATATTCATTGAGATCAAGATAAAATAAGTTACCTTTTGTTTGTTTGCCTGATTCAATGAGTTTTCCTTTTCCATCCAGCAGTCTTGCTTGACCATTCATGAATTCAACCTTGAAACCAGTGTTGATTAGTTGTGCTACACTTAGAAGATTATGTTTTAATCCTTCAACCCAATAAGCATTATCACATATGAGTTCTTTGGTTAATGAGATTCTTCCTTTTCCTTTTATACAACAAGGTTCATTGTTTCCAAATCTTACATTACCACTATCACAGTCTTCTAGATATTCAAATTTTGTCTTGTCACTAGTCATGTGGTGTGAACATCCGCTGTCTATTATCCATATATCATCTTTTCTTATATGAGAAATAAGTGACATCTTATCTTCATCATCATTAGATTCATCTTTTATAGCAATAAAGACAATTTCTTCTTCACTATCATCAGAATCTTTAGCCATAAAACATGATTTCTTACCTTTATCCTTGAATGATTTGAAATTCTTTTTGCCATAGTACTTGTGACTTCTCTTCTCTTCCTTGACTTGCTTGTTTGGGCACCTAGCTGCAATATGTCCAATTTCTTCACATGAAAAATAGATTAAAGGAGTTTTACCTTTATACTTACCTTTCCCTCTAGAGTACTTCTTTGCAAGTAATGCTTCTACAATTTCAAGATCACTATCAGAACTTTCTTCTGATACTTCTTCACTTTCTGACTGAACTTCTTTAATTTTCTTGTTCTTCTTTAGTGAAACCTTGGCCTCAAATCCTGATTCAATATTTTTGGAACTAGGAACATAGTTGTCATAGTTGTCTAATTCAAAGGCTGTCAATCTTCCAACTAAAGCATCCAAAGTTATATTGTGGTTTGTTTCACATCTTCTTTCTTGAATGGCTGATACTCTTATTGCATAGATAGGGAGTAATGTTTTGAGTACCTTACTTATAACAGTTTCATCTGAGATTGTTCCTCCAGAAGCTCTAATTGAACTTACACTTGCTTTGATTCTTTCAACATATTTTGCAATGTTTTCATCTTCCTTCATATTCATCTTGTCAAACTGTCCTCTTAGGCTTTCTGCTTTAGCTCTTTTCACATTTGCATCACCGCCATATATTTTCTTCAGTGCCATCCACATTTCATATGCAGTAGTGCAGTCTTTAATATCATCAAATTCTTCATAGCTGAGAGCAGATGCAATGTCTATCATCATGGTGTTGTGAGTCTTTTTATCTGCAATGTCTTCAACAGTTAATGTGCCATTAGGAATTGTGTATTCTTCATCAATGTATTTGCATCCTGAATCACCAATGGAAGCCAGATGAAGTCGCATGAGACCTTGCCATGCTGAAAAGTTATCTCTCTTGAGCTTTGGAATTTCCCTCTTGTAAGACATCCTGATCTTTAGCTTAGGTCCTTGAAACCCTTCCTGCAAGCACCAAAAGCTCTGATACCAATTGATGGAATATGGATGAAGTGACTGAGAGGGGGGGGTGAATCAGTCAACCATAAAACACTTCACAATTAATTCTTTCTAGATCCCTTAGGATATCTTAAAAATGTTATCTATTTTAGTACTCGGTAAATAGATTGTAGTAACTTTGAAGATGTAGAAAGTATTAGCAAAATTATCTTTTAGATATTCATTAGCACTGGTGTATGATTAAGATAGCAATTAAGAACACAAGAGACACAAGATTTAACGTGGAAACCCAATATGGGAAAAACCACCAATGTATCTAGATACTGATTTTCACTTTTCTGAAGTGATGCCCGGTTAGAAGCCAACCCGGTAAAAGGTTACAAAACACACTGTTAGGTGTGACCTTGTTAGAGGATTTAAAACACCCTGCTAGGAGTGGCCTGGTAAGAGGTCTTGAAAACAATTCAATGGAATTGTCACCTTGTTAGAGGATTTACAATATGGTTGTTAAACCAACTCGGTTAAGAGATTTAGAATTCACTGTTACAATGATAAGAAGGTAACAATGAAAAATGACCTGTATAATAATGCAACTGTCTTGCTGATTACAGATCTCTTTTCTACATATGTGTGATCCTTCCTGATCGAGTAAATCTGTACTGCACCTCAAGGATATCTGAACATCCTTCACAAATTCGCACACACCTTTCCTGTCTTTCTTCTGTAAATCTTCTGCTATATTTCTTGTTTATTTTCCACATTTGACCTTTTATTTATATGATTTTAGATTTGTCAAATCGACATTATTTAGTATAATAGTCAGCTGAATTAAGCAAACTCTATTTGCAAAAATCCTTCAAGGGCCGACAGTGCTCGGTGACCATAACTTTCTATAATCTTTCGAAGACCGAGGGAACTCGGTAAACACCGACAATCCTTTACCTTCGATAACTGACTGAACTCGGTAAACATTGAATTTCCTTTGACGATCGACTGAACTTGGTAAACACTGAATTTCCTTTGATGACCGACTGAACTCGGTAAACACTGAATTTCCTTTGATGACCGACTGAACTCGGTAAACACTGAATTTCCTTTGATGACCGACTGAACTCGGTAAACATTGAATTTCCTTTGATGACCGACTGAACTCGGTAAACACTAAATTTCCTTTGATGACCGACTGAACTCGGTAAACACTGAATTTCCTTTGATGACCGACTGAACTTGGTAAATACTGAATTTCCTTTGATGACCGACTGAACTCGGTAAACACTGAATTTCTTTGATAACCGAGTGGACTTGATAAGCACTAATATTCCTGTCTGGCAGACCGACTGAGCTCAGTAGG
The DNA here is from genome assembly GCA_027943335.1 of Chamaecyparis obtusa. NCBI lineage: Eukaryota > Viridiplantae > Streptophyta > Pinopsida > Cupressales > Cupressaceae > Chamaecyparis > Chamaecyparis obtusa. Next base: position 194,295 of record BSBK01001381.1, read on the forward strand.
AACTAATTTCTGTGGACTATGACATTGTGTGACATCAAAGACAATACATAATTGAGTAGCAATTTCCTTCAGACAATTGTTTCCAACATATATGTCTCTCATTTGATATTTCATCTTATCAGTTATTCCATGGATAATTCCTTTGAAAGAGAATAAGAGATGATCAACTTTCTTCATCCAAGTATAGTCTATTTAAGTATGAGTTTAGTCTACCATAAGATAGATTGCAAAGAGCTTTCAACTATGAATCCAAGTATTAAGAGTTTCATGGCTATCCATATTAATGAAATTTTACATACTACTAAATGATTTCATATCTTCTCTTGCCAACTTGAATAACTTCTTTTTTTTAGAAAATAACTCCACTATCTTAAGAAGCAAAAATCAATTAGACAAGATAGAAATAAATTACATTTTCATTATAGACATCCTATCAATTTCATTACATAATCTCTATGATGAAGAAGCATTTACATTACAACTATATATTACACTTTGATTGAATACTCAATGAGAGATCAACATAAAAGAGCTATTTCACTTCATCATATTACATATACCCTTTCATATACATCTACTATTTTACAATGAACTCAATAATGGAAATTCTTTACAATATACAAGAGAGAAAGATCTCCTTCAAGGTCAATAATACAACAACTTAGGAGAGTTGATACAAGCTCAACAAGAGAAACTTCTTCAAGCTTTTCCACTTGGGTGTTGACCTCAAAACCTGCAACAAAGGAGAGAACCATGGGTGCTCACCACCCAACCAAGGTCTCTTATGAGACCACCCCCAAGCTTGGAGAACCAAGGGTAAACGGGAAACCAAAAAACAACAAGATGCTTGCACTTTCACACAAATGTAACACAACAATTTTACTCCCTCCAAGACTACACAAATGAGCTTTGCAAGCTCATTGAAGAAGGGTGAAGGTGGGCTTTTCCAAGGGGAGAATGCCATTGCTTCCACAAATTCCTCAACAAGGATATCTCATTGCCTCTTCAAGGCTACAAATCCATCTTACATACACAACAATGCTTGTCAACATCTTTATGATACAAAGATTGCAATGGCTTCATGATGCTTGTCAACATCTTTATGATACAAAGATTGCAATGGCTTCATGGTGCCCATACACCATGAATTTTTCCCTCTTCTCCAAGAGAAGAGACTCTCACCTCATGGAGAGCCCAACTAACCCCTTCACCCAAAGCCACTTCTTCCTCTTCCCAAAGAGGTGAGTAATGCCATACTCCCATAACATGAACACCCTCATTCAAGAAAAACAAAAAGGAAAAGCATGAATCCAACATCAAATTCCCTTCCCATACAACACAATAGCACAACGTGGATATACTTCAATCACATGAAAGAGCAAGAACACAAACTAGTCTTTTGAGCAAAAACAAGAAAACCTCCATGGAAATGAAAGATTTACCTTCACAAGTGTGATGGCAATTGATAGTTGAGAAGAGCTTATCCACTTGTCCTCCTTTTTCCAAAACCCTAAAGTCTCTAAAATTAGAGAGTGGGTGAACACCCTCCAATTCTAGCAAGGGCCTCTAAAAAGGGCTCCAAAAATTCTACCCACCCACCAAACATAACTGCAGACTTGACTCTATGGTCTACTTGGTCTTCCTTGTCCCCCCATGATTAATGCTTGATTGGAAGGCAAGGTGAAGTTGGGTAAGGGTCAAGATCCATCCAATCTCGTAGGTAAGGGTAAATGGGTCCAAAAAAGGGTTGCCAAAGTCTCTAGGGGGTTTAGGATATGCTCAAAACCTTCCTAACCCATACCCCTAACATTAAGATACATAAATTATGCCAAAAATGACCCCTAGAACTTCTTATTGGCCTCTAGACGTTGCTGGAATAAAATAAATTTAAATGAGCACATTACAAGTGTCAAGTGACACTAACAATTGCACATTACATACAAATTCCAAGAAAGACAACACGAAGCTAACTACTAATGCACATGAAAATTCACTTTTATGACAAGTTCACATTACAATGAGGCTTTGTAATCCCACATTGGACTAAGCCTTGGTTTACTCAGTTCACATGTGTTTAACCTTGGTTCTCCAATAATTCCCATGGTTCTCATACCTGCACACTTCACATCGAGCATCAGTAGTTCAAGATGATAACATTGCATGAAATATACATATTCAATTTCCTATTTAGTATCATAACCCAATATGTATAGCTCAATTCAAATCACAATTTCCCATTCAATAATATTTGAACATCATACATACATAATCATCATGTGCAGTAATCAAATCTAACATGAATAATTTACTCTAACAACCATGCATAATCAAAATCATGATGTACTCTAGATTCACATCCACACATACATAATATAATAATCACCATCAAAATATCATATCTCGAGTCTCAATCCAAAATAGATCAACAAGTGTATCACTGTATCAAAATGCAGAAAAGGAAAGATGCTATGACGGGTCGGGGTGAGGCCTCACATAATTGCATCCCTATCCCAAGAATTTATATGAGAATGGAGGAGAACCAACTTCCCCCCATCCAAGTTTCCTAGAAATGCCCTATATTGGTTCATAGGGAGAGGGTGATTTTTGAGACATTTTGGCCGGACATGAAGAGGAACATGGATTTTTTAATGAAATCCATGCTTGACAAGCCTCTAACCACAGACTAGATGACGAATTGCTGGCGGGCTGAAGGTTATGAAATTCCTGAAGATTACAATAAAGATGAAAAGCATAGTGTTTGTTTCTTTGGGCCAAGAGTAAAATGCAACTCTCGTGCTCAGAAACTCGGTGACAAAGAAGAGGAGGCACTAGTGGCTTATAAAAAAGTGAAGTAAGATATTGTCCAGGACAGTTTGTTTTATGTAAATATTATAGAACCAAAAGCAACTTTAGCATTATAGTGATGTCTTGGTAATATTAAAGGTTTTTGGAAAAATATGGACAATAACCCTATCTCAGATAAGAAACACTAGGAAGGATGGCTTTCTTTGACACTGGACAAGGCTTTTAAGAAATATATATAAGTTTATGACTGAAGTTTGGTTTTACTATATGAAATAGAATAGTTTCTTTCAATTAAATTTTTCTGCTCCTTGACAATAACAAGTAGGATTTTTAGAAGCTATATAGTCATGTGGAATGGGAAGAGCATAGCTTGTTTTGTTTAAATCTTTCCCTATGTTATTGAGGAAGGCTTTAGGCTGTAGATGTTGCAAAAGATTCCTATAAAGGCCAGTATGCAAGAGAATCACAAATGGTAATGAATTCATATCTATGAAATCTTATCAATGCATGCTTAAGGCTTCTAAGGGATATAACTTTAAAGATTTGTTTGAAGAACTTCTCAAGGTTTTAGATAGTATAACGGTTAAGGGTTCCATAGATATTTTAAAGGACTTTACCAGGCATCTTTATTTCCTTATCTTAGACTGTGGATTCAATATAGTAATGATAATTAAAGTATAGAGATTCTAAGTTTTTCTTAGAATATTCATAGGTCTTCAAGCAATGGTAATAAATTTCATGCAGGAAGAGCTTTTCTAGAAGATATATAGGTAACAAGGATAATCTAGGATAACCTTTATTTCATGGAGCTTATGTCTTATAAAATTGAGTAAAGCTTATGACTAGATTAAGGGATTCTGGTAGATCACAGAAAGTTAGGATGCTACCAAATTATGTTACTTAATGATCATTATTACTTAATGATCATTTGTATACTTAATTAAATGACTTAATGATTATTTGTTTCTATACTTTAAATTTTCTAGAAGATCATCGTTTATTAAGGATAATTTTAGCTTTAGACTGAGCTATAGGGTATATGAAGAATTATGTTATGCAGCAAAACTTTTTCATTTACTGATGATAAGACACCCTAATCCACTATCTGGGATAGGTTGAGATTATAATTAGATTATGAAGCAAGAATATTCTCATAAAATTACACATAGATATTTATCCTAGAGCTACATAGTTGCAATCATGTATAAAGATTTTTATTGAATAGATAACCGAATATAATGACATTCTAACAATTTTTGAAAATAATGACTAAAACAGGAAATGATTGCATTAGTAGAATTGATGATTACTTAGGATGAATAGCAGGTTTCTATAATTTGTATGTGTTTTTGGGATTCATTTTGAATGCATTATAGCATTTAGTAGGCCACTTTATTCTAATAACAATGTTACCATGGATGATGTTTTTAGTAACAATCTTTAAAATTGAGTTTTAAGCTATAATCTTGAATTATATTCAGTAAGCTCTTTAAGCCTAATAGCGATGTTACCATGGACATGTTTTAAGAACACTCTTTTATTCATAAATAATGAGGCTGTAAGTTTTTATGGTTTATTATTTTCATAGATACTAATTATAGGACTGTGCAGTTGTATTTATTACACATAAAGTTCATGTAGAGATATTCCTTGCTAGTTTAAAAATAGAATTAGCAATATTATCTCAACAGGGATCTTTAAATAGATATATAATTCCAAGACAAGGTAAAGGAAATTCATCATAAGTACATGTTTATTATCCTCTGATGTTTGATATAGAAAGTTGAGAACAGGTAATTCAGATATGGCTATAGGGATAGTCACTAATTTTGAAGTCTGAATATAGAATATATATGCTAACTTTGAGATTAGGATCTATCTGAATACTATGATATCTTTGAAAGGCAAGTCACTCTCTAGTCCTGAGTAAAGCAACTAGTTATTTGGTGCTCTCTTTCTTCTCATTATTAACATATATTTTCTGATAGTTTAGCTATATTTCAACAGTGTTTTATTATTACTTTTTTGAGTATCAGCATATAGTGTCTACTGGGAATAGTATTTTGGATTGAAACCTTTTAGAAGGCATTTCCAAGGCAATCGGTTATCTTGAAGTCGAAAGAAATAAATTTTAGAAATCGACTTCAAATAAACGGTTACCAGGGCAAAATGGCTTTCTTTCTTGATCTTTTGACCTTTGTTGTTTAGATCTTCAAATCTTTCCTCTTAGTTAGTAGGTATGGTCCTGGTCCTCCATAAGTAAGTTGATAATCTTTAAACATTTTTTTCATTATTGTAATAGAGAATTTCTAACAAAGATCTTAGTCAAAGTGAAGCTATTTCAGGAAGGACAGGTCAAAAAGCATTCAAGGGAGTTGCTTTAGTATTTTGAGGGAGCATAAAAAAGGCATCCAAGAAAAGATAGGAATATCAACATAGTAATCTGACTGAGGCTTTTGGTTATGGATCGATACTCGCTCACAGCCAAAATGACAATGCTATTTGTAATACCTTAATGGTTGAGTTATGTAAAGGAAGGGAATGCTATTTGTAATACCTTAAAGGAAGGGAATTTAATAAAATAAAACAACACCTTTTTTAAAATAAATAAAATCAAAATATTAATTTTCTTTTCCCTTTTTATTTTTTTCAACAAATCATAATTTATTTATATGTACATTTTTATGAAAAAAATAAATTAAAAAAACCTTTTTTTTCATTTACCGTTCTTTTTCTTTAAATATATAAATCTATTTTTAATTTTCTCTTGTGTGTGTGTGTGTGTCTATATAGATATAGATATAGATATAGATATATATATATATATATATATATATATATATATATATATATATATATATATATATATATATATATATATATATATATATATATATATATATATATATATATATATATATATATATATATATATATATATTCTTTAAGATAAATATATGTGTGTATATGCATATATGAAATCTTTTCTTTTAATTGAAATATAGGTTTTCTTCCAAAGGAGAAGTCTATAATTGAAAGAAGTCAATTATATAAAAGACTACCTTAAAGGCAAGAGAAATTTCTCAAAATGTGGAGACCAATTTCTTCTTTAAAATTTACCAAAATAGTAGGATGCCTTAACCTGGCAAATATTGAAAATTACACATGCAAAACTAGAACCCCAAGGATGAAAATAAATCAAATCCTTTCATAAAATAACCCACCAAGAAACATGATTCTCTAAACTTCAATTTGGAAAACAATCAACAATCACACAAAATAATCAACCACAATGAAGATAATCTTTTAGAGATGAAAACTAAAAAGGTTCGCAAAGCCTACCTCAAAACCAAGAGCAAATTTAAGATGGAAAGGAGACATAGTTCCAACCTAAAACTCAAGCTTTGAAAAAAATTTCTTTGAATCCAAAATTCCACAAAATTCTCCAACCTAAAATTTATGAACCCCTGAACTAACAATCTCCACTAATTTGCAAAGAAAGCCAAAACATATAGTTAGAAATAGAAAAACCCTATAAAAACAAAATTAAAAAACAAAATTAAAAGAAAATAAAATAAAAACTCAAAGGAATTTCTAATTAAAAATTAAAAATAAATAAATTATTAATTATTAATTAATTTAAGTTCCACAAATGAATTGTCATTTGATATTAATGAATACCATAGAAAAATTCTCGGAACATATTTATAATTAAAATAATACTTCATTTATTAATGATCCTTTTAATAATTTTAATTTAATTTTAATTAAAATATCTAACAACTATTATAACTTGATATTTTATTCATAAAAATGTTATTGATGTCTTGATTAAAATTCCATAATAAAATATCTATTCATACTTAAATAATAGATAGATTATTATTTATTTGATAGGATGTAATGTTTAAACAATATAAATATATTAACTATCTATGATTATTAATTCCTAATTAAATTGTCTCTTCACTTAATTATGTATTTTAATTCAATATTTTTTATGTAATATTATTTAATTTTTCAATTGCTATTTTTAAACTTATAATTAAATCATTTAATATTTATAAGTATTTAATTAATAGTTACTTAATTTAATAACAATATAATAATATTAAAACAACAACAGTGCTAATATGAATGTGCTAACATAATCTGCTCTGCAACTTCCCGCCCAAGCTCATTTTTCAAACTGCAGGCTCCCATGCCCGCCTCCCCTGGGGGAGAATCTACCCCCCTGGTTGATCCCCTTGCTAGTCCCATTGGACCCCATGATGTTCTTGTGAATGCCTCGGTCACAGACCCAGCAGTTGAGTCAATGGTGGAGACCCAAAAAGTATCCTCTTCTATCGACGCCCTTGTTTCCCCTCCAAAAGCCAACTGGAAAGGTGCTCTTATCGGAGAAGCCCAACAATCTCTAGAGGCCCTCTTGGTGGATTTCGTTCAGACTAAGGAAGGCATTGAACTCTTGCTTCTAGATTCTATGGTGAATCATACAATGGTGGATTTCCAGTTGGCCCTGGTAGGCCGATTCTTTAACTTTTGACCTACCATCAAGATGGTTAGAAAATGGGTGTCTAATTAGTGGAAGACCAAAGGTTTCATCCTTGTTTTTACTATGCCAGGTGGAATCTTTCTGTTCAAGTTTACCACTCTTGAGGATCTGACCCTTGTTCTATCAAGTTCGTGGGTCTATGGGAAGCACTTCCTTGCCCTCACAAAATGGAAACCTAGGTTCAACCTAGTGACAGATCTGACCAGAGTGGCTTTGGTTTGGGTCCGCCTCCCTAGTCTCCCACTTGAATATTGGGATGAGCAAGTTTTCTAATGGATAGATGACTCCTTCGGCACATTTATTACCACTGACCAGGTGACCCACTCTAAATCTAGGCTGGTGTTTGCAAGGTTATGTGTGAATGTCACCCTAAATAAAACTCTCCCCAACTTTGTCATTCTAAAATCTAAATTGGGAAAATGAACCCAAGCGTTGGTGTATGAGAATGCTGCCCTATTTTGCTAGACTTGTGATAATAGAGGCCACGCTAGTGACACTTGCAAGACCTCCCAATTGGGAACCAAAAAAGGGAACAAGGATAAAGGAGCAGCTGAGGATCCACCCTTGATAGAAGAAGTGGAAAAGGTAGAGACTAGCCCACCCCTGGTGGCTAATGAGACAAAAATCCCAGCAAAGGAAAACCTGGTGCTAGAGCAAGGAGAGATCAGGCCCATCCCGAATGTTGGGGGAGTTCTATTCTTAGCTCTAGGGAGCCCCTGCCTATGGAGGAACCCATTATCTAGCCTGTGGTGGTGTCGTCGAACAATCCTTCGATGACCCCCCTGGAGAGGGAGAAAATCAGTCAGACTGTGGTGGAACAACCTACCATTATGGTAGCTCTAGAGTTAAAATCCCCAAAATCTAATCCTAAACCCCCCCTAAAGCTCACGAAGAAGAATACTTATAGCTCCCTGGATGCTGACTGTGGTGGGGTGGGAGATGATGGGGAATGGGAAATGTAGAAAAAGAAAACCAAGCCTAAGAAGGATGATGTGGGGATGGAAACACCCAGGGGAAGGTTGTTAGATCACACAAGGAGATCGAGAGGGACCACAAGGGATGTTGCAGCGGGTAAGGAGAAAATCCTAGAATCTAGTTTTAAGAGAAAGAAATGATTTGTCTTTCTTGGAATGTTAGGGGTCTGAATAGCTCCCTCAAACAAAATGTTGTTAAACACTATATTTTTTATCATAAATTGGATATTCTGCTCATACAAGAAGTTAAGATGTCTACTAGTAATTTTTCCACCCTAGCATCCAATCTCTGGTTGGGTGTAGTGTTCCTTTACTCTGAAGCTGCAGGTGCTTCCAGAGGCATTGCTACACTCTCGAACCCCAATAAGGTAACTGGCCATCAAGTTTCCTCCTCTCCAAATTTCCTTGTTGTTACATTCAGGAAGGATGGGCTGGAGTGGATCTCTTTCAATATTTATGCCCCTAATACATGATCTGGTAGGGCCACGCTTTGGTCTGACCTGTCCCATTGGATAGAGAAGGATACTTCTATGAATTATCTGTTGGCCGATGACTTCAACACCTCTCTTTATCCCTAAGAGAAATGCGGTGGATTAATGGATTACTCTAATAGCATCGGGGAGTTGGCTGATTTCATTTCCTTCACTGGTCTTCTAGATATCACTCTAAAATGGAAGCCCTTCACTTGGACAAATAATAGGAAAGGCCCCCATCTCATCTAGGTGTGGCTTAATTGGTTCCTCACCACCCCCTCATGGCCTCTTTGTCTGAATTCAACCTTGACCTCCCTCCCCAAAACTACCTCTTATCACACCCCCTCCTGCTCTGTTGGCATGATTCCCACATGGTGGGCCCAGCCCCTTTCAGATTTGAAATCATGTGGTGTTCTCATCTGTCCTTCAGAGATCAAGTGAAGTTCTAGTGGGACACTAACATCAAAGGCACTGCCATGTTTAGAATTGCCCAAAAGCTGGAAATTATTAGAAGAGAAGTTGATGAAGGGTGCTCCCCTTAATACTACAAACACATAACAGAAAAAAAGAGAAACAACAACAATAATATGCAAGAACAGAAAAATTGGCTTCTTATTATCTCCACAAATGTGGAATTACAAACTTTCAGAATTACAATATGCAAAGCCACATGGGCATTCCCTTACAATATTCTGTAGGACAAAGCCTCGAACTATTACCCAGAACTATTCTGAACTGCCTAAGACAATAATACAGCCTTCCTTATATAGGCAATTATCCACCGCCTGGGAAGGTTCCAGAATTTTAGCCAATAAGGCCGACCAAACTTAGAATTATTTTATTTTACATTTTATTACATCATAGTCGGCTCAAAATAACCTTTGAAACCCGAATAGAAATTTTGAAGAAAATTATTTTTCGCCATTTCAGGTGGCACAACTTCCAAAGACCATAAGTCATCACCAGTTGACCTGATCGGCTATTATAACCCCATTTCGGAAATGCCACGAAGCGCTCTACAGGCTTGACCCATATAAGCACCCGTCACCCAAATTTTTGACCTCATACAGGGCCTCTAAAGCTTTCAAAACTGAGTTCAAAGTTTTTGTACCGTGCTGCCAATACCGAAAATCTTCAATATCTTCCAATATACACTTGATCTGGCAATGAAACTTTACTGGCAGACTTACATGACCAAAATGAACCTCCAAGAAAGAAATCAGATCATTCTGAGCACATGCAAAAATTACCAAAAATAGTAACTTTCCATAAATAGCAGCTCTGCACTAAAATAGCCCTTATTGAATATAAAAATAGAAATATTTTTGGGTGATGCAAGATTGCTCTTACACCCAGGATGCTCCTGCATCAGACACCCAGGGTAATTTGAGAAGTGACCCTGTCACGACTCAGGTGTGCAGAGGAAAACCAAGACGGTTAACCTCCTCCTTTGTTAGCCACGATGAATCTTCTACAGGTCATCCTTTCCATTTGACCAAATACTCTTCATATGTCCTATTCCTTGTGCTTCTACCAACATGACTTTCCAGTATGTCTTCGATCTCCTTAGTGTCTGAATGAGTTGATGGAATACTCCACTGTGCTGTTGTGATCTCATCTTCAACACCTCCTTCATGATACTCTGTCAGATCTGAAATGTTAAACACTGCTGAAATATTCAGCTCACTAGGCAATTCTACCTCATATGCATTTCTTGAATCATGCTTCTTCAATATATTACATGGTCCAAACTTCTTCATTTTCAACTTGTTATATGTACCAACTGGAAACCGCTCCTTCCGCAAATGAACCATGACTTCATCACCAACCTAAAATTCCTTATACCTCCTTTTCTCATCTGCCTTAGCCTTATACTGTGCGTTCATCTTGGTAATATGCTTCCTCACCTCCCCATGGATGTTCTTCAAATGTTCTGCAAAATCCTCAGCGTCAGCACTACTTATTTCTCCTTTATCTATCTTTCTCAACTCAGATGTATTTCTTAGACTACTTCCATATATAATCTGGAATGGTGATTTACCAGTGCTCCTGTTGACAGAATTATTATATGCAAATTCTACCTGTGGTAAAATCAAATCCCATCCTGTTGGCTTATCCCCAACCAAATATCTCAGCAGATTTCCCAAACTCCTATTCACCACCTCTGTCTGTCCATCAGTCTGTGGGTGATGTGATGAACTGAACTTCAAATCTATCTTCAACTTCTTCCACAATGTTCACCAGAAATATCCAACAAACTTAGTGTCCCGATCTGAAACTATGGTCTTTGGCAAACCATGAAGTCTCACTACTTCTCTAAAAAACAATTCTGCTACATGAACAGCATCATTAGTCTTCTTGCAGGGAATGAAATATGCCATCTTCGAAAATCTGTCAACTACTACAAAAATTGAATCATGTCCCCATTGTGTCCTCGGTAAACCAAGAACAAAGTCCGTACTGATATCCTCCCAAGGCTTCTCTGGTATAGGCAATGGCTGGTACAACCCTGTATTCTGCTTCACTCCTTTCGCCATTTGACATACTCTGTAACTTTGTACAAACTTCTTCACATCTTGCTGCAACTATGGCTAATAATAATTCTCACTAACCAAACCAAGGGTTTTATCACGACCAAAATGTCCAGCCAATCCTCCGCTATGCTTCTCATTGATGAGATTCTCCCTCATAGAACTTCGTGAAATGCACAACTGACTCCCTCTGAATAGCATATCATCCTGGATGATGAAATCTAACCATTTCATCTTGTCTAGAGTAACAGATTCTGTACAAGCTTTCCAAGCTTCACCAAAATCAGGATCCTTTGGATACAAATTCTTGAGTTCCTTGAACCCAACCACTTCAATCTGCATTTCTGTCAGCAATAGTTGCCTTCTGCTAAGAGCATCTGCAACCCTATTAGACTTTCCACTCCTATGTTTCAAAACAAATGTATAACTCTACAAAAACTCAACCCATTTCAAATGCCTCTGATTCAACTTTCCTTGACTATTCAAATATTGCAAAGCTTGATGATCAGTATACAAAACAAACTCTTTAGGAAGTAGATAATGTCTCCACTTCTTTAATGCCTGAACTATAGCATAAAATTCTTGATCATAAACAGAATATTTCCTCTTGGCATCATTTAACTTCTCACTGAAATAAGCAACAGGTTTACCTTCTTGGCTCATAACAGCTCCTATTGCAGTACAACTAGCATCACAATCTACTTGAAACACCTTATTAAAATCTAGAAGTGCTAAAATATGTTCTTCTGTAACTTTTTGTTTCAACAATTGAAAACACTTTTCTGCCCCATTTGTCCACTTAAACTCTTTTCTATCCCCTCTCATTGTTTCAGTCAAGGGTCCACAAATACTACTAAAATTTTTGATAAACTTTTTGTAAAAGCTAGCTAGACCATGAAAAGATCTTACCTCAGTAGCACTCTTTGGAGTAGGCCATTCAAGGATAGCCTGTACCTTCTCTGGGTCCATTTTTAGACCTTCTCCTGAAACTACAAACCCCAAATACACCAACTCCTTCACAAAACTGCACTTCTTCAAATTAATCAGCAATTTCTCTTCTCTCAACTTCTCAAATACCATACGAATATGCATCATATGCTCATCCAATGTCTTACTAAAGATCAAAATATCATGTAGGTAAACAATGACAAACTTACCCAGAAATTTTTTCAGAACCTCATTCATGAGCCGCATGAAAGTGCTCGGCGCATTGGTTAGCCCAAAAGGCATGCCTAACCACTCATATAGTCCTTCCTTTGTCTTGAAGGCAGTCTTCCATTCATCTCCTTCTCTGATCCAAATCTGATGATATCCACTCTTCAGATCTATCTTTGAGAAATACACAGCTCCACTCAAACAGTCCATAATATCATCCATTCGTGGCAATGGAAACCTATACTTGATTGTGATCTTGTTTATTTCCCTAGAATCTGTACACATCCTCCATTCTCCATTCTTCTTTGGTGCTAATACCATTGGTACAGCACAGGGACTCAGACTCTCATGGATCAATCCTTTCTGTAACAGTTCATGTACTTGTCTATTCAACTCCTCACTTTCTGCAGGTGTCATTCTATGTGTTGCCTTATTCAGAAAACTCACTCCTAGGATCAAGTCGATCTGATGACTAATCTTCCTGACTGGTGGTAAACCATCAGGCACGTTATCAGATACAATATCCTGAAACTCATTCAACAAATCTGCAACTTCTATAAGAACATCTTCTACTTCCTCTTTACCAGCTTTTGGAATTAAAGCAAAACATACATGCTCATGCCTCATACCATCTAGAAAATTTCTTCCATCAACAAAAGTTATCCTTGCATTACCACATACCTTTTCTTCAGTCTCCTTCAATGGTTTTAGCTTATGTCGCACTCCATCCTTTGTCAGGGAATAGGTATTCGCACGACCATCATGTACAGCACATCTGTCAAACTACCATGGTCTACCCAACAACATATGACATGCATCCATAGATATGATATCACACAATACCTCATCTTGGTATCCACCAATCTTGAACTTCACTAGGCATTGTTCATTGACCATGACCTTGTGGTCATCCTGTACCCAGGCAATCCGATATGGATGTGGGTGTTTCTATCTCTTGAGCTTCAACTTTGTCACCATCTCTTCTAACACCAAATTGTCAGTGCTTCCACTATCAATAATCACATCACAACATTTACCTTCACACTTGCACCTGGTGCGAAATAGGCTCCTCCTTTGCTCAGGTTCATTCTCACCACTCAACAGGACTCTTCTATTAATCAATGTTTCTCCTCTTTCAGCATCTTCAAAATTTGATGATCTGGCATCTTCATCTACATGTGCAACTCTGGCCTGGCCTTCATTTCTCCTGTCCGTTCTGCCTTGGCGCTGAGGACATTCAAATGCCCTATGACCTTCTTCTCCACAGTGAAAACATGTTCCATGGAAGCCACCTCTTCCAGATCCTTGTCCTCTTCCTCTTCCTCTCTGATCTCTATTATTCTGATCCTGGAAGTGATTGAAATTATTTCTTTGCTGATTTTGACTGCTACTGGCCTCATCCTTCTTTTTTGGATTTTTATTTCAGCCACCATATGACCGTCCACCAGATCGTCCACTGTGACCTCTTCCATTTTGTCTGCTCTCGAACTTCTTGTTTAGCTTTTCCTCTACTTTTAGGGCAAATTGGTATGCCTCCTCAATACTATTCATTCGAACTAGGTTCAACTCCTCCTGAATGCTTGGCCTTAACCCATTAAGGTATCGGGCAACTTTCTCCTTATCAGCTTTGGCATGGCCTGTTCTGATGAGGAGTCGATAGAACTCATCGGTATACTCCTGAACAAATTTTCCTGCTTGCTTCAAACTTTATATTTTCTTCAGTAGGTCAAGCTCATAATCAACAGGAATGAACTGTCACTTCAATTTATCCACCATCCGATCCCATCTTGTGATTTTATCTTTCCCTCTTCTATTTCGCTCTAATTGAATTTCTTGCCACCAGATCTTCGTGTGACCTTTCAGTCTGGCATTCGTAAATTTGACCCTATCAGGATCCTCAACATCTTCATACTCAAAATACTCCTCACATTCATTGATCTAGTCGATCAATTCCTCTGGGTTAAGATTTCCATAAAATGTAGGAACCTCAATCTTAGGTCTTTTTCCAATCTTGGAAATCGCCCAAAAAAGTTTTTCTTCCTCCTGGTTCACAATTTCAGCTTCTCCTTCTTGATATTCTTCTTCGGCTTCATCCTCGCTTTCATCTCTGACATTAAGATTCATTCCTCTGCGAATCTCTTATTGCAATGCTCGCACTTGTCTCTGCAGCTCTCTAACCTCAGGTGTTACAACACCAGCTCTTCCGCCATGTTCCCTTCATGGAGGCATTTTCGCGATGCGCGCTGAAACCCTAGCCACGGTCCTGGTGCAAACTACCTCACAGTCGGTGATCTATTTACACACTCAAGAACTCCTGCTCTGATACCACTTGATGAAGGGTGCTCCCCTTAATACCACAAACACATAACAGAAAAAAAGAGAAACAACAACAATAATATGCAAGAACAAAAAAATTGGCTTCTTATTATCTCCACAAATGTGGAATTACAAACTTTCAGAATTACAATATGCAAAGCCACATGGGCATTTCCTTACAATATTCTGTAGGACAAAGCCTCAAACTATTACCCAGAACTATTCTAAACTGCCTAAGACAATAATACAACCTTCCTTATATAGGCAATTATCCACCACCTGGGAAGGTTCCAGAATTTTAGCCAATAAGGCCGACCAAACTTAGAATTATTTTATTTTACATTTTATTACATCATAGTCGGCTCAAGATAACCTTTGAAACCTAAATAGAAATTTTGAAGAAAATTATTTTTCGCCATTTCAGGTGGCCCAACTTTCGAAGACCATAAGTCATCACCAGTTGACTCGATCGGCTATTATAACCCCATTTCAGAAATGCCACGAAGCGCTCTACAGGCTTGACCCGCATAAGTGCCCATCACCCAAATTTTTGACCTCATCCGGGGCCTCTAAAGCCTTCAAAACTAAGTTCAAAGTTTCTGTACCCTGCTGCCAATACCGAAAATCTTCAATATCTTCCAATATACACTTGATCTGGCAATGAAACTTTACTGGCAGACTTACATG
Source organism: Chamaecyparis obtusa (assembly GCA_027943335.1). Classification (NCBI taxonomy): domain Eukaryota; kingdom Viridiplantae; phylum Streptophyta; class Pinopsida; order Cupressales; family Cupressaceae; genus Chamaecyparis; species Chamaecyparis obtusa. The sequence goes on from BSBK01001381.1 coordinate 209,788, forward strand.
ACCAAAATGAACCTCCAAGAAAGAAATCAGATCATTCTGAGCACATGCAAAAATTACCAAAAATAGTAACTTTCCATAAATAGCAGCTCTGCACTAAAATAGCCCTTATTGAATATAAAAATAGAAATATTTTTGGGTGATGCAAGATTGCTCTTACACCCAGGATGCTCCTGCATCAGAAGTTAAAGGTTGGAGAAAACACAATTTCAGGGATTTTCAAAAAGAAAAAAAGGAGTTGACTGAAACTTTAGTGTCCCTCCAGGCCCAATTGGCTTTTGGAAACTACCCACCCCAGATATAGGTGGAGGAAGAGTTGACTCGACACAAATGGCAGGAAACTCTAAAAAAGGAGGAAATCTATTGGAAGCAAAGATCCAGAATTCAGTGGCTTGCTGAAGGGGATAGTAATACGGCCTTCTTTCATAGGTCTACCAGCAACCACAAAAAAAGAAATACCATCATGGCTATTAAGGATGAGGAAGAGAATGAAGTCACAGAGAAGGACAAAATCAATCAAGTTGTGGCAAATTACTTCAAAGGGTTGTACTCTAATGAGGGACAAATGTGCCTGAACAACATCCAAAATCAACTCCTAGACTACATCCAAAGTGCTATTAGTCATAGTGATAATGACCAGCTCATGAAGTGTCTCTCTAATGAGGAGGTCAAGAAAGTAGTCTTTGCCATGGGTTCTTACAAAGCCATGGGGCCTGGCAGTTTTCCTCTAACATTCTTCCAAGAATATTGGGACATTGTGGGGACTGATGTCATCCGTGCTACTAGAGATTTCTTTAGGATGGGGTGCATCCTCAGATAACATTATAAAATCTTTATTGTGCTCATCCCTAAGCATGATAACCCCACCTCTATGCTAGATTTTAGGCCCATCAGCCTCTACAAAACCTTCTACAAAATCCTGACTAAGATCTTGGTCGGTAGAATGAAGCCTCTTCTGGAGAAGATTATCAGCACCACTCAAAAAGGCTTTGTGCTGGGAAGATAGATCCTTGATGCGGCCATAATCACTCATGAAATAATCAACTCCATGGATAGAAGCAAGGCCCCAGGTATGGCCTTTAAACTTATTATTTCTAAAGCTTATGAAAAAGTTAACTGGTCATTCATGATTAAAATCCTCACCAAAATGGGCTTTAATGAGAAGGTTGTTCAAATTATACAAGAATGTATCCAAACTGTCATCTTTTTTGTTCTTGTTAATGGCAACCTTGGTGGCCTCTTTAAACCTGAAAAGGGTCTCAGATAGGGAGATAATCTCTCCCCCTACCCTTTTATTATGGTGGCTAAGGCTCTTAGTAGGAATTTGATGATGCTCTCCTCCTCGGGAAGAATAAAAGGCGTCAAACCTGGTTCTACTCTCCATCAGGTTGTGTTAGAATAGTTTATGGATGACACCTTCCTCTTTGGGAACTCTTCTATGATTGAGGCCAAAGAATGGAAACAAATTCTAGAAAGTTATTCCTAGGCTTCTGGTCAGTGTATTAACTATCAAAAAAGTTGATTATTCTTCTTCAATACCCCCATGGAGATCCAAAATAGAGTGCTTCAAATTTTGGGTTGTCTATCAGCTTCGCTTCTTTCTACCTACCTTGGCCTCCCCCTCACGGTTAATGAGGTGTCCCAGGATTTTTGGAACTATATCCTAGAAAGAACCTAGAGGAAACTCACTGGATGGAAAGGGAAGATTCTAAGTAATGTGGGTAAACTTCAGCTTGTGGCCTCCAGTCTCCAAGGGATCCCAGTTTACTTCTTGTCCCTCTTCAAGATCAAAAGAAACATTGTGGACAAACTTGAAAGAATTCAGAGAACTTTCTTATGGGTCGGGTCTAAAGAAAAAAAGAGGATGTCTCTGGTCAACTAGGACACTGTCTGCCTCCCGAAAAGACTTGGTGGCCTGGGCCTAAGGAGAATTGGATTCATGAATAGAGCCGTTACCACAAAGGTGGCCTAGAAACTCATTGAAGGAAAAGTGGACTGTTGCAAAATAATGGAAGCTAAGTACCTCCAAGGACATCCCTACGAGAGGATGGACCATGATAGTGACCTCCCCAGTGGATCCAAACTCTGGGCAAACATCTGCAAATGCAAAACCTTTCTCACTAAAGGAGCTTTCTGGTAGCTTGGAAATGGGAGAACCATTAGATTCTAGAATGACTATTAGATCTTGAATCATCCTAACCTTGGTGGAAAATTCAAACCTCTGATGGGCTACCTCAGACCTATCCTTGGTAACAAAACATCCAACTACATCACGGGTAGGAACTAGAAAGATATACCAAATCTGATTAGAGACAAACCAAACCTACATTACTTGGCTAAGGAGCTCATGGAAACCCTGATTGAGGTTAGAATCCTGGGGCTAGGTGGCCAAGACTCCATCATTTGGGCTCCTACCCAAGCTGGCACCTTCTCAGTAAAATCTTCTTACAATCTTCTTCTAAAGGAAGAGAATAACTAGGGGGACTGGAGGAAGGTGTGGATCCCTCAGCTCACACCAAAAATAAACTTCTTCTAGTGGACCCTTATGCATGGAAAATTCCTAACCTAGGATAACCTAATGAAGAGGGGCTTCTCCATGGTGAACAGGTGTGTCCTATGTAAAAAGGAGGAGGAAATGGTGAACCACCTATTTATACACTGTGATTATTCCACTAGCATTTGGCAAGAGGTCATCACCAATTTGGGTATCTCATGGACTTTGGGTAGTGATGTGCACCAATTCACTCACTAGAGATCTCCCTCTAATCACCCCCTGCTCCAACTTCTTTGGAGAATGATACCCCTACACATCTACTAGACTATCTGGAAGGAAAGGAATAATAGGATCTTTAGGGAGGCTGGTAATCAGTCTGAGATCTATCTTTATATTAGAATCAAGATCCTTTGTGAAAATGCCATTGCGGCTAAATGGAAGCTTCCCTTTATACCCTTTCTAGTTGGGAAGTCAAAATAGTTGACAACTGGAACCTGCTTGCTGGGTTCTCTAGGTTCGATGATGCTAAGATGATGGCTAGAAAAGCTACTAGATGAGTTTCTCCCCTCAGAGGATGGACCAAATTAAACTTCTATGGGGTAGCTAATAACCTTGCTCAGGGAGGGGGAGGGGCTCTAAGAGACCATAAAGGCACTTTCCTTTTAGCTTATGTTGGGCCGCTCAATAATTGCACTATTAACCAAGCGGAGGGAATGGCCCTTCTCTGGGGGTTAAATTTGCTAACCAAATGAACATTAGACTACTAAAAATTGAGGGGGACTCAAAAGTGGTGGTGGAGGCTATCAAATGTGGAGCTAATGTGGGATGGCAGGTTAGCTCCATTCTTCTAGAGATCCGTGAGCTTCTCAACAGTTTCCAATGCATAAAGATTGGCCACACGTACAAAGAAGGGAATTCGGTGGCTGATTCGATGGTAGCTATTGGTTTAAAGCAAACCAAAATATGTAACTAGAGGGTGGTCAAGGAACTTCCTAAGGTGACTCAACAACTCATCGGAGGGGAGATGAATTTTACCAATGATATTTAAAAATGAGCCAAGCTGTCATATTTATTATGAATCCTACCATGATCATGTGCTGGCATACTCTGATAATATGTGAGATTATGGAAAAGAATGCCCAAAACCCCATTAAGAATTGTAATTGCATCTCCAGCCTATGGAATAATAGTTGTCCGAATCAGAGGGCTTACTTGGCTAAAAATAACATCAAGTTTAACCTTGGTGTTATTGCTAATAATGGCACCTGGAGATCCGTTAGATATTGCAGTACGAAGCCCATCTTTAAAAAATTAACCCAAGGCCTACCTTTTGAGTATTTCCATTTCTCGAAAAGGCCAAACCAAAACAACTAGTTTTATACTACCTATCAAGAAGATTGGCCCTCTAGTTTCTACGATATTCTGTTGCAGGAGAAGCAGAGTATTGAAATGGGAGGCAACACCATTTGCATTGAACCTGACAAAATCAATGAGACCTTCACCTCGGACCCTCTAGTGACCCACTATTGCGTAGAGACTGGCATTTGGGGTTTTATGGAGTGCATGAAAGGTGGGCATGATGAGCGGATATCCAAACAATTTGTCTCATCTTGGAATAATAGGAATGTCTCGATGGGTGGCATCCATTTCCAGATCAATGAGGAGATGATAGCTAAGGTAACGGGTCTCTCCATGGAAGGGAGAAAGTATAAAAAAATGAGCCAGATGCCTGACCCTACCAGTCTCAACTAGTTCTTCAGGGAAGGGCAGAATCCAGTCAAGAAGTAGGGGGGTTTCAATTGGGAAGAGCTTCTGGAGTTCTGGCCCAAGATTTTCCTCATTATAATGAAGTATTTCACCCTTGAAGGTAAGTTCATAGTGTTCTACTACTACCACTTACCTTTTCTAAATCACATTAGAAATAAGGACTTAATTTCCATTCTGTTCTACCTCCTACATTCCTTAGAAAGTAATATTTTGGACATTAAGGAGAACCCTGACAAATCAATCCATATCCTACATCAGGGCCTCCTTCTCTGTATCTACCACTTCAATAAGGTGATTTTCCCACTGCCCCAACCCCCACCGGTTATCCAAGAAGTGACCCAGGAGGATTCCTTGTCCAAAAATGAAAACCCCACTCATTCCACCTCCCAATCCATCCAAGTTATCCAGGAAATTCACCTTTCTCCCAAAGAGGGTAGAACCCACAAAAAAATGTGTCAAAAATCCTTTTAATAGAAGGGAGGAGCAGGAGGAGTCTCATTTTTCAGAATCTTTTGAGACTAAGGATTAGAAGGAGCCTGATAGTACTTCTGAGATGGAATGTAAGCCTAAAAAGAAGACAAGCTTGGAGAGCCAGGTCAAGCTGGAGGTTGACCTTAGTGGCTTGAGTCGTCGTAGGTCCAACAGAATAGCGGAGGAAAAGTGTAAGACCAGAATGTTGGAAGTGGCCTCTAAAGAGAAATCCGTGTCTGAAAATGACTCTCACTCTAGTGAGTCCATAAAAGGCTCTTTTGATAAGCACATGAGTCTGAATAGGACTGGTAACACTCCCCCCCCAATCCATAAGAAAACCATGGAGAACCCCCGTGACCCTACCCCGCCTCTGACTCTTCCCCTTGATCACCAGAACAAGCCCCTCACCGCTGAGCACAATCCTGGGATCCTGACTGGAAAAGACAAGCTTAAAGGCACACTCAAAATGAGATTCTATGATTTGGACAAAGATATTTCTGACATCAAATAGGACATGCAAGATCTTAAGCATCACTACATGATGACTAAAAAATCTACGCTGAAGGTCATGCATGCTTCGACTATGACCCTCTGCACTGTGTAGGAAAAGCTGGCGGGTGGCAGTCTGGAGGTAGATGAGGACAACAAGGATCTTTTCATATTTTTGTAGGAGGAATGGGCCAAGACCTTAATGTCCAAACATCTAGGGGGAAAGAACTAATTGTTGATGCTCATGAGGTTCCTCTTTTTGCCTGGGCATGGCCCTCAATTCTCTTATTTTGACTCTGATTTTAAGGATGTTTTACCTAGTCCTTGGTATAGCCCTGCATGGCTTATAACTATTATTTTATATGCTATTGCTCATTTCAGATACTCTACTTTAATCTTTTTGAAAAATTCTAGGTTTTGTTTTTTATAGAGGCAGATTAGACTTGGTTTTTTCTACTATTAAACTGATGTTGAATGCTTATGACTAGGGCCATTAACATGTTGTTAATGTGCCTCTAGCCCCTTTGTACCTTGGGCCAGCACCCTCTTGCTACTTTTTCTATGAAAAACAATATAATAATATTCCAACATTCTAGAAGTTTTAATTATTTAATATTTATAATTAATAGTTTAATAAATCTTTTACTGACATCACAATAAAATGCACCATTGTCCTACACACATGAATGCAAACTAGAAACTAACCAATCACAATGCAACAAAGATACATCAATCAAAACATACTCAAAGTAAGGGTTCACGAATTCATGTCACAAAGTTACAAATTTGAATAAGGTATTCAATTAGATACTTGCCTACTCTTACAAGACTACGATGACTTAGAATAGGATTTTCACCTAAATGCTATCTCCCCTCTATTACCATTGAGATAATGTGATAGGGAACGCTTATCCTGACAATTCAAAGAAGTCGATGGCTTGTATCTCCAAAGGTGTATCACAAAGCTCAGCATGTGTGTGTGTGTGTGTGTGTGTGTACACACACACACAAGATAATTTTAGGGATTAGTACATCATGTGGATCTCCCACTCAAGTAACTATGACTCTTTCCTTCACCATATCAGGTGCAACAAATTGATGTATAAAACATACACACCATCCATAAGCATGCATATATGGGGTCAGTAAAAATATATATTACATCATCATATGCAAATATAACCATCATCATATAACTAACATAATATAAGTCAAATAATCCAAGAATCATAGTATTGAAATATCAAGAGGCATTGTCATAATAGCAAAACATTATCAAATTTATTTGAAGATCTAACGTGCACAATAAAAGGGTCTAATAGTTCTTGGCATAAAAAATAAAAATGGTAGCAAGCAGGTGGGTATACCATCCCGTCATACCTAAAATTAGGCTTATTCCCAAAAGCCAACAATTACTAATATAATATACTAAAAGATATAAATCTACTATCTACAGATGTCATAGAAAGAGTCATACAAATCTCCACAACTTGTCATCGCAATCCCCTTACAACAAAACCAAGCTAAGGAACAAGGAATTTTGACTAATGAAATCTACTTCAAAACCACCATCCCTTATAAGTGAATCTCACAAAGAGACTAATGCAACCAATTTTATGAAATCTATATAAATATATGTAGATAAATAAGTATCAGGTGCTAAAACACTACTAAATAGGGTCAAATGAGAAGGGTACGCACATTTTAATAATAACTATGAGAGTGTATACAAGAATGATAAAATGAACATATCAATCACACAATCACACTTCAAGGAAGAACTGATACAAAAAACTCTAATTATCCTTTCTCACATGAGCATGCATAAACATTCACTAAAAATAGCATTTACAATCTAGCTGAAACACCAAATGAGGTTCACATTTATCAACCACTCATCATTTAATAATTTCCCAAATAGATCAAGATCTTTTATTCATTCAACATCATGGGAGACATTTAGAAAATAATTTTATATATTACACATTTATATCTATACAAAAAATTAGATTGAAAAGTTCATGCAATCCTAGTTAAAGCAACCCTCATGGAACATATATGATACACAATGGATTTCATTTTCACATACAAACATAGTATAATCTTTGCGATATCCTCCCATATACATACTATTAGAGGTCCTTAACAAATGTAATAGAATGTTCAATACTTATAACAAAATAGGGCCAATAATACCAACCATTTAGAATAGCCAGCACAATCTAAAAAGAGAAACCCAAGAAGGGCAATACCAAGTTCAATATTAAATCATAAAAGAAAATGTTGGTCAATCATTTCAACAATAAATAAATTTTGATTAGTGTCACAAAATAGATAGCAAAAAGAGAGTTAGGTGACTAATCCAGTAGTAAGAAAGTTCAAAAATTCAATGCTAGCCTTGTACTACACTCATTGTCATCGTGTTAGTCTTGTATGCTTGTTTTTTTGATATGGTGATTAGATTTAACTAATTAATTTATTGGTACTAATAAAATATAATAAAAGAAAGTAAGATATATTTTATTGACTATTGTCTAATGATTAATTAATATTATGAATGTTTAATTGAACCCTTCTTTTTGCCATAAATTATTATCGATGTTATTTTAATATAAATAAATAATAAGCTTAATGGAATCTTGCTATTTTTTTAAGTAATGTTCTCTGTGCATGCGTGCATTTCTTCAACTTTTAGCAGTTTCCTCTCTGTGCTAAAAAAATCTCAATTATTAATTCCTGAACGATTACTTTTATGGGTGTGCTTGCATGCCCTCTCAATGGCCTTAAGGGTTTTTCATTGTTTTACTTTAGTTTTTGGGAGATTTGCTTTGCCCTGGTTTTATCTTTGTAATCGTGTGATGATGTATGTACCTGAAACCTTATATCTAGTTTCTCTTCAATTGGCAAAATACGGTGAAGAATTTTCCGATACGTTTTGATTGTCAAAGATGTAATTGTGAAGATTATTTTTGTCCATGTTTATTCATAGAAATTTTACTGACTAATCTGCAAATGCTCATTAGTATTCCCTGTAATTTCTCATCGTGTGAATGTATTGGGGTCTCTTTATAGGACATAGTGGGTGTTTTTCTTAGTTATTCCCTACATAGTTGTGCCTTTTAATTGTATTTTCTATTCTCTATGTGTTCTTACCAATACCCTTGGACTTGATTGGATGTATCATTGGAAACTGTCCCTTTTCACCCTTACTTCATCTATTTCACCTTAAATTGGACAAGCATTGGATACGAATCTAGGAGCATGTTTAATGTGATTAGGATATAAATTTAGAATCGATTGGTTTATGGTAGTGTCGTCAATTCCTTATTTTGTTCCATGAGCTTTATGTGAATTATGAGTTCTTGGTTTTATATTTAAAACTTGTTTTGAGTTTAATCAGAATAAATCTTTCTTAATCCATCTTTTATCAGATTATCTTGCTTAAAAGAATAAGGAATACATTCTTTTGAATTTGAAATAGATTAAAATAGTCTTAAATAAGTCAAGGAATATGTTGGGTTACCAAGTGTCTTTTGAGAATGCCCTCGATTTGGAATATCTATATTTTACTTCCTCTCACTTGAGCATTATTTCCAAAACATTGTGTGGCTAGCCCTTCAAAATTGTTGTAGATATATATATTTATTTTACATCTTCCTTTTCATGGATGCGAAAGGAATTTATTTCTAAATTATCATTGCAAGAATTTGGTAGTTAATGTGTGTGTGTGTGTGTGTGTGTGTGTGTGTGTGTGTCTATATATATATATATATATGTATGTATGTATGTATGTATAAGCTTATTTTTATGTGTGGTTGTGTCAAGTCTTTCTCTTACACAATAAAAGTCTATGTAAGAATGTTTAAGATTGCTATTTTTAAATATATAAAGTCATATCTTATAAGTTTTAGTTTTGGCTTCTTTTTTAATATATACACTATAAAGAGGCTCCCCTAACATATTAATCTACCTTTTTTAGTTTCCCATGGTTGGATTTTAGGGGGGAGCCATGAAACCAAAATTCACCTAAACTGGACCAGTAAACACTCTAAATCCTAAACAATTTTCTAAGCCTAACAAATCAACTTTAAAATACTTCCTCACTCAATGAAAAAGTCTTGTTTCTACCTCTACTTCATGTATCCAATACTATATTAAGCCTTTTAATCCATTAAAACATTGCCAACATTCAAAAAAGTCGATTGTATTCAGGGAACCAGAACACTTGCTCTATTCACATTCAAAAACTTGCATACAAAAATCTCTACCTTAGGAAATGAGCCATACATTATCTTAAGATGCCTCTCCCATGTTTTTAGGCCTCCAGCATTGATTTCCCACTCCTAGAATGAATGGAATCCATAGTTGTCGAGTTGCATGCAACATTTGCAAAAGTTGCAAATGTTGTCATGACAACTTTTGAGCATCTTGTTCATTTATGATGACAACTAACTCTTAGGACCTCTAACCCATACAACTCGATGAATTAATATCATTAAGGCCTTTTTAGGCACCTTTCACACTTTTCTTAGGTCTAGGACACATTTAGACCACATTTCCCATTTTAGGCCTATCCTAGGGACTAACAACTTGAAATCAATCTAAGCTAAACTAGATTGGATTTAGTACTAACTACTAATCCATCTATTCACACACAAAACAAGACCTTCTAAGGTCAAATAAAAGACATACTGACTTGGCTAGAGTCAGTACAAGCCAAAATTGACTAGGGCTTTAGGGATAGCCTAGGTGCTCCTGCACCAGTGTGATTGATCTTACAAGACATGACAAGTACTTTCAAAATTTTATAGACAACAATGATTATAAAATCATATAATACATTAGTATAGCTCATTTAAGGACAACACATTTAGTCAAATATTAAGTTAATATCAATGGCAACCAATATTGTCAACACTATTATTATTTTTATTATTTGTTACTACAATTATATTGAAATAACGATGAGTTTACACTATCTGTCATAGTCATTCATAGTAGTCAACTCATTGTTTCTCCTCTAGAAGTTCTCACACATAAGGTAATGATTTAACATCCAGAAACAAAAAAAAAAAGACATCCAACTCCTCCCAAATTTTTATTTGTTCAATTTTTCTAGGAAATCTCCTTATCTCGGGATTATCTTACTCATCTCTAATGATAAATTTTTCCTCTTGCACATTACTTATATTTCATATTCATTTCATGAAGAAATGCATATTGTCTTAAAAGAAAAGGCCATATTCATTTCATGATATAGAGCATATCGGTTTTGAAAATTACAAAATAGAAAGAATGCAATGTAGAGGTCCATAGGCACGGTCTAAAATATTAATTTATATTAACAACATAGTACAATGAAAAGGTATTTGAGTAGAGCCCTGTTCCTTATAGTTATTAATTTTTTAATCCTTGTATAGTGTTGTAAATTGGTTCCCTTATTTCATGATATATAGTGCATATATGTTTTCAAAATTACAAAATGGAAATAATGCAATGTAGAAGTCCATAGGCATAGTCTAAAATATTAATTTATATTAACAACATAGTACAATTAAAAGGTATTTGAGTAGAGCCCTTCTTCTTATATTTATTAATTTTTTTATCCTTGTATAGTGTTGTAAACCAGTTCCCTTTTAGATGAACAATTCTTAAAGAATTTTATATATGTGGAATTCAAACACCTCAAATAGGTTTAACTCCAATAATTTATACCAGGTTCAAAATTTGAAAAGAGGAGAGCTCATAATAAAAAATAAATCTTATAGTACCCCCTTTTGCATGCAGCATGGTGACAACTCGTAAAACCATTAATCAAAATGTTGTTTTAATCATTTAACCAACACCTAAAAGTCAATGTAACTTGTATCAATAATCTCCTACTACATGCACTTACTTAGCATGAGGTATTTTTTTTTTAGATTTTAAAATAAGAGAAGGGACATGTGGCCCATTAAGGAAGAAACATATGGTCTCCAAAATATGAGTTAAAAATATAACTGATCATAAATCAAACCAACTAGGAACATGCAAGAGAAAAATACTCCACAAACATCTAGACAAACAATACATGTAATGCAAGCACAAAAGACAAGAACCCACGAAAAGGAAGAATCTTGGTAGAATATTGATAAGACAAGTGGAGGCGCAATAAAAGACTAGGGATGAATGAAATTGGAGGACACAAAAAATACCAAATGAGCATTAAAAACTACCTCATGTTGATATTATGCATCATAAAGGGGAAAAGGACCCACAAGCTCCAAAGGAGAGATACACTAACATGACGCATGATAATCCTGACGATGCTTGAACCTATGAAAATAAAAAGCTAATGCATACAAAGTGAGAGACTATATTCAAGGAGAAGATCTAACTACAAGAGAGTTGAAGCTTCAAAAAAAAAATCTACTTAATAGTTCAATATCATTCATAATTTATCTCATCTATAGATATCTCTCTATTTCTAGTATGGTTAGACTAAAGAAATACTTGAGCCTATTGGTATTTTTTTTAATCTTTTTGAGGTTGGAGAACACTCCTCTAAAGAAAAATACAAGGAGATGGTAACCAATTCCCACCTCCTTAGGGTATTTCCAAAATCAACGTTGATGGATTTTCTCTTAGTAAACCTAGGCATGCTAGCATTGGTGGAATTGGAAGGGATAGATTTGGGTGAGACTCACTTCTTTTTTTATCAAAAAAGGCTTGCAGTGTAATAATACTATGGAAGATCTAGTTACTCTATGTATTCCCTAAATAAAAAGTTTCTCTTGGTTGGTGCAAAGTTCTAGTTAAGTTTAATCAAGAAAGGGCCCAAACCCAGCAAAATTATGTCAAGTAATACAATAGTTCAAGATCTTGATCAATGAATTCAAACAAGAAAAAAAAAAGACCAACAACTAAACTAATGAGATTCTAACAACTCTAAATAATAAAATAAATAGCAAGAAGTTGAACTTCCTTTCATTCCTCATTAAGCTCTTTAAGACTATCTAAAAAAGAAGACTTTCTAGATTTGTGTATTGTAGTATCTCGACCAATTCCCTCTTTAATTTTCTAGGTGGTAATCATCTAAGTCTCCTCCTACTTCCTTATTTTGGTCTTCTATAATCAAACTCTTCTTGTGAGGTCTTAAAGGAGTGGAAGGTTGTCTTTCCATCATGTCCCTACTAAAATTTACAACCTCCACCAGTTTCTTGTTTATTTGGTTTTGGTTAGCTTCAACATTCCTCAAATCCCGTAGAATTTCCTATTTATCCTCTTTCAATGTGATGAGGGCTTTTATATCTTGAATTTGGTCCTCCTTTGTGCCCCAATTATCCAAATTTTTAGCAAACTCCTTTATAACTTCCCATGCACTAGTGTCCAATTTGGTGTTGGACTAATCCCTAACTTTAGCTTTGGTCTTAGCAATGGTCTCTAGTCTATTGATTTTATTTCCAACATTGTCCAATCAGAAATTAACCATTTGATAATGGAGTTTTTTTGGTTGTATAGTATGCATAGTTTGTACACCTTTCTCAAAGTGAGGGAATACTTAAGAAAATCATCCGCTGAAGTGTAGTTTTTTGAATGAATGGGGAAATATTAAGATGGACCTCTACATCTTCTAGGTACGTTTTATAATTGGTTGGTGCAAAGTTAATTTTTAATCAAATTATCATATTCTAGTCAATCTTTTGAACAAGTATATGCTAATGGATTCTAATTTGCATCTACCTTCTATTGTAAAATAGATTCTCATATTTACTAACTCTTTGGATTTTGT
>BSBK01001382.1:0-112500 GCA_027943335.1 Chamaecyparis obtusa
GCTAGAGGAGAAAGAAATGAAAATATAGGACAGTTAATAGGTTTTGTTGAACATGACATGATTAATGTATTTATAATCTTAGGATTTTGACTGTGAGCAAGTTTATCTTCATTAACTCATGAAAAATATTCACAGCTGTGTTTTTGAATCCATCGAATATTTAACTACTGTGAAAGTTACAATCTTTGATGTCATGGGTTCATGTTTTTGACTTGAAATAAATTAATGTTTCCAGTTCCAGAAACTCGGTGGAATGTGTAGGTTTTATAAGTCTTGTTATAAGTTCTAAAGAACTGTGAATCTTTGAATGTATAATCTTTTTATGTTATTAATTTTTAATGCAATCCCATTCATCCAAGAATGAAGCAAGTAGCCTTATGCACTTTCAAGTTAAAAGTGTATGTTTATTTATTAGACTAGGTAAAGATTCATTGCAAATCTTACAAGGGAGCTGTACCTTATTAAAATTTAGAGGGCACTTGCACACTTCCATTGCAAAAGCGACCCAACTGTTAGTGGTTTATTCTGTCTTTGTGTTTGGGCAAATAAGGGTTATTTTGAAGGTTTTATTGGAAGACAAATCTGTTCACTAACATATTTTTGGTGACTTTGCTGGGGATAAAAAATGAAAGATCAGTACTTTCTTTTCTCAATAAAAACTTTTATTATTATCTCTGCAAGAGGAGATTGGCTACTCTATATCAACTTTCAAAATTTTTGGTGAAATATCCAGTGTTTTGTTTTCCCAAATTGGAGGTACCTCCCATAGGATGGAAGTTGGCGGCTCTGTTGAAGAAGAATGCCAGGAAACCTTTCTAACATATCAGGAAACTTTAAAAGATTGGGTTCCAAAAAGAAATGAAGATACCTCAGATATGTTTATCTTTATTCCCCCATTCAAAAACAATCCCATCAAAGGTTACAAGAGATATGGTGGAATAAGTGGGGTGGTTAAAATATTTTTATGGTGCTATTCTCATCAAGAGAAAATATGTCATGCAAAAACCATCAGCAAGCGAGAAGGAGCAAAGCGATGTTGAAGAGCTCATGAATTCAAATGACAAGGCTTTACCACAATCTTTCTTCAGCCCAGAGGTAGAATCTCTCAATTCCATAGGTATGGAATGTCATCTAGATTCAAGTAGTTCTAATAATGAAGAGTTTCAGATTAGTATGCAGCCACATTGTGAGACTTTTGGTTTCATTGAAAAGATAAATGAGGATGATTCTTTGCATTTAAAAATTTGCAACCAGCCAACTAAAGAATCTTCTCATTTCGATAACAAAGTAATATCATGTTTCCTTGCTTGTGAGAATGACAAGATAATACATGGTTTCAATAAAGATTTATCTATTTCTAAAAATTGGGCTCATAATGAGAAGCTTGAGGTAGAACAGGAAGAAAACCATGCAAATGAGATACCACAGTGCCAATAGGGGTTAGCCGATTGGGACAACACTCTCTTATGTGAGGAATAAATCATACCAGTTATAAAGAAGGAGGGCTCTGCCATGAGAAATGTAGATTACAAAGATGGAGTTGAGCATTATGATGCTTTGAGAAATGACAAGATGGGTGGAATGATTGGTATGTGTAATGTTGATATTCTTTCCACTAGAGACAAAAAGAAATCAAAAGTTTACAATGAGTCTTGGCTTTTCAGGAAAGACTATTTTGTCACTAAATTGCTACACACTATCAGTTTGGTACTCAATGTTGAGGAAGTTTGTAAATTTTTTTGGTCTTGGGATAATCCATTCACCCACAATCTTCGACATCGTAAAGGCTCATACTTCCCCTCACCATTCAATGGTTTTGTATAAATTTTTATTGCTTTCTCCTTGAGGTAGGATCTTTCCTATCTATGTATATGCTTGTAAATATGTCCTTGCTTTGCAAGTTTTTGTTGTCTGTAGTTTTAGTTTTGGTGGTGTGGTTTTCTTTCGCTTTCAGTTTTGGTTTTTTGTTTGCCTTGTTCTCCTCCCTCTCTGCAAGAAGTTCCCTATGCCGAGTTTATTTTTGTGACTCTATTGCCCAATGGTGTTAGGCACTTGTCTTTTCAACCAAAGAATGCTGTAGTTCTCTATTTTTGTATAAAAAATAGTCCCCTTGTAGAGCCAATGTTAGTACCCCTATGCACTCCATTTTAAAAAAATTTAAAATGTGACTTTCCTCATATCAATCCTTGTTTGAATTTTTTTTTATCTCAGTTATGTTTGGGTTTTGAACCTCTTTGAACTGAGTTCATAAGGGTTCAAAATAGTTCAGGGGACTTTTTTTCCACTTTTTAGTAGTCTATGTGCTGAAAAAAAGGGGAGGGGGATTCATTTTCTATTTCTAATTTTTCTAGTTTGTGTGCTAGGAGGAGAAAGAAATGAAAAGATAGGACAATTAATAGTTTTGTTGAACAAGACATGATTAATGTATTTCTGATCTTAGTATTTTGACTATGAGCAAGATTATCTTCATTAACTCATGAAAAATATTCACAACTATGTTTTTGAATCCATCGAATATGTAACTGTTGTGAAAGTTACAATCTTTGATGTCATGGGTTTGTGTTTTTGACTTGAAATAAATTAATGTTTCCAGTTCCAAAAACTCGATGGAATGTGTAGTTTTTATAAGTCTTGTTATAATTTCTAAAGAACTGTGAATCTTTGAATGTATAATCTTTTTCTGTTAGTAATTTTAATGTAATGCCCTTCATCAAAGAATGAAGTGAGTAGCCTTATGCACTTTCAAGTTAAAAGTGTATGTTTATTTATTAGACTAGGTAAAGATTTATTTCAAATCTTACAAGGGATTTGTACCTTATTAAAATTCAGAAGATGCTTACACACTCCCATTGCAAAGCAACCCAACTGTTAGTGGTTTATTTTGTCTTTGTGTTTGGGAAAATAAGGGTTATTTTGAAGGTTTTATTGGAAGAAAAATATGTTCACTAACAATATATATACATACATACATACATACATATATATTGATGAAGGGTGCTCCCCTTAATACCACAAACACATAACAGATATAGAGAAACAACAACAATATGCAAGAACAGAAAATTGGCTTCTTATTATCTCCACAAATGTGGAATTACAAACTTTCAGAATTACAATATACAAAGCCACATGGGCATTCCCTTACAATATTCTGTAGGACAAAGCCTCGAACTATTATCCAGATCTACTACCCAGAACTATTCTGAACTGCCTAAGACAATAATACAGCCTTCCTTATATAGGCAATTTTTCACCGCCTGGGAAGGTTCCAGAATTTTTAGCCAATAAGGCCGACCAAACTTAGAATTATTTTATTTTACATTTTATTACATCATAGTCGGCTCAAGATAACCTTTGAAACCCGAACAAAAATTTTGAAGAAAATTATTTCTTGCTATTTCAGGTGGCCCAACTTCCGAAGACCATAAGTCATCACCAGTTGACCCGATCGACTATTATAACCCCATTTCAAAAATGCCACGAAGTGCTCTACAGGCTTGACCGCTTGTCACTCAAATTTTTGACCTCATCCGGGGCCTCTAAAGCCTTCAAAACTGAGTTCAAAGTTTCTGTACCCTGCTGCCAATACCGAAAATCTTCAATATCTTCCAATATACACTTGATTTGGCAATGAAACTTTATTGGCAGACTTATATGACCAAAATGAACCTCCAAGAAAGAAATCAGATCATTCTGAGCACATCCAAAAATTACCAAAAATAGTAACTTTCCAAAAATAGCAGCTCTGCACAAAATAGCCTTTATTGAATACAAAAATAGAAATATTTTTGGGTGATGCAAGATTGCTCTTACACCCAGGATGCTCCTGCATCAGACACCCAGGGTAATTTGAGAAGTGACCCTGTCACGACTCAGGTGTGCAGAGGAAAGCCAAGACGGCTAACCTCCTCCTTTGTCAGCCACGATGAATCTTCAACAGGTCGTCCTTTCCACTTGACTAGATATTCTTCATATGTCCAGTTCCTTGTACTTCTGCCAACACGACTGTCCAGTATATCTTCGATCTCCTTAGTGTCTGAACTAGTTGCTGGAATACTCCACTATGCTGCTGTGATCTCATCTTCAACACCTCCTTCATGATACTCTGTCAGATCTGAAATGTTAAACACTGGTGAAATATTTAGCTCAGTAGGCAATTCTACCTCATATGCATTTCCTGAATCATGTTTCTTCAGTATCCTACATGGTCCAAACTTCTTCATTTTCAACTTGTTATATGTACCAACTGGAAATCGCTCCTTCCGCAAATGAACCATGACTTCATCACCAACTTGAAATTCTTTATACCTTATTTTCTCATCTACCTTAGCCTTATACTGTGCGTTCATCTTGGTAATATGCTTCCTCACCTCCCCATGGATGTTTTTCAAGTGTTCTGCAAAATCCTCTGCTTCAGCACTACTTATTTCTCCTTTATCTATCTTCCTCAATTCAGATGCATTTCTTGGACTACTTCCATATACAATCTGGAATGGTGATTTACCAGTGCTCCTGTTGACAGAATTATTGTATGCAAATTCTGCCTGTGGTAAAATCAAATCCCATCCTGTTGTCTTATCTCCAACCAAACATCTCAGCAAATTTTTCAAACTTCTATTCACCACCTCTGTCTATCCATCAGTCTGTGGATGATGTGATGAACTGAACTTCAAATGTATCTTCAACTTCTTCCACAATGTACGCCAGAAATATCCAACAAACTTAGTGTCCCGATCTGAAACTATGGTCCTTGGCAAACCATGAAGTCTCACTACTTCTCTGAAAAACAATTCTGCTACATGAACAACATCATTAGTCTTCTTGCAGGGAATGAAATGTGCCATCTTTGAAAATCGGTCAACTACTACAAAAATTGAATCATGTCCCCGCTGTGTCCTCGGTAAACCAAGAACAAAGTCCATACTGATATCCTCCCAAGGCTTCTCTGGTATAGGTAATGGCTGATACAACCCTGTATTCTGCTTCACTCCTTTCGCCATCTGACATACTCTGCAACCCTGTACAAACTTCTTCACATCTTGCTGCAATTGTGGCCAATAATAATTCTCACCAACCAAAGCGAGGGTTTTATCATGACCAAAATGTCCAGCCAATCCTCCACTATGCTTCTCCTTGATGAGATTCTCCCTCATAGAACTTCATAGAATGCACAACTGACTCCCTCTGAATAGCATATCATCTTGGATGATAAAATCTAGCCATTTCGTCCTGTCTAGAGTAACAGGTTCTGTACAAGCCTTCCAAGCTTCACCAAAATCAGGATCCTCTGGATACAAATTCTTGAGTTCCTTGAACCCAACCACTTCAATCTACATTTCTGTCAGCAATAGTTGCCTTCTGCTAAGAGCATCTGCAACCCTATTAGACTTTCCACTCCTGTGTTTCAAAACAAATGTATAACTCTGCAAAAACTCAACCCATTTCAAATGCCTTTGATTCAATTTTCCTTGACTATTCAAATATTGCAAAGCTTGATGATCAGTATACAAAATAAACTCCTTAGGAAGCAGATAGTGCCTCCACTTTTTCAATGCCTGAACTATAGCATAAAATTCCTGATCATAAACAGAATATTTTCTCTTGGCATCATTTAATTTCTCACTGAAATAAGCAACAGGTTTACCTTCTTGGCTCATAACAGCTCCTATTGCAGTACCACTAGCATCACAATCTACTTGAAACACCTTATTAAAATCTGGAAGTGCTAAAACTGGTTGTTCTGTAACTTTTTGTTTCAACAATTGAAAACTCTTTTCCAGCCCCATTAGTCCACTTAAACTCTTTTCTTTTTCCTCTCATTGTCTCAGTCAAGGGTCCACAAATATTGCTAAAATTTTTGATAAACTTTCTGTAAAAGCTAGCTAGACCATGAAAAGATCTTACCTCAGTAGCATTCCTCGGAGTAGGCCATTCAAAGATAGCCTGTACCTTCTCTGGGTCCATTTTTAGACCTTCTGCTGAAACTACAAATCTCAAATACACCAACTCTTTCTTCACAAAACTGCACTTCTTCAAATTAATCAATAATTTCTCTTCTCTCAACTTCTCAAATACCATACGAATATGCATCATATGCTCATCCAATGTCTTACTAAAGATCAAAATATCATCTAGGTAAACAATGACAAACTTACCCAGAAATTCTTTCAGAACCTCGTTCATGAGCCGCATGAAAGTACTCGGTGCATTGGTTAGCCCAAAAGGCATGACTAACCACTCATACAGTCCTTCCTTTGTCTTGAAGGCAGTCTTCCATTCATCTCCTTCTCTGATCCAAATCTGATGATATCCACTTTTCAGATCTATCTTTGAGAAATACACAGCTCCACTCAAACAGTCCATAATATCATCCATTCGTGGCAATGGAAACCTGTACTTGATTGTGATCTTGTTTATTGCCCTAGAATCTATACACATCCTCCATTCTCTATTCTTCTTTGGTGCTAATACTACTGGTACAACACAGGGACTCAGACTCTCACAGATCAATCCTCTCTGTAACAGTTCATGTACTTGTCTGTTCAACTCCTCACTTTCTGCAGGTGTCATTCTGTGTGCTGCCTTATTCGGCAAACTCGCTCCTGGGATCAAGTCCATCTGATGACTGATCTTCTTGACTGGTGGTAATCCATCAGGCACGTTATCGGATACAATATCCTGAAACTCATTCAACAAATCTGCAACTTCTACAGGAACATCTTCTACTTCCTCTTTACCAGCTTTTGGAATTAAAGCAAAACATACATGCTCATGCCTCATACCATCTAGGAAATTTCTTCCATCAACAAAAGTTATCCTTGCATTACCACATACCTTTTCTTCAGTCTCCTTCAATAGTTTTAGCTTATGTTGCACTCCATCCTTTGTCAGGGAATAGGTATGACCATCATGCACAACACATCTGTCAAACTGCCATGGTCTACCCAACAACATATGACATGCATCCATAGATATGATATCACACAATACCTCATCTTGGTATCCGCCAATCTTGAACTTCACCAGACATTGTTCATTGACCATGACCTTGTGGTCATCCTGTACCCAGGCAATCTGATATGGATGTGGGTGTTTCTGTCTCTTGAGCTTCAACTTTGTCACCATCTCTTCTGACACCAAATTGTCAGTGCTTCCACTATCAATAATCAAATCACAACATTTACCTTCGCACTTGCACCTGGTGCGAAACAAGTTCCTTCTTTGCTTAGGTTCATTCTCACCACTCAACAGGACTCTTCTGTTAATCAACGTTTCTCCTCTTTCAGCATCTTCAGAATTTGATGATCTGGCATCTTCATCTACATATGCAACTCTGGCCTGGCTTTCATTTCTCCTGTCTGTTCTTCCTTGGCCCTGAGGACATTCAAATGCCCTATGACCTTCTTCTCCACAGTGAAAACATGTTCCACGGAAGCCACCTCTTCCAGATCCTTGTTCTCTTCCTCTTCCTCTCTGATCTCTATTATTCTGATCCTAAAAATGATTGAAATTATTTCCTCACTGATTCTGACTGCTACTGGCCTCATCCTTCTTTTTCGGATCTTCATTTCGGCCACCATATGACCGTCCACCACGACCTCTTCCATTTTGTCTGCTCTCAAACTTCTTGTTCAGCTTTTCCTCTACTTTTAGGGCAAACTGGTATGCCTGTTCAATACTGTTCATTCGAACCAGATTCAGCTCCTCCTGAATGCTTGGCCTTAACCCATTAAGGTATCGGGCAACTTTCTCCTTATCAGCTTCTGCATGGCCTGTTCTGATGAGAAGTCGGTAGAACTCCTCTGTATACTCCTGAACAGATCTTCCTGCTTGCTTCAAACTCTGCATTTTCTTCAGTAGGTCAAGCTCATAATCAACAGGAATGAACTGTCGCTTTAATTTATCCACCATCCGATCCCATCTTGTGATTTTATCTTTCCCTCTTCTATTTCGCTCTAATTGAATTTCTTGCCACCAGATCTTCGCATGACCTTTCAATCTGGCCTTTGCAAATTTGACCCTATCAGGATCCTCAACATCTTCGTACTCAAAATATTCCTCACATTCATTGATCCAGTCGATCAATTCCTCTGGGTTAAGATTTCCAGAAAATGTAGGAACCTCAATCTTAGGTCTTTTCCCAATCTTGGAAATCGCCCGAAAAAGTCTTTCTTCCTCCTGGTTCACAATTTCAGCTTCTCCTTCTTGATATTCTTCTTCGGCTTCATCCTCGCTTTCATCTCTGACATTAAGATTCATTCCTCTGCAAATCTCTTCTTGCAATGCTCGCACTTATCTCTGTAGCTCTCTAACCTCAAGTGTTACAACACCAGCTCTTCCGCCACGTTCCCTTCGTGGAGGCATTTTCACGATGCGCGCTGAAACCCTAGCCACGGTCCTGGTGCAAACTGCCTCACAGTCGGCGATCTGCTTACACACTCAAGAAATCCTGCTTTGATACCACCTGATGAAGGGTGCTCCCCTTAATACCATAAACACATAACAGATATAGAGAAACAACAACAATATGCAAGAACAGAAAATTGGCTTCTTATTATCTCCACAAATGTGGAATTACAAACTTTCAGAATTACAATATACAAAGCCACATGGGCATTCCCTTACAATATTCTGTAGGACAAAGCCTCGAACTATTACCCAGATCTACTACCCAGAACTATTCTGAACTGCCTAAGACAATAATAAAGCCTTCCTTATATAGGCAATTTTCCACCGCCTGGGAAGGTTCCAGAATTTTTAGCCAATAAGGCCGACCAAACTTAGAATTATTTTATTTTACATTTTATTACATCATAGTCGGCTCAAAATAACCTTTGAAACCCGAACAAAAATTTTGAAGAAAATTATTTCTTGCTATTTCAGGTGGCCCAACTTCCAAAGACCATAAGTCATCACCAGTTGACCCGATCGGCTATTATAACCCCATTTCAGAAATGCCACAAAGCGCTCTATAGGCTTGATTGGCGCAAGCGCCCATCACTCAAATTTTTGACCTCATCCGGCGCCTCTAAAGCCTTCAAAACTGAGTTCAAAGTTTCTGTACCCTGCTGCCAATACCGAAAATCTTCAATATCTTCCAATATACACTTGATCTGGCAATGAAACTTTACTGGCAGACTTATATGACCAAAATGAACCTCCAAGAAAGAAATCAGATCATTCTGAGCACATACAAAAATTACCAAAAATAGTAACTTTCCAAAAATAGCAGCTCTGCACAAAATAGCCTTTATTGAATACAAAAATAGAAATATTTTTGGGTGATGCAAGATTGCTCTTACACTCAGGATGCTCCTGCATCATACACACACACACACACAATTTCTTTTGTCATATTTTCATATTAACTTCTTTAGCATGATTAATACCATAAGTATATATATTTTAATTTCTTAATTAAATAAATTTATATATATGTACCTATATATAATAAAGAACATTCTCTATTATATATATCGGTGCACATATATCTACGTTGTGATTTAATTACATTATTAATTTAAGCCAATGGTTATCTATCACAAATGATTTTATCCGACTGAAGCTGCAAATCATCAACACTCCCACTTAGCTAGGGAGGATAATAATGAGTATATCAACACAAAGTGAAAAGAGATATCACCTTATTGTAATACTATATTTTATGACATGTTCATGGATATCATGTTTGGAGATATCTACCATAATGATATCATCTCATGATATCAAGAGTAATGGCCTACAAATATCAATTCTCATGATATTTGCCAAGTACTTAGAGTAATGGCCTATGCATATAAAGTCTCATGATATTCACCAAGTACTCATGATGTCCATAAGGTACGTGCACCCGTATCAGCTATGTGATACCTACCATAGGGACATTATAATCATGGTTTGTTTACAGAATCCATCATGGTATATCTACACAATACAACTTGTAGATATCTATCTCTTAGTAGATATTGATTTACAAGATATGATCTATCATGATCTACTTAGATATCAACCATATGATATCCATCTTGATAGAAGATCAAGCTATTGTAAGATCATCACCTTGCAATAACTGCCAGAAGTACAAGTGATAATCATTTAGAAGTCGTCACTTCTTCATGATGTACACAGGGCCCATAAAGTCATGAATTAACACTCATGATACAATAGAAATATTTTATTAGTACAATGATCAAATATGATGAGACTTATTCTCAATAATTACAACCATACCAAACTTTCCTTTGAAGTATTCTTCCTTCATTTTTGCAAGAGGTTTGGTGAGGATGTCTGTTATCTAGTCGTCTGTACTGACATACTTCAAATCAACTACATTCTTCTCCACCATGTCTCTAATGTAGTGATAAGTTATCTCAATGTATTTAGATATTTTATGAAATACTAGATTTAGGGAGAGTTTTATGAAACTTTGGTTGTCACAATGGATGATGGTAGGATCTAGTGGTTTCCCAAGTAATCCAACTAGAAGTTTTCTAAACCATACTACTTCTCGTGCTCCCATAGATGCTTCAATATAAACTTCTTCTTTGGAGCTCTGAGCCACTAATGATTACTTTCTATTGAACCAAGATAGCATAGCTACTCCTAAACTAAAGCAACATCTTAAGTTGCTTTTACGATCCACAATATTTCTAGCCCAATCTGAATCAGTGTACTCATAAAAGTTAAGATCTAAATATTTATATCTTAAGACATATCTGATTGTGACACAAAGATACCTTAAGATGTGTTTAGCTGCTACTAAGTATAATTTCTCTAGTTTGGTGTTTACCAAGTACATCAGAGATCCAATTATATGTCTGTAGAGAGTAGGATCTGTAGTCTCTGAAATCAGTAGCTGCTTCTTTAGCTTGTGTAGATTTGTTTCCATTGGAGTAGACATAGGCTTGCAATCCATCATCCTGAATATTTTTAGGATGTTAATAGTATACTTCCCTTGATTTAGAATAATGTCATTTATCTACTACCATACTTTAAAACCTAGGAAGCAGTGAAGAATTCCTAAATCTTTCATGCCAAATTTGGATGCAAGATCTTGTTTTCACTTAGTGATTATATGATCTTCTCATGTGATTAAAAAATCATTAGCATAAAGAATTAGAATCAAAATATCTCCATTTATTACCTTGAAGTATAGATTTGGGTGTGCATCATTTTTGGATAAACCAAGTCTTGATAGATAATGATATATCCTTTCATACCAAGCTCGAGGAGCTTGTTTGAAACTATGTAGTGCTTTCTTCAATTTGTAGACATGGGAATTCTTCTCATGCACTAAAAATCCCTTAGGTTTCTATAGGTATACTTCTTCTTCAATCACTCCATTTAGGAAGGAAGTCTTTACATCCATTTGATAAATTTTTTATCCATTAGATGCAGGCATAGAAATTACAACTCTGGCTAAGGTATACCTGGCAACTAGAGAAAATGTTTCTTCATAGTCAATACCTTCTTTTTGAGAGAAGCCTCTTGCAACAAACCTAGCCTTGTGTTTTTCAATGCTTCCATCTGTTGCATGTTTGATTTTAAATAACCACTTGAAGGAGACCACTGATTTGTCTTTGGGTCTAGGTACAATATCCCAGACATCATTATTGAGAATGGATTTATACTCTTCTATCATGGCATCCTTCCAAGTTTGATGTTGAAGGGATTCCTCTACATTTGAGGGCTCTAAATTTATAAGTTCACTCATGAGTTTAACATAACTGGAAAATATATTTGGTCTTTTTCTTTCTCTAAAAGTTCCTAGAGGGGCTGAATATTTTCCTACTTCTTCAATCATCTTCCTAGACCATAGAGGTCTTTTCTTATTTACTCTAGATTCATCAAAGGTATCCATGGGTTCAATGAAATTATTGTCTTCTATGATTTCTTGAGTCTCTCTCTGAATCTTAGGAGAGGGATCCTTTTGAGGATCTTCATCATTTATTTCATTTTCATCCTTGGATCTTTTAAATGCATTATCTTCTTCAAATATCACATCTTTTCTTAATTCAATGTGTCTTTGTCCTGGAATGTAAAATCTATAGGCCTTAGAAGTTTCACTATACCCAACAAGAATTCTCTCCTTCCCAAAAGGCTCTAATTTAGATCTTTTCTCTTTAGGGATGTGAATATAAACTGCACAACCAAATATTCTCAGGTGACTTATACTAGGTTTAATTCTAGTTAATGCTTCTTTAGGGGTTTTTTTGGGAGTGTGGGCATCTATTCTAGATGTATACAATAGTACTAGAAGCTTTAGACCAAAGATAAGTTTCTAGGTTTTAATCATGCATCATGGCTTTTGCAGCTTCAACAATAGTTTCATTCTTTCGTTCTGCAACTCTACTTTGTTGAGGGTTGTATGGAATAGTGAACTCCCTCTTAATCCCAATATTTTTGCAAAAGTTTTGAAAGATTTCTGAAGTGTAGTCCCTCCCATTCTCTATTCTTAGTATTTTAATCCTCTTCCCTAATATGTTTTCTACTAGAGTCTTAAATTCTTTAAACCTCATAAGAATCTCTTTAGACTCTTTACATTTTAGAAATTATATCCATGTCTTCCTAGAGTAGTCATCTACAAAGATAATATAATACAAAAATCCTCCTACGGAGGGAACAAACATAGGTCCACATAGACCAGAATGAACAAGTTCTACTACAATTTTAGATTTACTTTCACTATTCTGAAAAGTGATTTTGGTGTTCTTCCCTAATGCACAACCTTTTCAAGTTTGTTCATGTTCATGTTTGAGTTTAGGTAGTGCTATTACCATCTTCTCTAAAGAGGGTAAGCCACAAAAATGAAAATGTCCTAGTCTCTTGTGCCAAATTTCACTTGCATTGATTGACTTGTGGATTAAGGCTTGAGAGGGAGAAGTACATATCTTGTAGAGGAATCCATGCCTTATTCCAATAGTATGATCATTCTTAATGTTTGAGGTCTTGGGCCAAGCTAGTACTTTCCCTTCCATGAAAGTAAATTTGTACCCTTTGTCTTCGAGTGCTGAAATATAGACTATATTTATTTTGATCCTGGGTATAAATAGTACACTTGTGAGTTGGAGAAAGATGCCTATTTGAGGTTGAAGGTAAAAGTAACAAATCCCTTTATTGGATAATTTGTATTGTCTCCAATAGTTACTTCTAGTTCATCAAAATTTTCCTCTATGAAATCTAGATGTTCTCTAAAGCCTGTTATATGCTAGGAAGCCCTACTATCTATCACCCAAGTGCTTAGTCTATTTGAAACTTGACTAGATAGGGTAGAGTAAAATACAAGTTTCTCTGAATCCATATCCATGCTTTTTTTACCGACTTCAATGAAAGAGGCTTGAGGTTTGGGTCTATCAGGACACTTCACTACAAGATGACCATATTTGTCACATCTATAACATTGCACTTTAGATAGGTCCCTCCTTTTCTTGAATGATTATTTCCCACTTGTATCCTTGCCCTTTTTCCTTTTGAAGTTATTCTTCTTTCCTCTTTTGTGAGATTGAGTGGTGAGAATATGAATGTCTTCTTTTGTGGAATTCATACCGATCCCTCTAGTCATTAATCTAGACTCTTCTTGAACACAGTCTACTTTCAATCAGTCAAATTTAGGAAGTTTGGAGTGAGCACTTACCCATTAAATAAAAGATTCCCATGAGACATGAAGTCCATTTAGGGCTATCATTGTTAATTCCTTACTATCAAAAGTATGACCAATTGTGGAGATTTGATTTCTCAAATATGTTATCCTCATAAAGTATGAGGTGATAGTCTCTCCTTGATTCATCTTCATGTGGTGAAGTTGATTTTTAAGAGAAAGAACCCTACTAGTGTTGTTGATCTTGAACATGTCTTCTAGGGCCTTGAACATAGCATATGTTAAGTCTAATTTGATGATAATAGACAATATGTGATCTTTCACTTCATCTACCAATAATTTCATTGCTTTGGTGTTGTTCTTTTCCCATTGAATCTTTTCATATTTCCCACTAGGTTCAGAGTCTGCATTTTCCACCATCATTTTTAACTCATGCTCTTTTAATGTAAGCATCATTCAGAATTTCCAAGCTAAAAAGTTTGAAGAACCTTCAAGTCTAACTCCATTCACCATCTTGACAAATGTAATATTTTTCAAAAAATATTTATAGTAGTTAGATTGCCTTAATGTTGGAAATATGATCTGATCTTTTTCTCACACCTTCTCTAATACCATGTTAAATTTTTGCTAATAGATATCAGGAATAATTCTCTCAGAATTACTTGTCTTCTTTATTATCTATATTCCTGATCAATATGGTAGGTACAGACTGTATCTTATAACATAAAAATGCTATGAAAATTATTATCACCGAAGAGGTTGATATCACTAGAGACTATGGTAATTATGTTTCACTGTGTATATCAATCCGATTCGGTTTGCATAGTATATATGTGCGAAGGGGTGGGGACATGTCCACGGATGGACATGCCTCCACATTACATGGAGACATGTTCCTTTGTGGACATGGTTCCACATCACATTAGTGAGAAATCCTCTTAGTTGATATCGTTACCATTTATCACATAAACGTTTCTCTATTACAATTGGGAGATATATAATATGTTTAGTGATCAACATAATTAATATGTTTAATAATATATTTGGAAATATATATATATATATATATACATATAATTTCCTTTATCATAATTTCATATTAATTTCTTCAGCATGATTAATAACATAAGTATATATATTTAAATTTCTGGGTATGTGCAAGATCATGAGGGGCCAAAAAGTGGCGATGTAAAAAAATCCACTTTTCAGTCATCCAAAAGTGCATGAAAATGTATGTTGAATTTTTATTAGGCCTGGGTGCAATACACCTGGGCAAACCCAACACCAAAGCACAAGCCTTATCGGGTACCCAGTATTTTTGGGTACTTGAAACGTGTGGCATAAATCAAAACCCGCGAGCCATTTTCCTCATTTATCCTCACATTTTGGGTTTGGAAAATGGCTCCAAATATCATATACGATATTTTCAGGTACCTGATTGTGCCAACAACAAATTTGACTCCACAGTTGATTCGGTAAGTAAATTCTTGCTATATCTTGATTAATTTCTTTCATTTTCATGTTAAATGTTGTTTTTTTGGTTAAAATAGGGTTTTGTATTGATTATTTTAAATAATATATGAAATTAATTTGAAATTTATATTTGTTTATTATTTAATCAGGCATGACTAACAACAATGAAGATAATAACCCTCCCCCACCAAATAATGATCCTGAAAATAATCCAGAACCACTTCAAAACCCTCAATCTTTAGAGGATTTGATACAAGAGAACTTGAACACTATACAGGGCTTTAGAAACATGTATTAGAATATACCTACATTAGCTCCTATGCTTGCCACCCTAAATACCATTGCTGAAAACATTGACACCCTTACGCAACAACATAATGCTGCTCTTCATTGGCGTGATGATATGCATGCCCAATTTGATGACGGGCTTGACCATGATAGGGTTGCGGCCCTTAATATAACTAAGGAAGATATAGCCTCCCTTTTTGTTAATCCTAAAACTAGATTAAAAGTTGACCCCAAAATTCCCAAATTATCAATAAAATGGTGCACAAATGAAGCAATGCACACATACTTTTGGGATCATTGGTGGATGGTTTTTGATAAACCACCCCATAGCAATTCAGAGCTCCATTTCTATTTCATAAAAAATTGTATGTTGAGTTTGTTCTTGGTCACGATGTTAATTATTTTAGCATGAGGCCCAACATGGGCATAGGTGGAGGAGCTCCTCAAACTAGGCCATTTGCCCAGCGCAAAAAGGCCACTACCTTTGTCCCCCCCACTGATGTTGCACCCCCTCCTCTAGTGCAGCATCCCAATATCATTGTAGAGGCTGCCTCATAGAGTATTAGGGTCATTCATTTGTTGAGTGATCAGTTGATCACACATACCAGGTCATTGTTGCCTCCTAGTGTGGATGATGCTGGCGCATTGACATCTGGCCAGAGTTCACATGTATGCCTACCCCATATTTGTATTATATGCAAGAATATGTGCCTCAAACCACTTACTTATGTTGATACATATCAGTATGTTATTGATGAGGAGGATACAAGAGACATAGCTATAGAGGCTGCAACACCTCATGGAGCATCTACATCTCATGAGAGTGCTCAGGAGGGGTACGCAGAGCCATGGACTCCTGTTGATACGGTAAGAGTAAACATTATAAATAAATTTGTCACATGACTTATTTAATTTAAAAATAATTTATTTATTTAGATTAGTTTTAATGATTGCATGCACTTATGTATATATATTTGTTCCATTTATGTTTAGTTGATGACAGAGGAGGAGTTGAGACAGGTGGATGACTCCACACTTTCGGCCATTTCATTTGGCCTTGACACCTATACGGTATATTAAAAATTATGTACCCATTAGTTTTTTTTATATCATTTGGTGTACATGCTTAAATATCTATCAATTAGAGCAATAAAATTC
Source organism: Chamaecyparis obtusa (assembly GCA_027943335.1). Classification (NCBI taxonomy): domain Eukaryota; kingdom Viridiplantae; phylum Streptophyta; class Pinopsida; order Cupressales; family Cupressaceae; genus Chamaecyparis; species Chamaecyparis obtusa. Next base: position 16,517 of record BSBK01001382.1, read on the forward strand.
ATACATTTACTAATATATTGTCATCTTATTGTACTCTTGTAGGCTACAACTAATGTTAGTAGGGGGCACGAGGGGGTTCCTTCTTCATGTGCTGACAAAGGAAAGGTAATTAATTGTTTAAGATTAATTATGCATGCATATGTATGCCACTTGTGTGTAGTAATAAATATTTTACTTTTATTTTATTGTATAGGGTGTGGCTCTTGATGATGTCCCGACACAAGTTCGGGAGCCTAGGCTAATATGCATCTTGATTTAGAGTGATAGCCCGATTGTACGTAGACTTTTACATATTGTTATTTGTATTTTGTAACTAGGGTTGTTATGATGAAGTACATTTATATATAATTGATAATCTTTTTACTCTCATAGGTTACTCTCAGTGTGAGGGAGGGCCCACGAGAATCTTTCATATCTTTGTTGACCCAACCCACTATTCCAGAGGAGGGATCATCGGATGTAAGTTTTAATTTTAGTTCAATCAATTTGTAATTTTATTATGCTATCATCCTATTTTGTAGATTTATTACTCTATGTTGCACCGCTCTACTAATCTCATTATTGCAAATATATATTTATAGGTCGGAGTTGGTTATGGTGGAATTGTCCCTTCACTACCAAAGACTTATGTTAGGACACCTAATCGTGTTAGGCGACCGAGAGGCCAGGTACAGATGTTTGTATTCAGTTATAATTTTAATTAAATTAGTGTTTGAATTATGAATTTTATATATATATATATATATATATATATATATATATATATATATATATATATATATATGTACAAATCATATAAATTAAGCAATCTAACTTGGGTTTGAACTCATTTTTGATACAGGATCAATCAGAGCCAAACACTTCTTCAAAGATGCGACATTTTGATGATCCCCCTATGACATAGGATGTAGTTTTAGTTTTGTGGTCATTTAGAGATGCCACTTGGCACATTTTGAGATGGCATATATGCCACATTGTACACCTTGAAACATTGATTTTGTAGACATTTTGAAATGGCATGTGCCATATTTGTATATGGAGATACTTTTGATACATTTGATACTTTCTATATATAGAACATGTTCATTTTTATGTTATATTTGTGTCATCTTTTGTATACATATTTATTATTCATGTTTATGGAATTGAATGGTGAAGTTATATCTTGACTATGATTATCATTATGATTTAAATTATATCTTGTTGAAGTTATATGTCAATTTATTTGAATTTTTTTATAATAGATGTAATAAATTACCCTGATGTAATAATTTACGCAGGTGTAATAAATTAATAGATGTAATGGATTTTTTGTCCTCAGTCACATACCTTGGGTCACTTGGGTTGAGCGTGGTCACGAGCGTTCTAGTGACTCCATAGGTGGAACAGGGTTGTCATTGGCATTAATCCAACCAACCATAGCCAATGGAGCAGATGGTTCAATGCCAGGATGGATGGTTTGAAAGATACATTGCGGAGCTACTTTCAACTGACCCTTATTGCAAGTTTTGGCATTGACTGAGATCACCTTGCCAAATGAAAATGAAGTTGAATCGCCCAAAACTAAGAGAGGTTATTGTAGAAATAAAAAACATGATCCCATAGCCCCTAACAGTTTGTCAATACCTCTCACGAGGTCTGAGATATGAGCATTAGAAGATCACTGCCCAATCGTGCTTAGTGCACCTTGGGGTCACTTGGGTCAAGCATGGTCGCGAGCACTCTAGTGACTCTGTGGGTGGAACAGGGTTGTCACTAGTGTTTACCTGGCCAACCAGAGCTGATGGAGTAGATGGTTTGATGCCAGGACAGATGGTTTGAAAGATACATTGCAGAGCTACTTTCAATTGACCCTCACTGCAAGTTTAGGCATCGACTGAGATCGCCTTGCCAAATGAAAATGAAGTCAAATCACCCAAAAATGAGAGAGGTTATTGTAGACCTCAGAATCATGATCTCGTAGCCTTTGATCATTTTTTGATATGTCTCACAAGGTCTGAGATACAAGAATCAAAAGATCACTGCCCAATTATGCTTAGTGCACCTTGGGGTCACTTGGGTCGAGCATGGTGCGAGCGTTCCAGTGACTCCATGGGTAGAACAGGGTTTTCACTGGAATTTACCCAGCCAAATGGAGCTGATGGAGCAGACGGTTTGATGCTAGGATGAACGGTTTGAAAGATACACTGTAGAGCTACTTGTAACTGACCCTCACTGCAAGTTTTGGCATCGACTGAGATTGCCTTGCCAAATGCAAACAAAGTCGAATCACCCAAAACTGAGAGAGGTTATTGTAGACCTCAGAAACATGATCATGTAGCCCCTAACATTTTGTCGATACCTCTCATGAGGTCTGAGATACGAGCCTCGGAAGATCACTGCCCAATTGTGCTTAGTGCACCTTCGGGTCACTTGGGTCAAGCGTGGTCGTGAGCATTCCAATGACTTCATGGGTGGAATGGGGTTGTCATTGGAGTTTACCTAGCCAATCAGAGCCAATGGAGCAGATGGTTTGATGCCAGGACAAACAGTTTGAAAGATACACTATAGAGCTACTTTCAACTGACCCTCACTGCAAGTTTTGGCATCAACTGAGATCACCTTGCCAAATTCAAATGAAGTTGAATCACCCAAAAGAGAGAGAGAGGTTATTATAGACCTTGAAATCATGATCTTGTAGCCCCTGATGGTTGGTCGATACCTCTCACGAGGTCCAAGATGTGAGCCTCGAAAGATCGCTGCCTAATCGTGCTTAGTGCACCTTGGGGTCACTTGGGTCAAGTGTGGTTGTGAGCGTTCTAGTGACTCTATGGGTGGAATGGGGTTGTCACTGGTGTTTACCTGGCCAACTAGAGTTGACGGAACAAATAGTTTGATGCCAGGATGGACGGTTTGAAAGATACACTTTAGAGCTACTTTCAACTGACCCTCACTGAAAGTTTTGGCATCGACTAAGATCACCTTTCCAAATGCAAATGAAGTGAAATTGCCCAAAACTGAGAGAGGTTATTGTAGACCTCAAAATCAAAATCCTGTAGCCCATGATGATTTGTCAATACCTCTCACGAGGTTTGAGATATGAGCCTCAAAAGATCGCTGCCTAATCGTGCTTAGTGCACATTGGGGTCACTTGGGTCGAGTGTGGTTGTGAGTGTTCCAGTGACTCCGTGGGTGGAACAAGGTTGTCACTGGTGTTTACCTGGCCAACTAGAGCCGATGGAGCATACATTTTGATGCCAGGATGGATGATTTGAAAGATACACTTTAGAGCTACTTTCAACTGACCCTCACTGCAAGTTTTGGCATCGACTGAGATCACCTTGCCAAATGCAAACAAAGTCGAATCACCCAAAACTGAGAGAGGTTATTGTAGATCTCAGAATCAAAATCTTGTAGCCCATGATGGTTTGTGGATACCTCTCATGAGGTCTAAGATACAAGCCTCATAAGATCGCTGCCTAATTGTGCTTAGTGCATCTTGGGTTCACTTGGGTCAAGCATGGTTGCGAGCGTTCTAGTGACTCCGTGGGTGGAATGGGGTTGTCATTGGCATTTACCCGACCAATCAAAGTTGATGGAGAAGATGGTTCAATGCCAGGATAGACAATTGAAAGATACACTTTAGAGATACTTTCAACTAACCCTTACTGCAAGTTTTGGCATCGACTAAGATCACCTTTCCAAATGCAAATGAAGTTGAATCACCCAAAACTGAGAGAGGTTATTGTAGACCTTGGAATCATGATCCTATAGCCCTTGATGGTTTGTCGATACCTCTCATGAGGTCTGAGATATGAGCATTGGAAGATCACTACCTAATTGTGCTTAGTGCACCTTGGGGTCACTTGGGTCGAGTGTGGTTACGAGCATTCCCATGACTCCATGGGTAGAATGGGGTTGTCACTAGCATTTACAATGTCATGAAGGTGAACCACCAACTTATAGTCCACACCATTTTTAGTAATGAAAAAGTTAACCCTTTTACTCTCCCGTGTAAACTCATAAAGCATGTCACTTGCAGACCATAAAACACACAATGCATTATGGTACACTGGGTAGCCTGCAAGCAGTTGTGTTTCATAGATTGAGTAAGTATTCCTTGGGAACATGTCCTTGTCTGTAGTGGAAAAAATTAGGTTTTCATTCTGAAACAAGAGAAGACCCAAATGGGAAAGCATGCACACTTCTTTTCTTGACCTGGTTCCGTTGCAATGACTATTAGTGGTATGTTTGAAATTTGAACTATCAAACTAATCATGATTAAGCCAGTCAACACTCTACTAAAATTCAATTATTTTTAATATTCTGCCACCCCTCCCAAAACCCAATAACAAAGACTGAATATTAGGACATTTATTTTTCTTTACTTTAGAATACATTGTTCATGGAGCTTATTATGTTTGAGGTTTAAATTCTATACATTTCCTATGTTTTTATGTTTCATACCATTATACCTCCCACCCAAAGGGACATTCAGTCTCTTTAGATGTACAAGCCACCTTTGTAAATGTTAACTTCCTCAATCAAAACACAACTGGACTCACGTATAAAAACCACAATTTAGCATTTAAGGCGTGCTCCAGTGATAGCCCACATTTTCCAACTAACCAAAAAATCAATCTTTTTAAGGCTTTGGACAACCCAAATCCATTACCATACACATCACATGTTCCATTTCCTTAAAGCCACACATGCACATCTTATAACATCCCAAACTTCTTGACCAGCTATATATCTTTTCCATATACATCCTAACTCTAGCATGCAAAACCACGAACCATATTTCTTGATTGTTTGACATGAGCTTTCAAAGCATCAAAGATTGTTTGAAATGATAAAAAATAATATCCTTAAAGCATTAGAAAAAACAATCAAACATGTAAGAATTCAAACCATGCAAATAACATAAGTAAATGACATGTAAGATCCCTTGTTGGCACTATTGGCCACCCATACATGATTTTGGTCATAAGTCCTTATCAAGACTTCTGGGACATTTAACTTTTAAATCAAATTGATTGTTACAAATCATCATTATAGGCTTAAAAAGATCTCAATTAACCATTAAGGATCCTTTTGTCCTTCTATCTCTGATTGGATCCATGGTGACTGTAGGTGTCTTCATAGGTGCTCCTGCACAAGTTACAATCCACATACAAAACCAAGTTTATTGACTCAAAATACAATCTAAGAAAGGTGAAATTAATGTATTGAAATTAAGATTAATGAACTTAGAAAACAATGCACTAAGTTAACTTATTACCTAGTCAAGTGTTCCTAAAGGGTCATCTCTTTGCTTCAGGGTCTCCAATAGTGCTTCATGATCAACAATACTAATAGTCCAAAGTTTTTTTGTCTTTGGTCTTCCTTGATGCTTTGAAAACTTGAAATTTGTTGCTATAACAAGGTGTGAATATGTGAGAATAGTTTTGTGCTTCTCATAGTCTTCAAATGCAAGAATTCCATTCTTTCTAATCATGTATGTTTGCAGCCATGTTCCAGCAACAACAACTGAACCGGTAGGATATCTGAACCCATCACCATCTATCATCAGTTGTACAAGCTTTTGTTTAACTCGTACACAACGTGCTAACCAATAATTTGACCTCTCATCATTCCCCTGTGGTGCAACGAATGTAAAAACATCTCCTGGCTGTAGAAGATTTGAAAGATGGTCATATTCAACTGAAGTGTCCATGTCATCATTTCTTATAGAGAGTGTCAAAGATAAAGGAGTTAGATACTGTGGAACCCATGTATCCACCCACTCACTTGACTCACAATGATCCCAATCATACTGAAAACACATGGGGCAAAAACAAGCCAACTCTCATGTCCAAATGGTCAATGTACTACTATTGGAGCTTCATAATGAATGAATTTTTGAAGAGTCTTTCACTATTTGACAATCCAATCTATCTCCTATAGTTCCCTCCTCAACCAGCCAAAAGAATCTACACACTGTAGAATCAAGAGTCTCCCTTGTGACAATGCTAAAGCACACTAATCAACAATAGAACAAGCATCAAGAATTACAAGACATGAAATCCTCAATTTCTCCTTAACTAGAGCTCTCTTCACACACACATGCTCCATCATGCTCCCCTTTCCCATGCCCTGACTCAAAAAAACTCCAAATATGAGGTACACCTCTCTCCACATGCATTATACACAACCAATAAAACATTCTAGAATTCTTAAATTGACTGGTGCAATTATCCGATCAAATGAGATGCCTATCCATATCAATACCATTTTCCTTTAAAAAGTCAAAATAGTTCTAGAAACAATGTTGAACAAACTCATGAGAGTGAGACCTATCGTCGCTCATATAAAAATGGTACTCTCTGATTATCTTTCACTCATATTTTGTTCTATCAGGGGAATTACTATATGTGATGTGTACAAAAATAGCAACCTGAATGGAATTGTAATATTGAGCTTGAGTCTCACTTTGGGGCTGCAATGTATATTTCTCAGCAAAGTATACAACTAATATAATAGTTCCAATGGGGAAAGTGTCCTTACACATCTTGAATTGTTGATCCAACCATTGAGACCTATGACTATGCCTTGCATACTTGTAAAAAAGATTTGTCTTGAAATCTGAGATAAAATTAGCAACATTGTATTCTTTTGCAACTAACTCACATCTAGAGCCTTCACCTCTAGTCTTCAATGTATATTTCACTATTTTATATACCTTTTTTTGGATGAGTTTCTTTCAAAAATTGTGTTCTAAACCCTCATGAAAAAATGTCCTAAACTTGGACAAGCCACCACATTCTGAGCACTTGGCATTTAAGCAATATTTTTTATAAAATAAACAACCATCATCTCTATGACATAAAAATTGATCTAGCAAGTCTCTTGATGATTTGGGAAGACCACTTGCACCACAATCCTCTAGCATTTCATTAGTATGAAAAGTAGAACAAATGGACCGTAATAATTCATGATGCATTGAAAACTCAACATGATATTTGCAACAACATGTATTTCGAATCTTAAGGGGAACACAATAAAATGGCTTCATGGATTCAAAAGACCTTTGTGATATTTTCAATGTTGGATGTGTCTCACAAATTCTTTTATACAACATTGTTTGACTTACCTCCACATAATGTTTAGGATGTGGAGTGCGGTCTTGATTTCCAACTCTCAACTTCAAGACATCCTTCACATTTTGTGACACTCTTGAGTTAGCATCCCAAAATTGTTGAATTTCATCCTTGACAACATCTGTTAGCTTCTTATCGAAACATGAAATTCTCCCACCATAAGCCCATGTATCAATTTGAAGCGGATCATAAAGTCTTTCTCTTCTTGCAAGTTCTCTACCCAAAGTTTTACGGTCTATATTGAAGTCAACACAAGTTTGTCTCATCAAACAAGCCTTTCTCAACTGATGACTTACTAAGGAGGTTGTAATAACCCTCAGAGAAACTCTCTTGTCTTTTTCTCTGCTAGTCTTCCCAATGCTATTGAGAGCATTGAAAAGATTCTTCACAACAATGACATTTCTCTCCATTTTCTTGTTCACATGAATCTTCAATTTCACAAGCATAGGTCTCATCTTTTGCATCTTTAACAACTGCACAAAAATTTGACATTGCTCAACCAATGTCTTGTATCCAAAAAATTGATCATAAAGTCTTGAAGCCCACAACCTAATGGTTCTATGTGACCTCTTTCCTTCCCAATTATTCATAATGTTCTCCTCAATTTCAATTAACCATTTAGGTGTTCTTTCAAGCCCCGAATTTGAAGATTGATTATCTTTATTGCAAGGGACTTCATTTTGCAAATAATTTGGAGATGTGTAACATTCATGTGGTTCTTGTGCAACATTTTTTATTCCCCAAGTCTACATTTTCAATCTCCATTTGTAAATTTTCATCTTCATTCCATTCATTGTCATTCCCCAAATCTACATTTTCATTCACCAAGTCTACATTTTCATCTTCACTCCATACATTGTTATTCACAAAATTAATTTCCATATTATTTTCAAATTCAACATCCTCTTCACTTGCAACTACATTTACGGGGTCACCTTGATTAATGTTTAACATACCTTCTCCCCTTCTTTGATGATTTTCGCTATCTTTTTCCCTATATGCTTGAATTTATTCATCCATCACCTTCCTCTTCTATTTAGCCTTTCGACGACTGCTGATTCCCATGGTGAGACCACAAGTTGACAAAAAACAAAAAATGGGCCCCAAATCACTTTTTTTTCCTACAACTTGTGAAAAAAGTCTAAAATCCCGTGCTTCTTTGGTTTGTGGGGACAGGGAATATTTTGGTCAAAGTTACACCAGTCAATAATCAGGTACCTGATTTAATCGGCTACCCAATTTAATCAGCTACTCGATATTCCCAGGAACATGAAAAAATGGTGGGAGTAAATGAAAAAATTGAACTTTTATATATAAAAAGAGGTATATAATATATATATATATATATATTATATATATATACTAATGTATTATATACTAATGTATTATATACTAATGTATTGTATACTAATGTATATAATATATATAATGTATTATATATTAATGTATATAATATATATACTAATGTATTATATACTAATTTATATAATATATATAATGTATTCAAAAAAATACCTCCACAGTTGATTTGATGATAGACAGTTTTAGCTCAAGTCCTCTTGAAAGTATCCAGCACAAGATTTTTCTACAGACTCCTTGTAATTTCAGCGGTCTGACTATACTGAATAAGTAGATGTCAATGGACTTCCCCTCGATTGAATACAATCAATTGATTTTTTAACTCTCAAAAAGAAATTTCACAAAGATGTAGAACAACCGTATGCTCATCATCTGTTCTAGAAACTAATAGTGGCATTCCAATGTGTCTAAAGGGGTCATGGGGACTTCCTAGGGGTCCTAATGCATGATAAGCTGTACTAGGACCCCTAGGAAGTCCCCATGACTTGTTATGACAAATTTGAACCCTCAAGTGTGTCTGAAGGGGTTGTAGGACCCCTTAGGACACACTTGAGCATTCCAATGTGTCGAAAGGGGTCATGAGGACTTCCTAGGGCCCTAACATGTGATAAGGCATAATAGGACCCCTAAGAAGTCCCCACAACCCCTTTTGAAACATTTGAACACTCAAGTGTGTCTGAAGGGGTCGTAGGACCCCTTAGGACACACTTGAGGGTTCCAATGTGTCCATAGGGGTCATGGGGACTTCCTAGGGGTCCTAACACATGATAAGGCATACTAGGACCCCTAGGAAGTCCCCATGACCCCTTTTGACACATTTGAATGCTCAAGTGTGTCCAAAGGGGTCATAGGACCCCTTAAGACACACTTGAGCATTCCAATGTGTCCATAGGGGTCAAGAGGACTTCCTAGGGGTCCTAACATGTGATAAGGTGCACTAGGACCCCTAGGAAGTCCCTATGACCCCTTTTGACACATTTGAACCCTCAAGTGTGTTCGAAGGGGTCGTAGGACCCCTTAGGACACACTTGAGCATTTGAATGTGTCGAAAGGGGTCATGGGGACTTCCTAGGGGTCCTAACATGTTATAAGGTGTACTAAGACCCCTAGGAAGTCCCCATGACACCTTTTGACACATTTGAATGGTCAAGTGTGTTCAAAGGGGTCGTAGGACCCCTTAGGACACACTTGAGGGTTCCAATGTGTCCATAGGGGTCATGGGGACTTCTTAGGTGTGCTAACACGTGATAAGGCATACTAGGACCCCTAGGAAGTCCCCATGACCCCTTTTGACACATTTGAACACTCAAGTGTGTTTGAAGGGGTCGTAGAACCCCTTAAGACAAACTTGAGCATTCCAATGTGTCCATAGGGGTCATGAGGACTTCCCAGGGGTCCTAACGCGTGATAAGGTGTACTATGACCCCTAGGAAGTCCCCATGACCCCTTTTGACACATTTGAATGCTCAAGTGTGTCCAAAGGGGTTGTAGGACCCCTTAGGAAATACTTTAGGGTTCCAATGTGTCCATAGGGGTCATGGGGACTTCCTAGGCATCCTAATGCGTGATAAGGCGTACTAGGACCCCTAGGAAGTCCCCATGACCCCTTTTGACACATTTGAGCTATCAAGTGTGTCCAAAGAGGTCATAGGACCCCTTAAGACACACTTGAGCATTCCAATGTGTCCATAGGGGTCATGAGGACTTCCTAGGGGTTCTAATGCATGATAATGTGTACTAGGACTCCTAGGAAATCACCATGACCTCTTTTGACACATTTGAACACTCAAGTTCATTTGAAGGGGTTGTAAGACCCCTTAGGACACAATTGAGTGTTCCAATGTGTCCATAGGGGTCATGGGGACTTCCTATGGGTCCTAATGCATTATAAGGCATACTAGGTCCCCTAGGAAGTCCCCATGACCCCTTTTGACACATTTGAATGCTCAAGTGTCTTTGAATAGGTCGTAGGACCCTTTAAGACACACTTGAGGGTTCCAATGTGTCCATAGGGATCATGTGGACTTCCTAGGGGTCTTAACATGTGATAAGGTGTACTAGGACCCCTAGGAAGTCCCCATGACCCCTTTTGACACATTTTAATGCTCAAGTGTCTCCGAACGGGTCAGAGGACCCTCTATGACACACTTGAGGGTTCTAATGTTTCCATAGGGGTCATGGGGACTTCCTAGGGGTCCTAACAAGTGATAAGACATACTAGGACCCCTAGGAAGTCTCCATGACCCCTTTTGACACATTTGAATGCTCAAGTGTGTCCGAAAGGGTTGTAGGACCTCTTAAGACACACTTGAGGGTTCCAATGTGTCCATAGGGGTCATGGGGACTTCCTAGGGGTCGTAATGTGTGATAAGGTGTACTAGGACCGCTAGGAAGTCCCCATGATCCATTTTGACACATTTGACTACTCAAATGTGTTCAAAGGGGTCATAGGACCCCTTAAGACACACTTGAGGGTTCTAATGTTTCCATAGGGGTCATGGGGACTTCCTAGGGATCCTAACTCGTGATAAGACATACTAGGAACCCTAGGAAGTCACCATGACCTCTTTTGACACATTTGAAGGCTCAAGTGTGTCCAAAGGTGTCGTAGGACACTTTAGGACACATTTGAGGGTTCCAATGTGTCCATAGGGGTCATGGGGACTTCCTAGGGGTCCTAATGGGTGATAAGGTGTACTAGGACCCCTAGGAAGTCCCCATAACCCCTTTTGACACATTTGAACACTCAAGTGTGTCTGAAGGGATCATAGGACCACTTAAGACACACTTGAGGGTTCCAATGTGTCCATAGGGGTCATCAGGACCTCCTAGGGGTCCTAACACATGATAAGGCATAATAGGACCCCTAGGAAGTCCCCATGACCCCTTTTGAGACATTTGAACCCTTAAGTGTGTTTGAAGGGGTTGTAGGACTCCTCAGGACACACTTGAGCATTCCAATGTGTCAAAATGGGTCATGAGGACTTTCTAGGGGTCCTAATGCATGATAAGGCATACTAGGACCCCTAAGAAGTCCCCATGACCCCTTTTGACACATTTGAACCCTCAAGTTTGTTCGAAGGGGTCGTAGGACCCCTTAAGACACACTTGAGCATTCTAATGTGTCGAAAGGGGTCATGGGGACTTCCTAGAGGTTGTAACGCATGATAAGACATACTAGGACCCCTAGGAAGTCCCCATGACCCCTTTTTAGACATTTAAACCCTCAAGTGTGTTTGAAGGGGTCGTAGGACCCCTTAGGACACACTTGAGGGTTCCAATGTGTCCATAGGGGTCATGCAGACTTTCTATGGGTTCTAACACATGATAAGGCATACTAGGACCCCTAGGAAGTCCCCATGACCCCTTTTGACACATTTGAACACTCAAGTGTGTCCAAAGGGGTTGTAGGATGCCTTAAGACACACTTGAGAATTCCAATGTGTCCATAGGGGTCATGAGGACTTCCTAGGTGTCCTAACACGTGATAATGCATACTAGGAGCCCTAGGAAGTCGCCATGACCCATTTTGACACATTTGAATGCTCAAGTGTGTCCAAAGGGGTTGTAGGACCCCTTAGGACACACTTGATGGTTCCAATGTGTCCATAGGGGTCATGGGGACTTCCTAGGGTTCCTAACACGTGATAAGACATACTAGGACCCGAAGGAAGTCCCCATGATCCCTTTTGACACATTTGAACCCTCACGTGTGTTTGAAGGGGTTGTAGGACCCCTTAGGACACACTTGAGCATTCCAATGTGTCGAAAGGGGTCATTAGGACTTCCTAGGAGTCCTAACACATACTAGGAGCCCTAGGAAGTCCCCATGAACCCTATGGACACATTTGAATGCTCAAGTGTGTCCAAAGGGGTCGTAGGACCCCTTAGGACACACTTGATGGTTCCAATGTGTCCATAGGGGTCATGGGGACTTCCTAGGGTTCCTAACATGTGATAAGACATACTAGGACTCGAAGGAAGTCCCCATGATCCCTTTTGACACATTTGAACCCTAACGTGTGTTTGAAGGGGTTGTAGGACCCCTTAGGACACACTTGAGCATTCTAATGTGTTGAAAGGGGTCATGAGGACTTCCTAGGAGTCCTAACGCATGTTAAGGCATACTAGGACCCCTAGGAAGTCCCCATGACCCCTTTTGACACATTTGAACACTTAAGTGTGTCTAAAGAGATTGTAGGACCCCTTAGGACACACTTGAGGGTTCTAATGTGTCCATAGGGGTCATGGGGACTTCCTACGGGTCCTAACATGTGATAAGGCATACTAGGACCCATAGGAAGTTCCCATGACCCTTTTTGACACATTTGAACCCTCAAGTGTGTTCGAAGGGGTCATAGGACCCCTTAGGACACACTTGAGAATTACAATGTGTCAAAAGGGGTCATGAGGACTTCCTAGGGGTCCTAACATGTGATAAGGTGTACTAGGACCTCTAGGAAGTCCCCATGACCCCTTTTGACACATTTTAATGATCTAGTATGTTTGAAGGGGTCGTAGGACCTCTTAGGACACACTTGAGGGTTCCAATGTGTCCATAGGGGTAATGGGGACTTCCTAGGGGTGCTAACGCATGATAAGGCACACTAGGACCGATAGGGAGTTCCCATGACCCCTTTTGACTCATTTGAATGCTCAAGTGTGTTTGAAGGGGTTGTAGGACCCCTTAGGACACACTTTAGGGTTTCAATGTGTCCATAGGGGTCATGGGGACTTCCTAGGTATCCTAACGTGTGATAAGGCGTACTAGGACCCCTAGGAAGTATCCATGACCCCTTTTGACATATTTGAATGCTCAAGTGTCTCTGAAGGGGTTGTAGGACCCCTTAAAACACACTTGAGCATTCCAATGTGTCCATAGGGGTCATGTGGACTTCCTAGGGGTCCTAATGTGTGATAAGGTGTACTAGGACCCCTAGGAAGTCCCCATGATCCCTTTTGACACATTTGAATGCTCAAGTGTGTCTGAAGGGGTCGTAGGACCCCTAAGGACACACTTGAGGGTTCCAATGTGTCCATAGGGGTCATGGGAACTTGCTAAGGGGACTCATCTTAGCCATCCTTACCTACTCTTTAATAAAGATTCTCCAAAATTTGTTGAAAACATCCTATAGGAAAAAATGAAAATTTTCATAGAGAATATCCACAATTTGTATACAAAAGCATCATACAAGAAAAATAATGAAAAATTAATAGCTAAAAGGTAGAATTTATCATTGATGCCGGTAGTACCAAGGTCATACCCACTATTAATTCCTGGTCTATGATGTGTAGAATGAGAAAAGCAAGTGAAATGAAAGGGAAGTATGGATCAAATAGAGAAGGTGCATCAAATTGGATCAATATCATAATAGATGTAGAAAATACTGTTACGGACAAAAATATTTGCATATTAATGGGAAAGAGTGGGAAGAGCTTCTTGGACCCATGATAAAAGTTACATATAAGGAGGAAGAGCTAGGATGGGGAAAGCGAAAAAGGAAAGAAGTAAGATATGCATGTGAGCCTATGTCAGTTGATGATGATGAGTCCTCACCATCTGCTAGTAGCTCAAGTAGTTACAAAAGCTCTTCAGTGCACATGTACATTGACACAAAAAAATCAGATAGAGAAGTAACAAGTGCTGTGGAATTATCCACAGAGCGATGTGAAATGAAGCCTCAAATTGGTTCATTAGCAGGCAAAGAATTTGGTCATGCACTTCATTCTAGCACCACAAATATTTCTATTAGAAATGTCTATTCATCAATGGCCTTGCATTTACGGGACTTGGGAAACTAGGTTACTCATGTTGGGCATTATCCCTCAAATGTAAGTTCATTGCCACCTCTAGCAAGGCAATCTCACTCCTCATTTTACAACAAAGGGAAGCCATCTATGGTCCAAGGTTTTAATTTAGTTGACAAGTGGAGAGCTTCTCAAGGTACTGATCTCTTTCGTAGAGAAGTTTAGAGAAGTTCTTGATTCATCTCAAGGTTCTCATTTAGGTGATCAACTCCTTGGAGGTCCACAAATAGACCCATTGATTTCCCAAATTGGTCAAAGGGTAGATGAAATTTTGGAAAGAGTATCCCAATTGAAGAGAAATGGAAATTCCAGTGAGAATAAAGTTATTGCAGATCCAATAGGTGTATCTCCTCCACTGAAAAATATAACTGCTTCCAGAGACTTGAGTTTAAATGGAGACTGTTTGTTCCCAAACATGCCCCAGTCGAGAAGATGAACCATATGTTGCTTGAGTAAAGAATATAGTGGTTTATTAAAGCATCTACATTATCCCACTTGCTATCAGTTACTACTTTTTGAGTGGCTTTCCAGCTACTTCTGTGTGAGATTTCTATAATATATAATGTCCTCATGCAAGTACATGCCAGTTTTTGTAAACATTTTCTGTTGTAAAGGGTTAGTGAGCAATATCAAAGAAAATGTTCTTGCATGTATTATTTAGACACATATCAATTAGGAAACCATTTTTCTCCCATTACATGGCAGAAATGCCTAGACTCACTTTGTCGGTATCAATAGGCAGCAAGATGAGGGAAGAAATATTTGTGAAGAGGAAGTACAAATGCTATTGTCCAAAACCATTTGAAGAGTAATATTCTTCTCCTGATTGTAATAAGACACTCAAAATGCAGAAGACAACAAATAGCTGGGGCATTTATTTCCTATGACCTATCTCAATTTCAATTCAATTCCTATTGATGATATTCTCAATGTGTAAAAATAAATTGATGTGTTATTTTAAAATGGTGTTGACTGAAATTTATGAACATATGTCAAATATCCATTTTTTCCAGAATTTGAAATAGAACCAGTGGTAATATAATCAAATTTGTGAATTTCACAGCCAATCATTGGATGTTAATCAAAAGTACAACAAAGTAATATTTTTGAATTGATAAACAATCTTAGTCTTACTTCAAACCTACTCTCTCCCCTTCCCCTTCTCTCTCTCTCTCTCTCTCTCCTTCTCAACTTCTCACTCTCTCTCTTCCTCTCTCAGCCCCCGCCACCTTCTCATTCTCTCTCTTCCTCAATGGCCACCCATGAATTTTTTAAATGGATGATTGATTTCCTTTGCTTCTTTCAATGGCCATCCATGATTTTTCTGCAATCTTCTAACCTTTCGTACATAGTTGTAAAATACATATTAATATATTATACATATAAAATAATATATAACATATGATGTATAATGTAACATTTAATATTAATATATATTAAATATTATTTAATGTAAAATATATATTATATAATATTTGGGTATGTGCAAGATCATGAGGGGCCAAACTATGCCCTTAAGTGGCAATGAAAAATTAGCAAATTAGGGTTAGTCAACTTGACGTGAAAATTTGAGCTAGCTATCAACCTAATACCAAAAAATTGTAAGAATAGAATCTAAAGGAAATTGAATGTAGTTTCTAAACTACTAGGCCTTTTCTAAAAATAAATTACTATAATTGGTGCAATGTATAGATTTCAATGCAACAGTACAAACATTTCAGGAAAAAAATAAGTAGGTGTATGTCTGACCACCTTAATCATGATCAAATGATAATATTTTTTTACAAGATTTTATAGATAAGTAGTAGACTCATGCTCGGATGTGACACATATTTTTTGTAATTTTATTCCAAAAAAAAATTAATTATGAATTTTCTGCTACAACATTTTCAGAATAAAAAAACTTCCATGTTTGACCACCTTAACTCATTCAAAACTTTACTAAATTCAATTTTTTTTCCCTTATAGTAGGAAAAGCATAGAATGTGACGCATTTTTTAGATTTCAAAAATGTTAGACTGTTTGAAAGTTATAGTCATTTTTCAATCAGTATATAAATTAGCACTTTAGAGGTAACTCAATTAGAAAATAACTAATAATTACTTACCGAATTTAAAATTTGACAGCAATTATATCGATAGAAAGCTGATAATCTCCTTAAGATACCCTTTGCATTTCATCAAATTCGGGTGAAAAAAAATTGTCAGCTACATGGTTGAAGTCTGGAACTCAGAGAAACAAGGGAAAAACATGTTTTTGTGACATATGAAGAGTTGACCAAGTAGGTTTGGTGCACAAAGCAATACCGAGCCTAATTGGGTACCCGAAAATCTTGGCAAAGTTTTGAATTTTAAATTTTCCCTCCCCCTTTCTCCCTCTTAATTTATTTCCAACCCCTTTCTCCCTCCAATTTCTCCATACTTCAATATATTATATATCAAAAATTATATATTAGATTATTTATTATATATATTAAATATTACATAATATCTATTATATATTAAATATTATATAATATACATTTTACATTATTTATTATATTATATATATTAATATTAAATGTTACATTATACATCATATATTATATATTATTTTATATGTATTATATATTAATATATATTTTATAATATATCACATGATATCTTCATATTTAAATTGTATGTAATATATATTTTATATTATAATATAAATATATATATTTTTTGATCGATAAAAGGCCGAAGCCCTATAAAGTTTTTTATTAATATATAAAAATTATTTTACATTGTGACCCCGCTCGCTGCAGGTGCTGGTAGGAAAGAGCGGGGTTGAGAAAACCTCCAGCCTTGCCTGGGACCAAAGGTCCTGTACTTTTACAAAATTTACATGGGCATACCCATGACTCAACAATCGTCAAGATTTGTTAAAAGATAATTTTCGCGTGGGCTCTCCCACATCTCTATATTAATTGAGATTTTCAATGAATACAAATTTTAGTGGGCATGCCCACTGCTCGATAATATCAAGGATTTCATGTCACATTTATTAGATTGTATTTCCAAGGATACAACTTCACGATTCATACAATTAATATGTTATATTATAGAATCTTCGCTGACAGAGTGAATAGGTTGCCTGCTTGATAGTATCCTCCTGAAAATCACAATAGAAGTCTTCCATACCTCATAGTTAAGGGCTTAAATTATAATTAAGAAAATAAAGTAAAGAGATCCAAAGTTAAAAATATTGTATTTACCTTCCTCCAAAGTAAAATTGCTAGAGAACCTGTCTCGTTGCATAAGATATAAAAAACTGCCAGGAAGACCCCCCCATTACAAGTGGTGGACCATATAATCTTAGTTCGGAGACCTTCTACTTTATGATATTTTAAAAATTAAGGCACTAATCCTATGAATAGATTGTCAAAATTTCCTCAAGGGGTCTCATCTACACTTACTGATCTCTTTGAAACAAAATTGTATTGTCTGATCACATGATTTAAGATCTTAAAGAAACATTTTTGCATAAATTACAACAAATATTAAGGTTACCAAAACAATAAAAAACCTAATACATATATATTTCATTTTGTAGATCTAATATAAAAGGGAATTGATCCAACCTTATTTTGCATGAAACATTTAAATGCATTAGGATAATCTGAGCTATTCCTTTACTCCCCTGCCTCGGGTCCAAGCCTCCATGATTAGTAGCATATCTACCTATGACCAAAGGGTACAGCTAGGGATCGATGTATTAATATATATATACTTATATATATATATTTATATATATCATTCAACAAAATGAAAGTCCACAATTGCATCAGTTAAGAAGTAATGAGTATCCTTTGTGGTTCCTGTTGCTGGTTTAGAGTTGAAGGGAAGATCAACTATATATATCTGTGTATACCAACTATGAATGTTTTGTATACACAGATATATCCTATATGCTTTAGTCAAAACCAAAACAGTGGAATTATAGAAACTGATTGAGATTTCAAAAATGATTTGATTGCCGAATTTGGTACGGGGAAAGATGAGCCATACTTAAAGCCTATCCACTACCATAATTTCCAAAATAGAATAAGGGTTTCTCCATGCCCTTGTACCCCTGGCTTAGCCCATTTCTCTGGGTAGGGGTACAATATCTTGTAGAGTCACTGATTACACAAAGGATTTAGTATATACAAGTCTGAAAAGTGCTAATCCTTGTTTCCATGTTGTGCCTACTATCCTCTGCTAGTTGTTACCTTAAATATATAGTGATACTACGATCCTTCTGGATGTTCCCAAATACTTCCTTTTGGATATTAGAAAATCTAAAAGGTATCCTTTGCTACTACACAAAAGGAAGCTTTTATACACCTGGATAACCAAACTACTATGATGAATGATGGTATATGGAGTGCTGACTCAAAATTGGTAAATATTAATCGTGGGAGATTTTAACTAGAGAAGACTAAAATTAGAGTATGAACTCTATAACTTTACTCTTATACCATTGTTATGATTAGGCAGCGCTAACAATTATACCCCTGACACCATCTATGTTGCTCCTGCTAAATATTTGTTTGGCTTTAAGTTGATGATACCAATACCAATAGACATACTATCAAAGAATGGTGCTATAACCATGCAAAGGGAGGCATCAATGCTAGTAACACTGTTTCAAAGGCACTTCCCAAAATTAAATATAGTACCAAGCTTATTAATTATTAAGGTTCCTAATCATTGTAGCCTGCTAAGCTCGGCACTATACAAATTTCAATTTCAGATACCTGAAACAAAAGCCCTGCATTACTGCATAGAAATAATCATTGTACAAGTTTTGAAAATGGACTACATCTATCATGACTCAAGTGGTCTACCTTCTTAGCATAATGCTAATCTCTGTCTATTATATCAGTCCTAAATACAATCTACATTTAGGATTGGTATAGTTGGTCATAATTCTGAAGGCCCCAACTAGTTGGACATCTTCATTGTTAAAATCCAATTCCTTATTTAACAGGGTTAAGTAGAGCAACTTCTCAGCATATAAATTTCCCTTGCTTCATTGCATAGATTTAAACGGTGTATTGTTATTTCCTTAAAGCCACGAGTCTGATCCAGATTATGAGTATTTTTCTAACATTTTGCGTAAGAGTATGCGTATAAATGTGATTGAAAGCATGAGAAAATTAACCGAGGGTACCCTTATGTATGATATTCACAAAGTAGAGGGAAATTAACTTAGCCTCATCGATCTTTAAATAAAATTGCTATGTCTATCAACAAGAGAGGAAAGAGGAGGAAACACACAACCATATTTTTATTCATTCCTTGATAGAGAATCATAATCTACATTGAGATGTCTTCTTGGAAATGGGATGTCTATGTTGATATTGAGTTCTGAATCATTTTCCCACTTGCCAACCTCATCTTCCAGTATGAAGGAATTAATCCAGTCTACTCCTTCTGGTGGTTTAACATGAAATAAATTATAAAGAAATTTTAAGTTTCTTCTGATAGTAGGAATCCAGGCTATGTAGAATTCCAGATCGTCAACTTGAAATACTGGATAAGCTGGTACAGGCCGACCTCCTACCATTGAGATTTCATAGAAGCATGGTTTGGGTATAGTTAAATCCTCCCTGATATTTGCCAAAACTTTATCTAAGTTCCCTAAGTAGGACTTTTTGAACAATCTTCTGCACAGGATCCCCAATGGGATTTTGTCAATGCCAGCAAAGATGGCCGAGGCTATGAAAAGAGTGGGGATATCAGAATTAACCCAACATATTTCTAGATTATTGATGCATTCTCTACCTAAGACTCTCAATATTGCCCTGAGAACTAGATTGTGAGTCGAGAGAGTAATTTTTTTCACCCTGAATCCTGAAATTGGTGAATCAAAAGCAATTTGCACCTTTGGGCCTTTGAGTTTAATGGGCATCGACATTCTAGACTTAAGTTTAGAGGGCCCCTTTACCTAGATGAATTCAAAACCAAGCTTAATATAGGGTAAATTTAGAGTCTTGTTCATGTTATACGAAGACGAATCGATCCGTATGCTTGAAGTTGGAAGTTTAAAACAAAAGGTCGTCAGCTTAATTCTTTGTAACTAGTTTTAGAAATAGGTTGATTGTGAACTGAAATTATATAGTTATGACCACTTATTTGATAAAGGCCAGGATTATCTAAGAGTGTTTGGAATGAAAAACTAGCCAAGGAAAAGAAACTAATTGCGCATGAATAGCCTACTATATATTTAAAATCATGGAGTTAACTTGGTTATTGCCAGGAGACGGGACACTTAGAGACTTATATCAATGAGTCATAAAGACTGGTAATATACTGAGCTAAAGTTAAGAGCCAAGGCATTCTAAAATAAGAGGAGTCAAGGAGAAATATGCAACCTTTAAGTGTCCCGTCTCTTCGCTAGAAATCTAACATTTCTCTTCAGGGCCGAAGGCTTTATAGACACTATTAGTTAGTTACCTGATTGCATTAATCATCTCACAACTCTAGTGAATCAAAACTCTGGAGTTAAAAAAGAGCTTTGAATCAAATGTTACTCTAAATCAAGCTAAAACTCATGTCTTAGAGGGAGAGCTTGGCTATGGAAGACATGTCAAAAATCCTGATCCTACCGTTAAAATAGGAAGATCATCTTGAAACAGTTGTTGGTGCATACATCTAATTAATCGTGCAAAGGAATCTATGTAAGTAATATGCATATCTATTCATAGATGCCAAGATTTACATATCTATACATACATCCAAAGATCTACACCAGTCTATAGCAGTTTACCACTAGTCCAAGAAGTGCTTCTACAAATCTGAGAACGTAGTCATACTTATCTAAAACATTGTCATAAGTTTGCATACAGAGCCAAAGAAGAGACCAATACACATAGGCTAATCAGCTATTAGCTATACTTAATACTGAGACTGAAATTATAGTGTAATTGGCCTATACTATTCAAAAAGAAATATTTGTTATAATTGCTTAGTAATCTTCATTCTTTTGTATGGTTCCATAGCTCCATGAATTCCCCTCTTTAACCACCAAAACCATGCTTTCCACCTCCTCATCACCCTTCTTAGATCACCTTGTGCACCTTGTAACCTCTGGAGCTATGAGATGTATGTTGTCGGGCTCTACGTGATCCAGTTCTTCAGGGATTTTGAAACCCTCACTCCTCCAAAAATGTAGGAGCCAATTCATGTCTACCTCCTTAGAAAATGCCTCTTTGTAAATGAATTCCATATTCCTATTCATCTTCTGCCAGTGGTTATCAAATCTTGATTTGTCTTTAAATGTGATCATGGGTATCCGCAGAGACTACAGAATCTCCTTTAGCTTTGAAATCTCGGTGTTCATTGTTACCTCAGGATATGGTATAGTCAGCTCATTGTCTACATAGTTAACCATTTTTTCCAACCCGCCTAGGTGGTCTTCATTGAAGAGTAACCTTGCTACCTGGATTATATCGGTCTTGGTTTTTCCTGCGAAGATAGAGATTGCTATAAATTGTCCAATGATCTCCCTGTTAGTTTGGTAGGTGTATTGATTATCAAAATGTTGATCACCCAGCGCATTTTCAATTTCTCTTCTAGTCATATCTGGCAGTGGTTTAAGGATCTGGTTCCATCTTTCAGGGAGGACATGTCCTCTGAAAGCCATAGCTCTGATCCCTTTAGTGTAGAAGGTGAGCAATTTGGATTCCATGGTTAAGATAAACTGATATAAGGGTGAGTTAGTGCTTTTGAGAAGAGTAACAAGGGTAATGCCTGAGATTGTCATGGATATGTTGTAATCCTAGGGAAGTTACTAGAAATGCAATCATGTTGAGTCTACCATCCTGTACTGTCATAGAAAGCTTGTGATGATTGTTATTACAGGGCTCATCTGAATGGGCTATTCTATATTCCTATCTGATCTTTATTAGTTAATAGAAATGATAACATGATACTCTGTAAGAACTTCCTTCCATTTATAGAAATGATCACATGATACTTTGTAAGAGCTTTCGAGAGAGCTCTTAAGTGTTCTTTATATCTGATGCTAAAACTTAAAGTATCATTATGCACAGAGGCTCATTAAGTTTTACTAGTTCCATGTTTATCTATGTTTTTAGTTTAAGCTAAAGCATAGTGTGTTCTAGAGCTAGAAACAAGCTAGTGCTAGGTATATTGGTTGATTATCCATGTTAGGGAATTTATAACAATCTAAAGGAGATCCTACTAAGAGCTAGACCAGTATCCAGGGAATAATGATTCAAGAGATACACCAATTACGCCAAGGGAGAAGCCTATACTTTCCTAGGCTCCCTGTTAATGTTTTAAGCTACCGGGGCTTAATAATAATACTAGCTAATCAGGGCCATGTCATCTAAAGGCTTATAAGGTTAAATGCCATAGTTTAAATGCCTATATATATAATATGTATTATATATTATATATAAAATATTGTTGTATATATAATAAAATCAAGTATAGTATAGTATAGTGTGTGTATATATATATATATATATATATATATATATATATATATATATATATATATATATATAGGACATATTAATACATAGGTTAATTACACGACTGTAAGACATCCAAAAGGTTTCCAAAGGGGTCATAGAGGGTTCGTAAGGGTCCTGACGCTTGAGAAAGTGTACTAGGACCCCTTAGGTCCCTGTGTAACCCCTAACAACACATTAGAGCACTCAATTGTGTCCCAAGGGGTCGTACGACCCCTTGGGACACACTTTAGTATTAAAATGTGTCAAAAGGGATCATGGGGACTTCTTAGGGGTCCTAGTATGCCTTATCATGTGTTAGGGCCCCTAGGAAGTTCCCATGACCCCTTTTAACACATTTCAACACCTAAGTCTATCCCAAGGGGCCGTATGATCCCTTAGGACACACTTGAGTGTTCTGATGTGTTGAAAAGGGTTAGCGGGAGTTTTTATGGGTCCTAGTATGCCATATAACGCATTAGGACCCTTAGGAAGTCCCAATGACTCTTTTTAACTCATTTCAACACTCAAGTGTGTCCCAAGGGGTCATATGAACCCTTATGACACACATGAGAGTTCTAATGTGTCAAAAGGGGTCATGGGGACTTCCTAGGGGTCCTAACATATGATAAGGCATACTAGGACCCCTAGGAAGTCCCCATGACCCATTTTGACACATTTCAACACTCACATGTGTCCCAAGGGGTCGTATGACCCCTTAGGATACACTTGAGTGTTCTAATGTGTCGAAAGGGGTCATGGGCACTTCCTAGGGGTCCTAGTATGAATTATAACATGTTAGGACCCCTAGGAAGTCCTGATGACCCCTTTTGACACATTTCAACACTCAAGTGTGTCCCAAGGGGTCGTATGACACCTTAGGATACACTAGAGATTTTTATTGTGTTGAAAGGGGTCATGGGGACTTCTTAGGGGTCCTAACATGTGATAAGGTGTACTAAGACCCCTAGGAAGTCCCCATGACCCCTTTTGAAATATTTCAACAATCAAGTGTGTCCCAAGGGGTCATATGACCTCTTAGGACACACTTGAGTGTTCTTATGTGTCAAAAGAGGTCATGGGGACTTCCTAGGGGTCCTAGTACATCTTATCACATGTTAGGACCTCTACAAAGTCCCCATGACCCCTTTCGACACATTTCAACACTCAAGTGTGTCCCAAGGGGTCATATGACCCATTAGGACACACTTGAGTATTTTCATGTGTCAAAAAGGGTCATGTGGACTTCCTAGGGGTCCTAGTACACCTTATTGTACACACTAAAATGGTGAACTTCTATAAACCATTACATGCAAAGTTTCTCAAGAATGAGGCCTCACAAAGTGGCTCATAGCTCTCTATGCATGGAGTTGCAAGATTAAAAATTGCTCTCAGCTAGAGCTACAAACTTGTGACCTTGCTAGTCAACCACACAATGAGAGATTCACAATGAAGACAAGGGCAACAATGCCAATATCTCCAAGAATCACTATGAAATGCAATGCAATGCAACTAAAATGAAGATGCAAATGTGCAAGCTATGCTATGAAAATGGAAGTACAAACTAAGCTATGAAATGGAAATAGCAATGGATTACAAATCCTTCCTATTTAGACTATGTGAGATTATTCTATTGCATAAAAGGAAATCTATACTAAGAATGCCATTATTATGCAACTATGAAAGCAAATATGAACTAGATGATGAAAGCAACAAGTCTTCAATGTCTTCAAAAGGCTCCAAATGCACCTAAAACCTGCAGCATAACATTAGCATAAAAACATGGTATATGAAAATGGAGGAGAGAGCTCTCCTTTTATAAGAAATGCAAAGAAATGGACCATTGAGATTAAGAGGCAAAAAGTCTTAATCGGCGGTGGAGGTTGAAAGAGGAGCAATCCATGTGCACAAGTATCCTCCAATGAGAGTGAAGTGCTAACTTTTGAGCCTCATGTGAGACAAAAAGTACTTTTTTCTTTTTTGTAAAATAGGAATAATGCTTTATTTGTGCAACTTAGGATAAGAGGAAAAGATGGGCTTTTTATTTAATCAAAAGGGGAGGAAATATTCCTTTTAATCAAATAAAGACTTAGGATAAATGGTTAGCCCAAGGATAAAAATCCAATATATGATCAAAATTAAGACTTGATCAAGAGATTAATATTGCTGAAAATATTGATTATTGATAAAACTGATTCAAGATTGATAAATCGAATAAATGGGGCCCAAAGTCTAGGCGACCATTTTAGGGTGCATACATTTTCCCCTCTTTGACTAATGTGTGATCGATTTGGGAACACATGCAGTCAAAGAAGAACTGAAATGTGAGATCGATCTGGGATCACAAAACAACTCAGATGTGAGGTCGATTCAGAATCACACCCAGACAAACATAGACAAAGACCTTTGAACATGAGGTTGATTCGGGATCACATTCAAAGTAAGAGATAAGAATCTCAAATTTGAGTGAAAGCTCACAAAAGATTTTTGAATCAAGAGAATCAAAAAATCAGGGATAAGAATCCCATAAATACTACCCCCTCAGAATCCAAATCAAAATCAGGTAGAGAGGGGAACAATGAATCGATAAGGATTTGATCAAATCAGAATGAAATCATAATCGAAGGTAAGGGTCAATAGGTTAACCATTAGGCAATAAAACATGCCCCAGCCTGACTGAAAAGATGCAGTCAAACGTGAGAAAGGAGGGAATGGAATGAATATGAATGAAAGACTAGAAGTTTGAAAGACATGAAAATGAAGAAATGACGATGCCCCAACAAAGATTGAAGGATTAGGCCACAAAAGATCAGTCAACTGCGCAGAAGAAGGGAAGATTTTGAAACATGATTTTGACTGTGAAGATGACCTCAGATTTTGATTTCAAGTCTGAAAATAGATCCAGGACGTCGAAATTAGGTAGGGGTGCAATTTTTGCACAATTCTAAGGTGTTTTGAAAATGAGGTCAAAAAGTCAAAAGGCTATAAAAGGGGTCAAAATGTCATTTTCAAAAATCATTTGTCTTTTAGTGATTTGAGAATTTTTAGAGCTTTAGAGAGAGAAAATGGCCCAGCAAGCAGGAGTTCCCGTCCATAGGCATCGATTTGAGCGCACCCGGTTGCACAACCGGCCACCACACTATCCTGCCCCAGTATGTTTTCAAAAAACTTGAGCTTTTTGAGTCATTTTTTGCATTTAATAGCTTTTTGAGCACGTTTTTCAAATTTTTAAATTTCAAAAATTTTGTTTGGGTGAAATATCGCGTGATACTTTAGAAGTATCGTGCCCTTTGGGGAGAAATGTCATGCGATACTTCGCGGGTCCCTAAAGTATCGCGCGACCTAAGACACTAGTATCGCATGATACTGGGCGAAAGATCACATGATACTAGGTGAAGTATCACACGGCATAAGGTATATCGCCCTGCTATAAGGAGAAGTATTGCGTGATACTTCTCCAAAAAAGAATATCGCCCAAGTAAAAAATTTGATTTTTAATGCATTTTTGAGCAAAAATGACATGGGTCTAGACAATGTTACATTTTAGAGATGTTGCATACTGATTTTTTTAGACATCCAACATGATATGTGCTAACAAATGGCTTAGTTTTGGCTTGCAGGAGGTCTTTCCAGTGTTGATCATCAGAGCGCTGAAGGTGACGGGGTTGAGATGTGTCAGAGATCTAGACGATCCGGGCAATGCTGATGTCCGGGCCATGGGATTCAGATACTTATTGAGATATCCCTACATCTGAGCTAACCATGGGTTGTTGACTGCTCTTGCTGAGAGATGGTATAGCGAGCACAACACCTTCCACCTACCTACTGGAGAGGCATCGATCACTCTAGAGGATGTCTACAGGATCTTACGAGTGCCATGTCATGGTGAGCCGGTGAGTATAATCATGTTTTGAGATATAAGCATAAATGTAATATTTCCATATGATGAAAACTGACATGATTTGTTTGTTGGCATAGGTGTACTATGATCAAGATACCACTGAGGGGCACCGACTGGTTCAGGAGATGTTCCAGGATGTCACTATTCTCGATAGGCATATTAGCTGGGAGAGGCTGATAGATGATTTTGGCAGAGACTACCTAGTGCCATGTATTGTGGCCTCCATTATCTCACAAATCCTAATGACTGATCGCAGTCAGAAGGGATTCCCGCTCGAATGGGCTTGGTTACTGGTTGATTTGGTAGGCAGGCCTCATCGGATGGCATGGGGTCCTGCCATATTGGCAGAGATGTACCATGAGTTACATGAGATCATCTACAGAGATGGTCAAACATGGGCATGTGGTGCCATCCTGGCACAGGTGTGGGCATGGGAGCAAATTGCTGTGGTGCACCCTAGGGTTCAGCCAAGGGAGAGGAGGTACCCCTTCATCTATAGGTACCTCAGGTTCATATCGCATGCCCACACTGGGGATGTGACATACTACAAGAGGATTCTAGATGAGATAGCCTCATTCACATGGAGGCCATACAGGGAGGTGGAGGTCTGGGGAGATGCAGCTGATGAGCTGAGTTACATGCTATGCACTCGGCCACTGGTAGGTCGATATGCAGAGATAGTCGAGAGATTCTGTATCACTCGGGTATGGTGGCAGTTTGGGAGGTAGTAGCGAGTCTCGACAGAGACTACGACATATGCCAGGGCCAGGGATGAGGAGGGTCATGGGTGGCTACCCATGTTGGATTATCAGCAGGCTGTCGCAGAGACATCGAGTATCAGGAGTGAGCCTTGGGAGTATTTCCCAGATGTGGTAGATGCGGGAGCTAATGCAACATACAGGGCAGAGTGGTGGAGGGTGCCATTCCCTCAATTTATAGTACCAGATGCATAGGTACCAGCGTAAGGAGGAGACAGAGGGGATGACGAGGGAGACGGAGGAGATGGAGGGGACGGAGGGGAGGGAGGGGATGGAGGAGATGGTGGGAGGGGGAGAGGGAGGAGGATGGAGAGAGGAGAGGGATTGAGATCAAGTGGCCGGAAATGGTCACGGGGATAGAGATCAGTGACGCCCGAGGATGAGGCGAGACCTCCTCACCGGCAGGTAGAGGCACAACAGGAGCAGCCTGCGGGTGGGGATGATCTGAGAGCCTAGATATAGGCTTAGGAGGGAGAGATACAGTAGCTCTAGATTACTATAGCCGTGCGAGATCAATAGCTACTAGATTTGAGAGTGGAGCGAGATCAGCAGATAGCCGATCTCAGGGCAGAGATAGCACGCCGTGAGGTGATGGCACAGGCAGATGCGCTAGAGCTCTGACGGGAGTCAGTGAGAGCAGCTTACTATCATGGAATCTACTTGTAGGCTATTCTAGAGGGTGAGAGAGCACCATCATACTCTTAGAGGGTAGGGGTATCAGATGTGGTACTCGATAGGAGAGCTATGCCTCCTCCACCACCACGAGCTCCTCACGAGGGTGGTAGTGAATCTTAGGGTTAGGTGTTAGATATTTTGGACATATCTTGAGACTTTTGATCCAGATTTTGGGATCTCATATTGTATTGTATATCATGACATTGTTATAGATTTATGAGATTACTGGATGTTCGATGTATCATGTGTATTTGTCTCACTTGTGATGGATGTACTAGTTTATATATATTGTCTTGTCATTTTTCTCAAAATGCTTATGTATATGCTTATGTATGTTCTCTCTCATAGATATATGTTTAATTCTCATGTGTATGATATAGACTCATGTTTCTTGAAAATGACAGTTTTGATATAGATATGATGATATGATTAACCCCTTGTGATGAACACGAACAGGTTTGAGATGAAAAAGACAAGGAGTGAAAGACATGATCAAGAAGAAGAAAAGGTGAGCACAGTCGACTGACAGGTCCATGTAAGATGAAAAAGGAGAGCTCTCTCCATATGCAAGAAATGCAAAACTAGACTATCATGAACCTAAAAATGCAAGCTACTATGAAAGTGGTTGACTTGCAAGGTCACAACGCTTATAGACATCTAATTACATCATCGAGCATTATTGGTAGCATCGTAAGATCATACAATGCACACTAGCATAACTATGTGGATATGAATATGATCTTTATCAGATAGAAATGTGGAAATCCCACCTAGGCATCAAAGACATGTAGGTCAAGATGACTAGTGCAGTGAGATCACTTAAGTTTGATATGGTGAGATTATGCTTGTATCAAGATACATAGAAATCAGGATAGCTAGAAGCATGCACTCACAAAATAGTCAAGGATAATACCTTGTCAATCCATAGTGTCAAGTAGGACCAGCATAAATGCTCATGACAGTTAGGATCAACAAAATATACGCACAAGCAGATAAAGAAAGAAAACATGTTCTCATTCCCTTAGTCTTCTAGCTATGCATCATCGAAAACTTCTCAGGGAGAGACCACTCATCAAAGAAATCCTCATACATAGCACACAAAGAAAAATAAAGTCATCATATCATCAGCGAGTTGATTGTTTAAGTGCGTGTGTGTTGGTCATAGAGTCAAACTCTGATTATCATATCTACTTAGTGAGAAATATCGCATCATACTTAGACTATTGGGTAAGACACCTGATAAGTGTTAAGAAACACTCGACGCAAGGGTAGTGTTTGAAAAACACTTTTTGGGGCGGTGTTGAAAAACACCTGTTGTGAAATGCCCCAAGAGACAAACGCACCTAAAAGACCAATGCTAACAGTTATGCCCCCTAGACAAAGACACAGACCAATTCCAGACTAAGCCAAATAAGGTCAGGGTATGATGGAGTAAGGTTCAGTGTCGAGGATGCATGCTAACAAATAGGAGTGCAAAGGCCTCAAGTAGCGCCTGTTTCCAGGTTTTCACCACTTGAAATCTTTTTTCATTTTTTTCATTTTTTGGATTTTTGAATTTTTTGCTACCAAGGCTCCTGTTTCCAAGTTTTCACCAAGGCACTTTTTTCTATTTTTTTGAATTTTTTGAATTTTTTTGAATTTTTTTGAATTTTTTTGAATTTTTTTGGACTTTTTATGCTTTTTAGGATTTTTTCAGCATCATATATCAATTTTTTTGGTATTTTTTCAGGATCAATAAAATATATACAAAGGATGCCCCCAGATAGAAATGAGCATCAAGGATAGGACTTCTTGAGGTGTACAATGTTGATGGGATCAGGGAGCTTTTCTCCATCAGGATCTGACAGTAAATATGCACCAGTACCAAAACAACTATGATGACATATGGTCCAAGCCAGTTAGGTTCAAATTTGCCCTTTTGTTCTTTGTTCTGTTGGTTCTTAGGGTTCTCTCGCAAAACAAGATCACCTATTTGAAATTCTCTAGGGTGAACCTTCTTGTTGAATGCCTTGGACATACGCTTTTGATACACTCTCATATGATCAAAGGAAGCCTTATGCTTCTCATCTAGAAGTTCTAGTTCCTGTAACCTCATGGCGTGTTCATCCTCATCTGTAATCAAACCTTTGAGTGAGACCCTAAGTGATGGTATCTCGACTTCTAAAGGCAATACCGCTTTAGCACCATAGGTAAGAGAAAAAGGAGTGGCTCCTGTAGGTGTGTGAATGCTTGTTCTGTAAGCCCATAGTGCTGGATTGATTTGCAAGTGCCAATCCCTACCATTCTTGTGCACTATCCTATGAAGAATCTTAAGGATGGTTTTATTGGAAGCCTCTGCCTGTCCATTTCCCTGTGGAAAGTAAATGGAGGACCAATGTTGCTTGATTTTAAACTTTTTGCATAAATGCTTTAGGTCTTTATTCTTAAATTGACCTCCGTTATCAGTGATAATCTCAGAAGGCACTCCAAACCGGCAAATGATATGATTCAAGATGAACAAGGAGATAGTCTTCCCCGAAGCAACAGAAAGTGGCACAGCTTCCACCCATTTTGTGAAGTAGTCAGTGGCAGTAATAATGAACTTATGTCCACCTGAGGAGTTGGGATGAATCTGCCCAACCAGATCAAAGGCCCAGCACTAAAATGGCCAATGAGAAACAGAAAGGATCAGCTCCCTACCTGGAGCATGAATCAGGTTTCCATGTTTTTGACATTTTTCACATGACTTAGAAAAGGTGACTACGTCTATCTGCATTATGGGCCAATAATATCCCACCCTAAGCAACCTTTAGGCCATGGAAAGACCATTAGAATGTCCACCACAAATGCCCTTGTGGATGTCAACTAACGCTTGGTTGGATTCCTCCTTTTCCAAGCACCTAAGGAGCGTCCCATCTAAACCCCTCCTATATAAATCACCAGAGATGAGGGTATGGTGAGAGGTGTTACGGATGAGGTTTCAGGATTTAGAATGGTTGAATGTGTCAGGAATGATGCCATCATGAAGATATGAATAGATAGCACCATATCGGGAAGACTCATGTGTGACAATGGTACAAATGACATGGCTTTCAGATGAGTAAAAAATGGGATGGTGTAGCTCTTCCACCAGGAATTCAAATCTGGATTCATGTGTCTCCAACTGAAGAAGGGAAGCTAATGTGGCCATGGAATCTACAGCTTTGTTCTCTATCCTAGGGATCTATTGAAACATCACAAAGGTAAAGTAACGCTTCAATGAGTCAACCATCTTTTTGTAGGGTATCAATTTATCATCCTTGGTTTGATACTCCTCATTAACTTAGTTGATGATTAATTGGGAATCCCCAAAGACATGTAACTCTGTGATGTTCCATTCTATAGCCATTCTCAAGCCATTGGTTAAAGCTTCATATTCTGCAATATTATTCGTACATGGGAATAAAAGTTTGTAAGACTTTGAGATATTGTACCCATGTGGAGAAACAAATAACACTCCAGCACCTGATCCATTTTGCATGCGGGAACCATCAAAGAACATTGTCCAAGTGCGAGTAGTCGTATACAAGATGTGTTCATCTGGGAATTCGACTTGGACCGGCATACTATCCTGAATTGGGAAATCAGCTAATTGGTCAGCAATAGCTTGCCCTTTTATGGCCTTCCTTTCAACGTACTCTATGTCAAATTCAGTTAGGACCATCATCCATTTAGCAAGTCTACCCGTGAGGGCAGCCTTACTAAGCAAGTATTTGAGAGGATCAATTTTTGCAACCAAATGTATGGTATGAGCAAGCATATAGTGCCGCAACTTTTGAGAGGCAAACACCACTGCAAGACAAGACTTCTCAATGTTATTGTAATTGATCTCATAGGAGACTAGAGTATGACTAATATAATATATGGCCCATTCTTTCCCAGTATCATTTGATTGAGCCAACAATGCCCCCAGGGAAGTGTCTATAGCTAAAATATATAGGATCAATGGTTTCCCTGGAATAGGGGGCATTAGGATCAGAGGATTAGCCAAGTATTGTTTGATCTGATCTAGGCTCTTTTGACAATCCTCATTCCAAACACAAGAAGCACCCTTATGCAATGTCTTATTAAAGGGTTGCGCTCTATCTGCAAGTTGAGAAATAAACCTCCTAATCAATTGAAGACATCCCTGAAGACTTCTCATTTGGCTGATATTTTGAGGAGGTGGCATATCTAGAATTGCTTGGACCTTCTCGGGATCAAGCTCGATACCTTTTGCTGATATTATGAATCCTAAACGTTTGCCTGAGGTGACACCAAATGCGCACTTCTTTGGATTCAATCTAAGTTGAAACTATTCCATGCGATCTAAAATTACTTCCAGATCATCGAGGTGTGTGTCCCATTTTCTTGATTTTGCTAGGGTATCATCCACATAATCTTCCATATTTTTGTGCATCATATCATGAAAGATAGTGGTCATAGCTCTTTGGTAGGTTGCTCCTTCATTCTTTAATCCGAATGGCATGACATTCCAACAATAGGTTCCCCATGCACATGTGAATGCTATTTTCTCTTGGTCTTTAGGAGCTATTTTAATTTGATTATACCCAGAGAAACCATCCATTAGAGAGTATATCTCATAGCCCGCTGTCATGTCCACTATCATGTCAATATTGGGAAGTGGAAAATCATCCTTTGGGCATGCTTTGTTTAAATCTCTAAAATCTGTACATACATGAATGGACCCATCATGTTTGGAAACTGGTACTATGTTGGAGATCCATTCTACATAATCGATGGCTCTAATGAATCCAACTCTCAAAAGTTTTTCTAATTCCCCTTTGACAAGGAGAGCTACATGTGGATGCATTTTTCTGAGTCTCTGTTTCACTGGTTTGACTCCTGGAGCTATGGATAAGTGATGCATTATAAGATCTGTGTCAAGCCCTGGCATGTCTAAATAGGTCCATGCAAAATTAATTTTCTTTTTTTGTAAAAATTGTACATATGCCTTGGTCTCTCCCTCTGATAAAGACTAAGTAAGATGGACTATTTGAGAATTTTCTTCCGTGTTCAAATTGACTGGCTTTGTTGGCTCAATCAATACTGATGATCTATCCTAGAAATAACTCAGCAAGTTATTAAGTACCCCATCCTTAGATGCTTCAAAGAGGTTTTCACCCTCGGATGCGTCATTTATTTTTACTATTTTTGGTTCTGATATCACCACAAAGTGGTTTTTGCCATCTGACCTATTTTTCTTTTTTTCTTTATCTTTTATTTTGAGACTGAGGTACTTAATATCAGGCTCTGTCATACTGGTTGTTGGTTCATTGGTGGAAGAAGCCACAGGTTCAAGAGCATTCAGATAGCAGGCAATTTTGTAATCATTCTGAAAAGTGAGAAATATAGGCTGTTGATGGTGCTGAGACCAGTCAATTAGGTCAAAGTGAACAAGGGGTAGGTCAATGGCTGGTTCAATGTTGTTTATGCAAAAGGTGTCATCTCTGGTGACCATACAATTGGGATTTGTCAAGTTTTCTCCTAAGATACCCGAATTAGGACTCATCCTACCAAATGAAGTGTCGTCCACTAAGGCAATTTGAGGAGTACAATCCTCTAGTCCTACACTAAGCTCATTAGCCACCTCAGGTTGGGTACTATAGGCATGGACAATATCTATGTCCAAATCAACTGTTGCATCTGAAAGTGAGTCCCATTCATATTCATGGGAGTCTGTGTCTGAGTCATCATTTGGGCCTCATGATGTAGAAGCCTCAAGGTTAGGAAGGGTTTCCCCCTCTCTAGTGCTAGCATTGGTACTATCCGTCGTAGCTAGGATAGAAACACTTTCCTTTATCGATCTAGCAGCCATACAGTCACTATTCGTCGCAGCTGGGATAGTAGGACTGTCAAATATCAAATCTGTAGAATCTCCCCAAAGGAGATTTGTTTAGGGCACCCATCATCAGACACATCTTGTTGATTAGATAGATCAGGCGTATAGTCTGAGTCATTGACACTGTCCATCGCAGCTGGGACAGGGACACCTTTCTTCTTCTTATTGTCAAAACCTAAGCCAACCGTGGACTTATTCTTTCATCCAAAAAGAGCATGATCAAGAGGCTCGACTTTAGCATCTAGCCTATGGCTAAGGGGACCATATCCAGGATAACCCATATTCTTAACCAGTGTATACCCTCTCCCATAAGCTTCAAGTGAAGGAGCAAAATTCTCATTGTGTTTGTACTTTTCCTCATGATAGATCCAGTCCCTTATGGTAACTTCCTCTTTCTCTTCCTGAATGGGGACCGAAGACTCAAAAAATGTTCCAAATACTGTCATTGCTGATGACGAAGGTTTCATACTTGGTGATGGTCTCCCATAAGACCTAGGAGAGATTGGCATTTTTGTGAAAGAATCAATTTTATAATCTCCCATCCCAAGATCTATGGTCTTAAATTTCTGGTTGCATTGTTCAAATGAATTGTTAGGACTGTCAGCTTCCCTATTCAAAGGTACATGTGATCCAGCAGAAATGTTATTAACTAACAAAGGACTATCTCCAGGTATGCAAATTTCTACACCATTATGGGGAAACTTAACACACTGGTGATATGTTGATGGGACTACTTGTATTTCATGAATCCATGGCCTACCTAGCAAAATGTTTTAGGCTAAAGGTCCAACATCAACAATTTGAAATAATATATCCTTTTCTACTGGACCAATGCGAATAGGCAAAACAACCAATCCCTTAGAACTTCTTTCTGCTTCATCATATGCCTTGATTGTGATCTTTTTCCTTGTGTCAATGACATTCTCAGAATATCCTAGAGCCAGCAACAAACTCATGGTACAAATATTGAGCCCCGCACCCCCATCTATCAGTACACACCTGACACGGGTTTTATGAATCATGACTTCGATGTGTAAGGCCAAGTTATGTGGGTGACTGATGGATTTGTCATCTTCTTCTCAGAAGGTGAGGTAATGAGGGCTAGCCAAATGGTTGACCATATTCTGGAAGTGATCAATATCTAAGTCGTTATGGACACTGGCTGCTCGCAAAGCGTCTTCAAGGACATGCTTATGCTTAGGGGACAATTCCAAAAGCTCAAAAATGGATATCTGTGCGGGTTTATGTTGTAATTGGTCAATAAGATTATAATTGGAATCAGGACCAATGGTAGATTTAGGAGGAACGCTTTTAGACGTGGGCTGCTTAGACTTGCTAGTGCTAGGACCTTTGATAATAATGGGAGCTTGAGCCTGACCCCTAGTGACAGCATTGAGGGACTGGGGCATTCTTTGTGAGTGAGGACCTCTTATCACCACAGCGGGTCTTTCATCAGTTATAGGAGTTGAGTCCACATTATGTCCATAAGGATCTTTCCTTCTCACCATGTTGATGTTATCATTAGCCACTTCAAGCATGTTAATCACATTGTTAGCATTTGTGTATGTATAGTTGATAGCCGCCTTGCCATTCTTATTGTTAGAATTCTCTCCTTTCTCATATTTAGGAAAGGGCTCTTTAAAGGCTTTATGATCCGCATTAGTGGTTAAACCATCAACTTGTAATTGTCATTTTTCAATAAGGTCTTGGACAAGATGCTTGAGTTTAAAACAATTTTCTATGTCATGTCCAATCCCATTATGGAAAACACAAAAAGCCTTCGCATCCCACCAATGAGGTAAAGGATTTGGTATACGATGTTTTGTAGGATCCTATGGGTGTGCCAAATTATGAGCAACTAATGTCTTAAAAACATCTACATAAGATTCTCCCAATTTGGTGAATTGTCTCTTCTCCGTTTTAGGTCTCCTTTGATACTTAGGTTTGTCTTGTTGTGTTGAAGACGTTTGTAGCTTCATAGCTTGAACTGGATGAGAGAGGTTAAGAACTCCTTCATTTTTGGGTTGAGATGAGTCAACAACTCCATCGTTGACCACTTGCTTGTTTTTGTTCCAATAGGAGTTCTTTTTGTCCTTGTTACTATTAGCATTGTTATTTTGGCTATTGTTGTTATTTGTTGGTTTAGCCAAAATTCCTTGTTCTTTTAGGACATCCTCAATGCGACATGCCACCTCTACCATAGTATCAAAGGAATTAAATGGGATTTTCTTAACTTCATATCTTAGTTCTGGTATTAGATTGCTCACAATGATATCAATTCTCTCCTCTTCAAGAATTGTCCTTGGGTATTTTGAACACAATCGCCTCCATTGTTGTAAAAATGTGACAAAAGATTCCCCTTGATTTTTCTTGAGTTTGCACAAATCAAGCATTGTGACTGACCTCGATAAGTTGTAAGCAAAATGCTGAACAAACCTTTGGACAAGTTCTTTAAATGTCTTTACTGGAGGGGAAAGGTTGGTGAACCACTCCATGGCTTGACCTTTTAAGCTCCTTGGGAATAATCTCATCAAGTAGGAGTCTTCATGGTGAAAGGAAAAGCTCATTATGTAGAACTCTCGAACATGGTCGTGAGGGTCACCAGTGCCATCATATTTGTCATATGTTGGGAACTCAGCTTTCTTAGGGAATTCTACCATCACCACACTTTTGTCAATGGGGTTAGGACATATGGAGTCCAAATGAAATGTGCTCTTGGGAGCCTTCATCCTGTCTATATCCTTTTGCATTTGTAAAATCACCTCATCAGTTGAAGGGCTCCGTTTCTTGATCTTTTGGTGAACATCAAAATTATATGGAACTTTAACGCCTATTTAATAAGACTTTCCAAGAATTGATCTTTGTTTTGTTCCACATATTGCTCCACATATGCTTGAAAGGATGGTTCTTGTTGCATAGTCATGAAATCCATATGATCAAATTTAGCATAACTTCCTCCATGTTGCGAGCCATGATGTGCTCGTTGGGAGGGTTGCTTTGAATGTCTATGAGATGACTGTCTCCTATGATGGTCATATCTTGAAACCCTTCTTCCTCTAGGGCTTGGGGATCATGAGGGTGTCCTTGACCTCCTTCTAGGACTTAGGGAGGGTGCAGATGGGGGTGAGTTGGCCCCACTATTGGTTCCCCTCCCATTGAATCAGCTTTGGAGTTGTTGTGCATAGAGTCTATCTTCTTCTTCTTGGGTGACTCTTTTCTGTATATCCAACAACGCACGTTCCTCTTCTTCTAGTTGTCTAAATTTTTCCTTTTTAGCAGCCTGTTCATCTAAATGGGCTTGCTTCTCCCTCTCAATGCTTCTCAACCTTGTATTTGCATATCGAGAGGTGTCTTTAAGTGGGGAGGATTGTCTCAAATGCCTTATTGCATTGGCTGCGTTTATGTGGTGATCACTAGATTCGTTGTTTTGGTCTTCATGTTGTGACCCTGAATCTGAGTGAGCTTGCTTATGATGCCTCTTGGCTCATTGGTGAGCATCAAAATACCTCATGTTGTTGGGAGGTGATCCAGGTGGACTAGCATGAGAAGAACCACCATACTCTCTTCTATGTCATTGGAAGATATCCTCAAGAGTTTGATTCATGGATTCTCTCTGTTGTCGGGTGAAAGTGTAACTCATGTCCATACTTGATGAAAGTGGTATAAAAGAGGTGCTTACATCACTAGGATTAGCTCCTAGATTAAAAAAAACCTCAGATTCACTCTTAGGAGATTGATCAAAAAGGGGTCCTTTTCCCTTAGGTTGTCGATGAGTCTTGACGGGTGGTAACTGGCTAAAGGCAACAGGGGGTCGCTTCCCTTGATTGACTTGGTACCTTATCATAATTGACATGAAAGAGAGATACTCTTGATGATAAGGTGACCTCTCAAAGTGTCAGTGCCAAACTAGGATAATCAAAGTCCTCTATTGTCCAAAGAGAAATGAGAAAATAGAAAAGGGGCTTTACCAACACTGTCAAAGAGGTGCTTCAAATCAAAGGGTGACTACCCTTGCTCTTTTGAATCAGGAGGTTGGACTAGGCCAAAATATGATTGAAATTGAGATTGAAAGTGATTTGGACAATAAGAGTTCTAAAATTTTCCAAGAACGTAGCTAACAATCTTAGAGATGAACCTTGGCACCAAGAATGGCCTTCTAATTTGACAATTATTCCAAAGTGATTTTGGAAATCAAATGATGCTATCCCAGAGGACTAAAACCAGAAATTTAGAGTCAAGACAGGTCTCAAACATCAGAGCAAGAAGCCTACTCCAAGACCTAACCTGATTAACAGCAACTGAAACTGACCAAATTGCAAGCACGACAAAAATTAACCAGGCGATATACTCCAGGCTACTAGGGTGATATACCTATAAGCACGCGATACTTCACCTTGTACCAGGCGATATACCTCAGTACTGGTGGGTGATATACTCCAGGTAGGTCAGGAGATAGTCCGTCAGGGGTGAACTATCGCACGATATTTCTCTTCAAAGCAGGCGATATTTTTAGCAAGCGCGAAGTATCACATGATATTTCGCTTTACAGTGTGTGATACTATTGCAGAATTGTTCAACTCTTGACCAGAATTGTGTAAAATTTGCATTTTTGAGTCTGTTTGGTCAAAATTTTCAGTCTGAGGGTTGATGTTTTTGATTTCAATCACAATATCAATAGAATTTTGGCAGGTTTGCAAACAGTGAGGGATCAAACATGTCTCAAGCACTTGAAACAAAGGCAAAAGCAACCTTGCCAAGACAAACACTTGTGATGTCAAAATTGAAAAATCACCCTATGAATGCTACCGATTGTTTTTATGTAAGAACATTTGCACTGGCATCACACAACTGAAGACAATTCAAGCAAATCTATCCTAAAAAGTCAAGGCTCAATACTTACCAACTTAGCCGACAACTTGATGCCCCCTTGCCTCACACCAAGTGGTTACCCACAAGAGATGTTGGCTTTGTCGTGGAAGTGTCAAATGACACAACCAAAGGGACACATATGGTGAGTATCTTAAGGTGATCCGAGTAAACCACTTGGATCAATCCTTGCACTAAGAAGATAAGCGGCTAAACAAGGTGGCTTCTATCTAATGGTTCTTAATAAGGATTTTCGTTTACAACACCCCTCTTGCTCCTCATAAAGGACTAGGACCTTGCGGCCTCAAGAGTACCTTAAGAATTCTTGTTCAATGTTTTCCCCATGGTCACAATCCCATGAGCTACTCACATCAAATGAAGACAAGTGTTATGTCTATCAAGGTTTTTGGTGTCCTTGATAGCCTTGAGATTATAGTGAGTTGGAATCACTTGCCACCAAGGAAAATGATGACAAGGTTTTCCCCACTTGAGTCATTCCTCTTGATTGCTCAAGAGCAGGCCCGCTAAAGGATCCTAAACTAAACAAAGAATAGATCAACTCTTGAGGTTCAAGGTTTTTGGTTCACCACAAGGGTGAAGAGCATACTCCCCTATCTCAAGAATCTCTCCCAAACACACCAAGCAAAGAGGTTCAATTACTCCCTTGCTTCCAAAACCTTAAGATGGGTCAAGATTTTCTGGTTCACCTAAAGGTGAAGAGCATACTTCTCCTACCACCTCAAAATCTCTTTCACAAGGTTTTAAAGATTCCTAATACAATTAGTGAATGCCACACTTGAAAAGAAAACAAATAAACAAGCAAGAAATTTTTTTTGTTTTTATGCTTGGGCAGCCCTGCAAAAACTGTTAGTAGCCCTCTTTGACATGCATTTTTTAGCAAATTTCAAGCAATGAGAGCACCTACAAACACAACTTGTTAGACCAACAAGGTTAGCAAAATCAAAATCCAAATGTAAATATGCAATAAACTGATAGATTCAAGCTAAAAGATGCAGGTTAGACCTATCTAAATATATTAAAACAAACCAGCAAACTAAAATGATCAAATTGGATGATAAAACTAGAAATGCAAGTCTCTGTCAGATCAGGCGATATACCTCAGACTTCACCAGTATCACGTGACACAGTTTCTTATAGTCGCGTGATATACCTCAGTCTGGGAGATACTTCACATGACGCTAGGCGATACTTCGCATGATGCCAGGTGATATACCTCAGTACTGGCAGGCGATTCTTCTCTCACGCGAAGTATCGCACTGCTATACAAAGGTATATCGCGTGATATTTTTGAGAAGTATCGCGCGATACTCTGAGACAGAAAACCAGAACTGCAAAATTTCTGAAAAATAATCTAAAAAATGATGAAAATGCAAATGAAATAAAGGACAAAGCCTATCTACTCTGCCCCACGGTGGGCGCTAGAAATGTACACACTAAAATGGTGCACTTCTATGAACCATTACATGTAAGGTTGCTCAAGAATGAGGCCTCACAAAGTGGCTCATAGCTCTCTATGCATGGAGTTGCAAGATTGAAAATTGCTCTCAGCTAGAGCTACAAACTTGTGACCTTGTTAGTCAACCACACAATGAGAGATTCACAATGAAGACAAGGGCAACAATGCCAATATCTCCAAGAATCACTATGAAATGCAATGCAATGCAACTAAAATGAAGATGCAAATGTGCAAGCTATGCTATGAAAATGGAAGTACAAACTAAGCTATGAAATGGAAATAGCAATGGATTACAAATCCTTCCTATTTAGACTATGTGAGCTTATTCTATTGCATAAAAGGAAATCTATACTAAGAATGCCATTATTATGCAACTATGAAAGCAAATATGAACTAGATGATGAAAGCAACAAGTCTTCAATGTCTTCAAAAGGCTCCAAATGCACCTAAAACCTGCAGCATAACATTAGCATAAAAACATGGTATATGCAAATGGAGGAGAGAGCTCTCCTTTTATAAGAAATGCAAAGAAATGGACCATTGAGATTAAGAGGCAAAAAGTCTTAATCGGCGGTGGAGGTTGAAAGAGGAGCAATCCATGTGCACAAGTATCCTCCAATGAGAGTGAAGTGTTAACTTTTGAGCCTCATGTGAGACAAAAAGTGCTTTTTTCCTTTTTGTAAAATAGGAATAATGCTTTATTTGTGCAACTTAAGATAAGAGGGAAAGATGGGATTTTTATTTAATCAAAAAAGGAGGAAATATTCCTTTTAATCAAATAAAGACTTAGGATAAATGGTTAGCCCAAGGATAAAAATCCAATATATGATCAAAATTAAGACTTGATCAAGAGATTAATATTGTTGAAAATATTGATTATTGATAAAACTGATTCAAGATTGATAAATCGAATAAATGGGGCCCAAAATCTAGGTGACCATTTTAGGGTGCATACACTTATCACATGTTAGGACCCCTAGGAAGTACCGATGACCCCTTTTGACACATTTCAACACTCAAGTGTGTCCCAAGGGGTCCTATGACCCCTTATGACACACTTGAGAGTTCTACTATGTCGAAAAGAGTCATGGGGACTTCCAAGGGGTTCTAGTATGCTTATCACGTGTTAGGACCCCTAGGAAGTCTTCATGACCCCTTTTGACACATTTCAATACTCAAGTGTGTCCTAAGGGGTCGTATGACCCCTTATGACACACTTGAGATTTCTAATATGTTAAAAGGGGTCATGGGGACTTCCTAGGGGTCCTAACATGTGACAAGGCATACTAGGACCCCTAGGAAGTCCCCATGACCCCTTTTGACACATTTCAACACTCAAGTGTCTCCCAAGGGGTTGTATGATCTCTTAGGACACACTTGAGTGTTCTAATGTGTCGAAAGGGGTCATGGGCACTTCCTAGGGGTCCTAGTACGCCTTATCATAGTTAGGACCCCTAAAAAGTCTTGATGACCCCTTTTGACACATTTCAACACTCAAGTGCATCCCAAGGCATCATATGACCCCTTATGACACACTCGAGAGTTCTAATGTGTTGAAAGGGGTCATGGGGACTTCCTAGGGGTCTAACATGTGATAAAGTGTACTAGGACCCCTAGGAAGTCCCCATGACCTCTATTGACACATTTCAACACTCAAGTGTGTCCTAAGGGGTCATATAACCCCTTAGGACACACTTGAGTGTTCTCATGTGTCAAAAGGGGTTATGGGGACTTCCTAGGGGTCCTAGTACACCTTATCACATGTTAGAACCCCTAGGAAGTACTGATGACCCCTTTTGACACATTTCAACACTCATGTGTGTCCTAAGGGGTCGTATGACCCCTTTAGACACACTTGGGAGTTCAAATGTGTCGAAAGGGTCATGGGGATTTCATAGGGGTCATAGTATGCCTTATCACGTGTTAGGACCCCTAAGAAGTTCCCATGACCCCTTTTGATACATTAGAACCCTCAAGTGTGTCCTAAGGGGTTGTAGGACCCCTTCAGAGACACTTGAGGGTTCAAATATGTCAAAATGGGTCGTGGGGACTTCATAGGGGTCCTAGTATGTCTTATCATGCGTTAGGACCCTTAGGAATTCCCCATGACCCCTCTTGACACATTGGAATGCTCAAGTGCTACCACCCCT
This sequence comes from Chamaecyparis obtusa, assembly GCA_027943335.1. Taxonomy (NCBI): domain Eukaryota; kingdom Viridiplantae; phylum Streptophyta; class Pinopsida; order Cupressales; family Cupressaceae; genus Chamaecyparis; species Chamaecyparis obtusa. Next base: position 58,977 of record BSBK01001382.1, read on the forward strand.
TCGGACACACTCAAGCATTTCAATATGTCAAAAGGGGTCATGGGGACTTCCTAGGGGTCCTAACATGTGATAAGGCATACTAGGACCCCTAGGAAGTCCCTATGAACCATTTTGACATATTTGAACCCTCAAGTGTGTCCTAAGGGGTCCTACGACCCCTTAGGATGCACTTGAGAGTTCTAATGTGTCAAAAGGAGTCATGTGGACTTCCTAGGGGTCCTAATGCATGATAAGGCATACTAAAATTTGTACGAAGTCCCCATGACCCCTTTTGACACATTTCAACACTCAAGTGTGTCCCAAGAGGTCATACAACCCCTTAGGACACACTTGAGGGTTCTAATGTGTCAAAAGGGGTCATGGGGACTTCCTAAGGGTCCTAATGTGTGATAACGCATACTAAGACCCCTAGAAAGTCCCCATAACCCTTTTTGACACATTTGAACCCTCAAGTGTTTCTGAAGGGGTCCTATGACCCCTTGGAACACACTTGAGGGTTCTAATGTGTCAAAATGAGTCATGGGGACTTCCTAGGGGTCCTAATGCATGATAAGGTGTACTAGGACCCCTAGGAAGTCCCCATGACCCATTTTGACACATAAGAACCCTCAAATGTGTCCTAAGGGGTGGACCCCTAGAAAGTCCCCATGACCCCTTTTGACACATTTGAACCTTCAAGTGTGTTTGAAGGGGTCCTATGACCCCTTGGAACACACTAGTACCCCTAAGAAGTCTCCATGACCCCTTTTGAAATATTTGAATGCTCAAGTGTGTCTGAAGGGGTTGTAGGACCCCTTAGGACACACTTGAGCATTTCAATATGTCAATAGGGGTCATGGAAAGTTCCTAGGAGTCTTAACATGTGATAAGACGTACTAGGACCCCTAGGAATTCCCCATGACCCCTTTTGACACATGAGAACACTCAAGTGTGTCATAAGGGGTCATATGACTTCTTGGGACACACTTGAGTGTTGAAATGTGTCAAAAGGGGTCATGGGGACTTCGTACGGATTTTAGTATGCCTTATCACGCGTTAGGACCCCTAGGAAGTCCCCATGACCCCTTTTGACAAACTTATATAAGATATTATTATATAAAATATATATTTATATATAATTATATCTATAATACATATTAAAAAATATATAAAATATTTACATAATACCCCTTAAATGTTATATATATAAAATTTGTACATATAAATATAATATAAGTTCGTTAAATATATTTATATACAATACATATTAATATATAAAAAATATATTAATATAAAATATTATAAGATAAAATATATATGACATACAATTTAAATATTCTAAGATATTATAATATAAAATATATATTAATATATAATTATATATAATATATATTAAAAATTATATTAAAATATTTACATAATACCCCTTAAATGTTATATATATATATATATATATATATATATATATATATATATATATATATATATATATATATATATATATATATATATATATATATATATATATATATGTACATATATTTATATAATAGAAATGTTAAATATAATTATATACAATAGATATTAATATAAAAAATATATTAATTTATAAAATATTATAATATAAAATAGATATGACATACAATTTAAAACCCCTAAGATATTATAATATAAAATATATAAATTAATATATAATTATATATAATACATATTTAAACATTATATATAAAAGCTCAATTTTTTCATTTACTCCCACCATTTTTTCATGTACTCGAAAATATCGGGTAAATCGGGTACCCGATTAGGCTTGTGCTTTGGTGTCAGGTTTGCCCAAGTGTACTGACACCCAGGCCTGCTAAAAAGTCAAAATACATTTTCATGCGCTTTTGGACAACTAAAAAGTGGATTTTTTTACATCACCACTTTTTGGCCCCTCATAATCTTGCACATACCCATTTAATATATAATTGATATTATATAATATTTAATATATATATAATATATAATCTAATATATAGTTTTTAATATATAATATATCATATGAAGGATGGAGAAATGAGATGGAGAAAGGGGAGGGAAAAGTGAAAAATCAAAATTCTGGTGGCATTTTTGGGTACTCAAAAATATCAGGTACTTGATTAGGCTCGGTATTGCTTTGTGCACCAAACCTATATGGTCAACTATTGAAATGTCTCAAAAATGTGTTTTTCCCCTGTTTCTCTGAGTTCTAGACTTCGACCATGTAGTTGACGACTTTTTTTCACCTGAATTTGATGAAACGAAAAGGGTATCTTAAGGAGATTATTAGCTTTCTATCGATATAATTGCTGTCAAATTTTGAATTCGGTAAGTAATTATTAGTTATTTTCTAATTGAGTTACCTCTAAAGTGCTAATTTATATACTGATTAAAAAATGACTATAACTTTCAGACGGTATAACATTTTTGAAATCCAAAAAAATGCGTCACATTCTATGCTTCGCTTACTATAAGGAATTTTTTTTTTTTTGAATTTGGTAAAGTTTTGAATGAGTTAATGTGGTCAGACACGAGAGTTTTTTATTCTGAAAATGTTGTAGCAGAAAATTCATAATTAATTATTTTTTTGGAATAAAATTACAAAAAAATATGCATTACATTCAGGCATGAGTCTACTACTTATATATAAAATCTTATAATAAAATATTACCATTTGATTATGATTAAGGTGGTTAGACATACACCTACTTCTTATTTTTTTCTAGAAATTTTTGTACTGTTGCATTGAAATCTATACTTTTCACTAATCATACTAACTTTTTTTCAAAAAAGACTTAGTAGTTTAGAAACTACATTCAATTTTCTATAGATTCTATTCTTACAACTTTTTGATATTAGGTTGATAGCTACTTGAAATTTTCACGTCAAATTGACTAACCTTGATTTGCTGATTTTTCATTGCCACTTAAGGGCATAGTTTGGCCCCTCATGATCTTGCACATACCCTTCTCAGTTTAATATATTTATATATATGTACTTATATATATAATAAAGGAACATTCTCTATTATATATATACATACACATATATCTACATAATGATTTAATTACATTTAATTTAAGCCAATAGTAATCTATCTCAGATAATTTTATCTCACTGAAACTACAAATCATCAACACACACACACACACACATAATCTTCAATCCATAGCTAACATATGATGATAATTAATAATTCCAAACCCGTTGCATTCATGAGAAACCAACGTGTGAAAGAAATGTACTCTACAATGTATGATCCCTTGGAAGTATTTCATCGATGTGCAATAACGAGTAAAAATAAATAATTTCTTAGAATTCTAAAGACCAAAGCACGATGCACATAAGAGTAAAGAATTGCAAATCATAGGTGTTAGTTAACATAATTGCCCCTTTAGAATAACAAACAAATTGACTCCTTTGCCCAGATATGAGTACAAACCATTAACAAATAGTTGGAGAGATCTCCATTGATTGAGTGATCTTCTGAACTTTAGAGGTACAACTCCCTCTTATGATGTATTTTAAGGGTACCTTTTAACAAGAAAATAGAAAAGATACATTAACACCTGAGCACACCTGAGCAAGAGCATGCTGTAAATGCGAATATAGATTCATAAACTAAAAGAGAATGACCTAACAAACAAGAGAAAGTTCATTTATTCAACACCCACAAGTGATAATGAAGGAAAAATAGATAGCACTACCCCTTTTAGATGATATGAATAACTCAAGACACGAAGTTTAGATAATAAACATATCCATAATTTGATGTACATATAAGAATATCTAGAAATGATCGCAAATCACAAAGTAAATAACAACAAAAAGGAAATTTGGCTAAAAATCTTCTTTATTTCATTAACAAAAATCTTGTACAAAAAAATCACGACTCCAAAGGAAATCTGCTACTACCTCCCCCATTACCATTACAATGCTTATAATAAAATTCCCTCTTTCTGTTTCATATGTCAAAGCATACGAGTTTAGAATTTGGACCCTTTACAATGCCTCTTCCTTTGTACTTATAGACCTCTCTAAACTGGTCTTTCGGTTTCATATCTCTCTTCTTGATTACAATCTTTAAGATAAAGAGGTACTTCATATTTCCCGTATGTGTGATAATTAACTCAAATATGAGTTAAAACACTACTAATGTAAGCATATTTTAATTGAATAATGGCTTTACTGTAATTTCTAATATATGCCTATCAACGTTGTAGGTGTGGAAAACCTTTCAAATAGAAGGATCCTAAAAATAAGGAGCACATACTGATAAGACATCTTTGCCACCATCGCTAGCTTGTAATGACCAAGTCCTCTACCCAATATCATTGCATTCAATCTTTATAGGAGACAAAACCCTTCCTTTTGAGCCATTATGCTAAGAGCAGTCAGGTGATGAAATTCCATATGTTAAACTCCTATTACTAACCTGAGAATAAGCACCACACTTCCTTATGTGTGCTATAATTGTGTCACACTTCTATGGATCATTACATGCAAGGAAACTCAAGAATGAGGCCTCACAAATCGATCCATAGCTCCCTAGGCATGGAGTGCAAGGGTTTTTAAGAATGCTCTCAGCTAGAGCTATTTAGCCAATAACCTTGCTAGTAAACCATGCAATGGGAGATTCAATGAAGACAAGGGCAAGAATGCCAATATCCTCAAGAATCAAGAATGAAAATGCAATGCAAGCTAGATTAAGAATGGAAATGCAAGCTAAGCTATGAAAATGAAAGATGCAAGTATTACAAAGCCTCCTAGTTAAACTAGATGAATTAATCTAAAGCATAAAGGAAATCTAAGCTAAGAATGCCATGAAAATGAAGCTACTATGCAAGAAATGAAATCTAACTATGAAGCAAGAAAGCCATGATGATGCAAGAATGAAGACAAGAAGATAGAGTGTTGATGAAGATCCAAGATGAATGCCAACAATGCTCCAAATCTTCAAACCCTAGATGCAAGAATATCTCCAAAAGCTCCAAGATGACCTAGAAAACCTGTAGCATAACAATAGCATAAAAATTGTGTGTGCAAATGAGGAAGAGAGATCTCTTTTTATAGGGAATGAAAAAGAAATGGGCCATGGAGATTAAGAGGCAAAAGATTTAATCAACGGTGGAGCTTAAAAGAGGAGCAATCCATGTGCACAAGTATCCTCCAATAGGAAAATAAGAGTTGACTTTTGTGTCCATATGAGACAAAAAGTACTTTTCTTTTTTTATAAAATAAGAATAATGCTTTATTTGTGCAACTTAGGATAAGAGGAAAAGTGGGGGCTTTTTTATTTATTAAAAGGGGAGGAAATATTCCTTTTAAATAAATAAAGACTTAGGATAAGATGGTTAGCCCATAGAAAATAATCGAATAAATGATAGAACTAGGATTTGATCAAGAATAAGTAATTTATGATTTAGCAAAAGGGGCTAATAGTCTAGGTGACCATTTTTAGGTGTATACATTTTCCCCTCTTTGACTAATGTGTGATCGATCTGGGAACACATGTAGTCAAAGAATGAAGTTGAAATGTGAGATCGATTTGGGATCACAAAGCAACTCAGATCAGCCAAGAAGGCAAGAGATAGCCAAGAAGGCAAGCAAATAACGATCTGACTCCAAAGAATGAAGTGCAGAGAGATAGCAAATCTTGCATGGTCAGCCTGGTAGCGACAGTACCGAACACTTAGGAAAGAGATAGCCAATAAGATATGATGTGTCTGCCCCCTCGGGATCAAAAGCGAAATCCAGGTAGAGGGAAAGCAGAAGCAAGAGCAGCATGATCAAATCACTAGAAATCATAATCAAAGAGAGAGAATAGAATAACCATCAAGCAGTGAAGATATGCCCCACACATGGGACACGGGGCACGAACCTATCGGTCCCTCAACCCGTAAACACCACGGAGGGGGAGAATTTGAACTTGGGATTTGAAAGTGAATGAAAGACTAGAAGTTTGAAAGAGATGGGGATAAAGACTAGAAGTTTGAAAGAGATGGGGATGAAGAGGTTATGATGCCCCAGCGAAGATCAAAGGATCAGGCCTCAAAAGGTTAGCCAACTGTGCGGAAAAAGGAGAAAGGGTCAAGGTGAATGTGGATTTTGGTTTGGATCCTGAAATGAAGAGAAAATGATGTGAGATGAAAGACAAGAAAGTGAAAGACATGATCGGGAAGAAGCGAAAGGTGAGCGCAGTTGATTAACAAGTCCATGAAAAATGAAAGGAGAGCTCTCTCCATATGCAAGATGCAAAACTAAACTAACATGAACTTAAGAATGCAAGCTACATGAAAAGTGGTTTACTTGCAAGGTTACAAAGCCAATAGACATCTAATATTCATCATCGAGCATTATTGGTAGCGTCACAAGATCATACAATACACACTAGCATAACTATGTGGATCTGAATATGATCTATATCAGATAGAAATGTGGAAATCTCACCTAGGCATCAAAGACATGTAGGTCAAGATGACTAGTGCAATGAGATTACCTAAGTTTGATATAGCAAGATTATGCTAGCATCGAGACATAAGAAAGTCAAGATGACTACAAGTATGCACTCGCACAAAAACAGTCAAGGATAATACCCTGTCAATCCATAGTGTCAAGTAAGACCAGCATAAATGCTCATGACAGTTAGGATCAACAAAATATACCCAAAAGCAGATAAAGAAATAAAACATGTTCTCATTCCCTCAGTCTTCTAGCTATGCATCATCGAAAATGATCATAGGGGGAGAACACTCAGCAAAGAAATCATCATAGAAAACACACAAAGAAATAAAGTCAAACAAATCTCAGCAAGTCAAGTGCGTGTGCGTAGGTCAGAGAGTCAAACTTTGAGTATCACATCTGCCAGTGAGAAATATTGCATCATCTAGACTGTGGGTAGGACATCTGATAAGTGTTGAGAAACACTCGATGAAAGGGTAGTGTTGAAAAACACAATTGGGGTGGTGTTGAAAAACACCATTGGAACCAAGTTGCCCAAGAAACCCAGACGCACAAAGAGACCCAAGATAAGCTTAAAGCAACATATGCCCTCTAGACTAAGACAAGAATCAATTCCAGGCTAGGAGAGGCAAAGCGAGAAGTGGAGCGAAAGAGCGCCATGCAAGACTGATAGACATAGGTGCAGAGGGTCTCAAGCAGCGCCTATTTCCAGGTTTTCACCACTTGATAGATTTTTTCAGGACTTTTTTATAATTTTTTTGTATTTTTGCTACCAAGGCGCCTGTTTCCAGGTTTTCACCAAGGCACTTTTTCATTTTATTTTTTTTGATTTTTTTTGATTTTTTGATTTTTTTTGGTGAGACATCAAAGCGCCTATTGCTAGGTTTTCACTAGGATGCTCATTTTTTCAGTACTTTATATGCTTTTTAGGTTTTTTTTCAGCATCATATATGATTTTTTTGTAATTTTTTCAGGATCATAAAGTATATACAAGGAATGCCCCAGACAGGAATGGGCATCAAGAATCTGCTTCCTCTGATGTAGAGAACTGATAGGCCCCAGGCCCAAATGCTACAGCTGTGATGATAGGAGGTCTCAACCAGTTCGACCAATAATAACCAGCCCTAAGCAATGTCTGAGTTAGTGGAGGATCATTAGAATGTGATCCACATATGCCATCGTGAATTTCAGCTAGTACTTTTTCTGACTCCTCTATTTCTAGACACCTAAGGAGAGTTCCATCTAGACCCTTCCTATACAAGCCACCAGAGACAAAGGCAAAGTGTAAGGGATGGCAGAAAGAATGGCATGGAGGAGTATGAGGTGGAAGACATGGAAAGATGGTAGGATTGTAAGATTTGTGAGTAGGATAGCGTAATTCATCCACCAGGAATTTGAAGTGAAATTTATGCTTTTTCATTTGTAAGATGGATGTTGAAGTAATCAAGGCATTAGCAACTTTGTTCTTAGCTCTAGGAATGGGCTGAAGTATAACAGATATGAGATCATGCTTGAAGTAGTGCACCATTTTTCTGTAGAGAATCAGCTTGTCATCATTTATTTGAGACTCATTATTTTTGAGCAAATTTTTATTTTTACTTTTCTTAGGTGCGGATACTGCCACAATGTGGTTTTCGCCATCCGACCATTGCTCTTTTCTTTTGACATGATGACTGTGATACTTGATTGTTGATTCAGTCTTTTTTGTTGCTAGTTCGCTGGTGGAAGAAGTAACAAGTGTTGATGCGAGATGAAATGAAGTGACTGGTTCAATAGCATTTATGCGAGGGATGTCATCTCTGGTGACAAGAGAGGTTGAGCCTATAGGGTAGGCTCCAAAAGTAGCTAGATCTAGATTCGTCATAGGAGGACCAACGTAGTCCACTAAGGCAATACGAGGAACAAACTCATCAGACCCCACACAAGACCCATCAACCATGTCGGGATGGTTACTACAAGAATGAACCATATCAACATCCATATCATCAGTAGATATACATGTTTCTCCCCAAAGAAGTGAAGTAGAAGGAAGATCATCTCCCATTTGAACCATAGTGTGTAGCGATGACTCATCTGTATCTGTGTCTGAATTACTGAGCATGGGAGTATTTCTAGAATCCTCTCTATAGATCCACTCTTGAATAGCTTGTTCTTCTCTTTCTGCTGCTAAAGGAATGGATGAAGGAACAAAAGTATCAAAGATCACCATAGCAGAAGTGGAAGGCTGCATCTGATCAGAAGGTCTCCCATATGACCTAGGAGAAACAGGTATAGAAGCAAAAGAACCCAGTTTATATTCACCCATACCAAGGCTCATCATCTTAAGTGATTTCTCAGCAGCAGCTAGAGATGTACTAGGATCAACAAAAGGTTCATTATGAGGAACAAATTTTTCAGTAGCAGCAAGAGCATTGATAGCAATAGTATGGTCTCCAGGAATCACAACCTCAGTGCCATTGTATGGAAATTTGACGCACTGATGATAAGTGGAAGGAATAGCCTGCATGTCATGGATCCAAGGATGACCCAAAAGAATGTTATATGTGAGTGGGATGTCCAATACTTGGAAGCTAATATCTTTCGTGATAGGGCCCACTCGGACAGGCAGCGTGACAAGACCTTTGGAAGATCTTTCCACTTCATCATAAGCTTTTATAGTAATCTTCTTCTTGGAATCCACAGCCAATTCTGACAAACCCAATTGTTGTATGACATTGAAAGAAACAATATTTAACCCTGCACCATTGTCTATCAGGACTCGGCGGACTCGGGTATTGTAGACTAGAACTTCAATGTGTAAAGCTAGATTATGTGGGTGAGCAATAGATATGTCATCTTCTGCAGCAAAGGAGAGAGATAGCGGAGATGAAATGTGGTTGACCATAGCCTGAAATTGATCTGGATCAATGTCTTTGGGGACATGTGTTGTATGCAAAGCTTTCTCAAGGATTTCTCTATGCGAAGGGGATAACTGAAGCAACTCAAAAATGGATATTTGGGCTGGCATCTTTTGTAAATGTTGGACAAGATCATAGCTAGGGGTGGCTGAAGGAGCCACTTGTTTGGAAGGCAAAGCTTGCTTGGGATCTTGCGCAGTTTTAAGGACAATCTTGGCTTGCCCCCTAGTAACAGCATTCAGTGTCTCACTTTGGGAAGGTGAACTACCACGTGTTTGCAAGACTAACTTTGGCTTACCATGATTGGCTTTATTATCATCTTGAGACCTCATCATTAGAACGCTCTCAACGGGCTCTACCATGTTAATCACAGGTGCATTAGAAGGATATGTATAATTGATCTTTGCATCATGATTCTTCTTATGTGTTTGAGAGGTTTCCCCCTTATCATGCTTAGGTAGAGGATCTTTGAAAGCTGTGTGATCAGAATTTTTAGTTAAGCCATCAGTGGAGATTGTGTCGTTCTCAATAAGATCTTGAATATCATCCTTAAGCCTAAAACAATTGTCTGTTGGATGTCCCTTGTTTCTATGATAATGGCAGTAATGATCCTCTCTCCACCAATCGGGCTTATTTATCGGATCCCAGTTACCAGGTTTATCAGGAAGCGTAAGATATCCATTGTCAACCAAAGTCTTAAGGATCACATCGTAAGGTTCTGCCAACTTGGTATAGACTCGCTTTCGAAATGATTTCTTAGGCTTATCTGCATATTGAGGTTTAGGAGCACTGTGAGTGTTGGCAGCTTCTTGTTGTTTTGCTGCATAGATAGCATTGGAAAGATTGAAAGCAGGCTCTTTAACTTTCGGAGCGTCAACAACCCCATCATTAACAACATACTTGTTCTTATTCCAAGGTTTGTTCTTGTCTTTACCATTGCCTTTAGCATCTTTATTAATAACAATATCCCCTTTTCTTATAGCTACATCCTCAATCCGATATGCACTTTCAACCATGTCATGGAAGGAGGAGAACAATTGCTTCCTTAGATCATAAATAGCTCAGGCACAAGTGTGTTGACGAAAATGTCAATCTTTTCTCTTTCAGGTAGCTGACGAGGATATCGAGAATATAATGACCTCCAACGTTGTAAGTAAGTTGCAAACGGCTCACCTTGATGTTGTCTTAGATTACCGAGATCTATCACAGTGACAGGTTGTTGGATGTTGTAAGAGTACTGTTGGGTAAATCGCTGAGCTAACTCATCAAAAGTCTTAAGCGGTGGTGTCAATTTCGCAAACCATTCCAAAGCTTGGCCTCTTAAGCTTCGAGGGAATAAGCGTAGAAGATATGTGTCTTCATGAAGAAAGTCCATACTAAGAGCATAAAAATGACGCACATGGTCATGAGGGTCACCATTTCCATCATACTTGTCATATTTAGGAACCTCAATATCCTTAGGAAACGGGACCATGTATAGATCTTTATCAAAGGGAAGAGCACAAATTGATTCTACAAAAGAGACCTTTGGAGGCTCTCTTTCTAATGCCATTTGGGTAAGGCGTTGATTTGTCCGACGTAATTCTTCTTGAAGGATTTCCAATTCAGTTGGTACTCTTTGTTGGACAATTTGTCTGACATCATAGCCGGGAGGAAGCTTGTATCCTCTAGAAGTCATATATTGAAAATATTGATCACCATTACGCTCTAAAAGCTTATGCATCATTCGTTGGAAATCCACATCTTGTTCACATCTCATAAGATCCTCACTATAAATCTCATCATTAGCCTCTGCCTCATGTTGAGAGGGAGGAGGTCTAGGAGGTGAAGAAGGCATAGCAAAAGTTGGCCTTGGAGGAGATCTTGGTGGCGTGTTGTTGCCATTGTTGCCATTGTTAAAAAGAGGTCTATGCTCATGATTACTAGTCTCAGGTTGCTCATGAAATGTCCCTCTATAAGCCATGCGCCTAGTAGAATCCATCCTTTGTTGATTGTGTTCTTTGTCTAAGCGCGCTTGATTATCCTTACGCTCAAAGTGTTCTTGCAAGAGTTGAAACTTTTCTTGTTCAGTCAAAGTGAGTGAGACACTGTCTATGTTTTTGGGGGTCTTGAATGCGGAAAAGAGGAAACCTCCTTTATACCATGGTGTAGCCTTAGAATTCTCAGATTGGTTAGAACTAGAACTGTTGTTGCTAATGGGTGCTTTTGAACGTCTAGTTGGAGAAGGTAATTGTGTATAATTGAACGGAGGATGACTCTCCTGCTCAAATTGAGACCGAGTTGTAACCGGCATGAAAAGAGATGTTGGTTGACTAATAGAATGAGGCAAAGTTTCTCAGATTTGAGATAAGAAAAGCTAATAAAGATCACTTGTCAAAGTAGAACAATAGAGAGATGGCTCGTCAAAAGTGCTAGAGCACTTACAGCAATCAATTGACTAAAGCCGAGCAACGAGCAAGAAGCTCAATAAGCAAGTAGCTAGAGAGGTAACCGTGATGCGACAAGTGATCAAGAGTAGCATTTGTTAAGCTCAAATCCAATAGTTTTAGCTCATTTGTTTCAGTCTAGAACAAATCTAAGCATGTAAGTAACAAACCAGTTTCAAGTAAGAACAGAAAAGGACACTCTACAGCAGGTTAAAGTGCAAGTTTAGCAACTCTGAATTGTAGCAATGACAGGACAGTAGAAATGACTCAGGATTCTTGGTTGAGGGTATGCAAGGATACTTCAATATCATATGACTCTTAACCAGTGAACGTGAAAAACTTAGTTTTAAAGCATTTTGATCAAGTTCAAAGGTTGGATAGTGCAATTTCTCAGTTTGATAAGTAGTAGCAGTAGATAAAAGACAGGTTTGCAAACAGTATGGGATCAAACATGTCATAGAACACTTGAAACAAGGGAAAAAGCAACCTTGCCAAGACAAGCACTTGTGATATCAAAATAGAGAACCTTATGAATGCTACCGTTTGTTTGAATGTTGAGAACGTTTACACTGGTATAGCACAATCGAAGACAATTCAAGCAATTACTACCTAGAAGGACAAGGCTCATTACTTAGCAACGTGGCCCACAACTTGATGCTCCCTTGCCTCACACCAAGTGGTTGCCCACAAGAGATATTGGCATTGTCATGGAGGTGTCAAAAACACAACCAAAGGAGCACATATGGTGAGTATCTTGGGGTGATCCGGGTAAGTCCACTTGGATCAATCCTTGCACCATGAAGCTAAGCGGCTAAAATAGGGTGGCCTCTATCTAATGGTTCATAGTAAGGATTTCCGTTCATAGCACCCCTCTTTCTCCTCATAAAGGACTAGGACCTCGCGGCCTCAAGAGTACCTTAAGCATTCTTGCTTAATGCTTTCCTCATGGTCACAATCCCACAAGTTACTCACATCAAGCGAAGATAAGTACTATGTCTACCAAGGTTTTGTGTCTTTGATAGCCTTGAGATTATAGTGAGTTGGAATCACTCGCCACCAAGGAAAATGATGACAAGGTTGTCCCCACTTGGGTCGTTCCTCTTGATTTCTCAAGAGCAGGCCCGCTAAAGGATCCTAAGCTAAACAAAGAATGGATGATTTTTGAGGTTCAAGGTTTTTGATTCACCACAAGGGTGAAGAGCATACTCCCCTATCTCAAAAACTTCTCCCAAACACACCAAGCAAGATCCAATTACCCCTTTGCTTCCAAAACCTCAAGATGGGTCAAGATTTTCTGATTCACCTAAAGGTGAAGAGCATACTTCTCCTACCACCCCAAGATTCCTTTCACAAAGTATTAAGTGCCTATGAAATGAAACAACTAGTATATGCCGCACTTAATAAAAAAAAGCAATTAAACAAGCACTTGATTTAGTTTTTATGCTTAGGGCAGCCCTACAAAAACCATTAGTAGCCCTCTTTGACATGCGTTCTTTTGGAAAAATATCTCAAGCAAGTGCACCTACAACCACAACTTGTTAGACCCACAATGGTTAGCACATGAAAAATCTGAAAATGAAACCATCATGGTTGGATTGGACTCGGAAAGACCTTTCCAACGATATATCACACTTAAACTTTTGATACCATTTGCAAAATTTCAAAAAGATAGCTAAGAACCTGAAACTTGCAAGATAGATAAAATAGCCTAAAAATAGCTCACTACCAGGTTTAGACACAGTATCGCGCGATACTTCACCCGACACCAGGCGATACTTTTCAGTCCGTGCGATATTTCGCCCAACACCAGGCGATACTTCGCCCGAGACCAGGCGATATACCTCAATACTGCCGTGCGATTCTTCTCAGGCGCGAAGTATCGCACGTGTATAGTAAGGTATATCGCGTGATATACCTGAGAAGTATCGCGCGATATTCAGAGACAAAAAACCAGAGAACAAAAATTGCGCTAAAAACTTGCTGAAAAATTGACGGAAAATGACGAAAATGCAGAAAAAGAAGGGACAAAGCTAGTCTACTCTGCCCCACGGTGGGCGCCAAAAAAATGTGTGCTATAATTGTGTCACACTTCTATGGATCATTACATGCAAGGAAACTCAAGAATGAGGCCTCACAAATCGATCCATAGCTCCCTAGGCATGGAGTGCAAGGGTTTTTAAGAATGCTCTCAGCTAGAGCTATTTAGCCAATAACCTTGCTAGTAAACCATGCAATGGGAGATTCAATGAAGACAAGGGCAAGAATGCCAATATCCTCAAGAATCAAGAATGAAAATGCAATGCAAGCTAGATTAAGAATGGAAATGCAAGCTAAGCTATGGAAATGAAAGATGCAAGTATTACAAAGCCTCCTAGTTAAACTAGATGAATTAATCTAAAGCATAAAGGAAATCTAAGCTAAGAATGCCATGAAAATGAAGCTACTATGCAAGAAATGAAATCTAACTATGAAGAAAGAAAGCCATGATGATGCAAGAATGAAGACAAGAAGATAGAGTGTTGATGAAGATCCAAGATGAATGCCAACAATGCTCCAAATCTTCAAACCCTAGATGCAAGAATATCTCCAAAAGCTCCAAGATGACCTAGAAAACCTGTAGCATAACAATAGCATAAAAATTGTGTGTGCAAATGAGGAAGAGAGCTCTCTTTTTATAGGGAATGAAAAAGAAATGGGCTATGGAGATTAAGAGGCAAAAGATTTAATCAACGGTGGAGCTTAAAAGAGGAGCAATCCATGTGCACAAGTATCCTCCAATAGGAAAATAAGAGTTGACTTTTGTGTCCATATGAGACAAAAAGTACTTTTCTCTTTTTATAAAATAAGAATAATGCTTTATTTGTGCAACTTAGGATAAGAGGAAAAGTGGGGGCTTTTTTATTTATTAAAAGGGGAGGAAATATTCCTTTTAAATAAATAAAGACTTAGGATAAGATGGTTAGCCCATAGAAAATAATCGAATAAATGATAGAACTAGGATTTGATCAAGAATAAGTAATTTATGATTTAGCAAAAGGGGCTAATAGTCTAGGTGACCATTTTTAGGTGTATACACCTTACATATACCCAACACGGATTGATAGTTCTTAAACTTCTCTTTTGCCGCAAATTGACTTGGCATTGTCTATTAATTACAATTGTTTTGTTGCCATTTGATTCTCTCTTGACCTCTTCACAGTTTCTGTCTCCCACCTGTAACTGCTGACCATTTACTAAATCTTTTGCAACTTTGTCAACTAATGAGTTACCATTTGATGCAACATTTGTAACTCCAACCATTGCATGGTGTTTATTTGATGCCTTCTCTACTGTTATTCGATGATTTTCTTGAACTCATTCCTCCCTGCAACTCTCATAGCATCATCCTCATCTAGGACCTCTGCAAACAACAATACATGATGTAATTGTATAGATAATTCCAGTAGCTTGAATTTCAAGAGTTGCAGTAGCACCGATTCTTTTTTAAAAGATCAAGATCCTTCGTAGCTCCAAGACCAATTTGGCAAGGAAATATGGTGTTCCCGTTCCAAATGCAACGTACTACTAAACATCCAATCATGCAATATATAGGAGGGTAAGTTGTGCTACCAGTTCAAAACAATGCTCGTGAAAATAAGACCTAC
Organism: Chamaecyparis obtusa; assembly: GCA_027943335.1. Taxonomy (NCBI): domain Eukaryota; kingdom Viridiplantae; phylum Streptophyta; class Pinopsida; order Cupressales; family Cupressaceae; genus Chamaecyparis; species Chamaecyparis obtusa. Next base: position 74,403 of record BSBK01001382.1, read on the forward strand.
TGAAAAACCAAAGAACGTAATCCTAAAATATCACTCTCCTTTCCTTCTTGAGACATCAACGATGAAAAGTGCTAAAGTTAAACCCTCAAATATTTTCTGGTGGCATAATCAGTTGCTTCATATTGGGTATGCAAATGAATATCTCAGGTTGATTCATGCTCCTTTCGCATCTAGAAGGGGAGTTTTCAGTCTTTGTTACAGGTACAATATGCATACTTTCGAATTTAGCACCAATACCATCACCACCAGATCAAGTAGCTATATAAATTTGTGTAATCTTCTGAGCCTGCTGAGACTAAAAGCCGCTTTGGATGCCGACAATCTAGTGCTGAATACAAGAGTTTCTAAAGATTTTTACAATGAATGTGTTTGTCAGAAAATTTGAGTCCCAAACTAAGCAAGAATGTTGATTCCTTTATTAATATTACATTTCTCTTTTGCAAGCCCAATGTTGGTTTAAGAACCATGTCGTAGATTGTAATGTTTTGTGCACTATTATAAAGCTGATTTTAGAGACTTTCAACAAAATCACCTTAATATAAATGTTGGGTTTTTTGGGTAATTTTTTAACAGAGTCGGGGAAATTCGGTGGTTCGTGAACTGCCTCTACTACTTGAAAATGCATGGGCTTGAAAACCTTTTAGAATTACTTCACAAATTATTTGTCGGGTCTGCTCAAAATCTTTTGAACCATTGAACCACAATAGAGATATTAATGGTTCATGAACTATGTCAATCTCCCAACTCAAAATCTTCTAAAATATCTCATTTTCACTTGATCTCTAAAATCAATCATTCAGCTGTACATATGGAGCTTGAGTTTTTGTAACTTTCATCCTCCAAGAATTCTTGTCAGTAAACATCTCCATGGAAAAGGTTATAAACAAATGATTGAGAGAGCTTAAGATACATGTGTAGAGATTAATCTAGGTTATTATCAACAAGACAATGACAAGGTTTTAAAGTTTAAAATTTGGCTAATTTCAAGTAGGGGCCAACAAATTGATCTAACTCAGGATATGGACTATAAAGGACAATGAGAATCTAAGCCATTTTAGTATAGGCTAAAGTGCAGGAGAATAGGGCGCTACTTTGCAAATGGGTGGAGGGGAATTGAGCACACACAAAAAAAAGAAAGCCAAAACAAGATAGGATAAAAAAGAAGTTAAACTAACCACATAAAAAAACCAACTAAAGATATACATGGTTATAAGACCCTACCTCAGAGGATGTCCAAAGTTGTTCATGCAAACCATTGATAGATTTTGAGAAAAAAGGCCCACTGCGGAAAAGGGGTGCACACTTATGAAGCACTTGCAAACACCAACATAGCATGTAGGTCCAATGGAGACTTAGCTTGTATAAGAAGCCCTTGTATATAAGCATGCAACCAAAGAGTCATTTTTCATTGTATACCTCTATGACCTTTTGTATATAACCAACCATGTACTTTCATACTCTATTTCAGACAAATGAGAACCACCCACTTGAAAGAAATCAAATTGTATACCTTAGTTCAAATTATCTTTTTTTTTGACAAAAATCGAGAATGCCATCATTGTTAGTAGCAATTATAGGGTCATTATCCACTGAAACAACTTTGTCATTTTCTTTAACAACCAATTCAAGCAACTTGTCTTCTTTAAAAAATAATTATGTATCTTCATTTTTATCAGCTAAAAAATCATCAATTGTAGTTTGCAATGAAAACATAATAATTTCACAATCATGAGTAGAAACTTCTGAGTGCTAATTTAGAATGTCAACAACATGAGAATGACCATTCTCTATCTTTTTATAGCATCCTAAAACATCAAATTTTGTATCCATATGATCTTTCCCCTTTTGTTCATGTAACATGATTTCAAAAGTATCATTATTTTCAAAATCAGACTCAAGAATATATCCTTTGAGTTCATTTTTATCTATTGGTATAATCACCAATGTCCTCTTTGAGATTCATGACATGGTTTAATAGCCTCCTATGTCTTCTGTAAGTCTAGTGGTTGTATCATGCATTAACAGGTCGATCTTTTGGTGCAATGACAACCGCTAGTTGTAACAAGTGATATCAGAGCTTGGTCACAAGTTTGAATCCCCTTGGGTGACACTGAGGGGGGGATTGTTGGACTAATTGTCAACATCTCCCTTTGGGACTCATGACATGGTTTAATATCCTCCTGTATCTTCTATAAGTCTAGTGGCTATTTTAGGCATTAATAGGTCGATCTTTTGGTGCAACGAAAATCGCTAGTTGTAAAATTATCATGAAAAAAATATAGTTTCTCATAACTGATCTAGAATCATATAATTCATAAAGGGGATTGTTTCTAACCTTTTAATCTTAATGAAATTCTATTGGAAAATATAATGCATTGAATCTGCTCCAACTATTTTTATTCTCGAGCTTTTCTAACTTGTCCTCCATTTTCATCACCGTTTCAAGATTCTTTACTATTTCAACATTGATTATAACTTCATTCGAAAGACCCGAGGATGCATAAAAAATGAAATATTCTTTTTGCAGACTATAATCTGAATCAAAATTTGTACTTTCTTCTATTTGTGATCTCTGAGTATTACATTCTACAAGCACATGGTAAGATTTGATAGAAAGAATTTCTTTTCCACACAAAGAAAGTTAATTGGGAATACAAGTATCTTGAGAGCATACAACATTCATACCTTTAGCATGCCAATATGCCACTCTTGATCACTACCTTCTCCCACCTGCTGAATCCAAACCTTACACATTCTGATGGCTCTACTAGGGTTTCTCCCCATCAAGAAGCATCTTCATCCATGAATGAGTTCATTGATGCTGCTGTTGGTTTGGTGACAGTGGTATCCCACATCCCTTCTCCTTCTATTCCTTCTATGCTCAAGGGTTCTTTCTCTACTCCTATGGGTGCTAACTCTTTGGTGTCTAGACACATTGTTACTATTGTCCTCATTGGTGCTTATCCTTCTGTGGCATCCCCTATTTCACTTGTGGTCATTCCCCCTCTCGTGGATGTTGTTGGCGCAGGGGTGTTTGATGCTGGTGGTGGTGTATTAGAAGATTCACCTACCTTAGGTGTTTGGGATGGTCGTAAGGGGGTTCTGGTGGACTTTAATGCTTTGGGGGTGGGGGTGCATGCTAATCATAGGGCCTCCTCTGCTATGGTGCCTCCTTCAGTGTTCGTTGGTCCTGGTGGCTCTTTTGTGGATCATGTGGTTGCCGATAGGGGTAAGTGTTCTAAAATTTAAAATCCTTTCCCAGTATGGTAGTCTATTTCCATTCAGTTGGAAGTTGAGACAGTTGCCAAGATTGATTAGGTTACCTTTGATCTTTCATCTCTTGCTATTATTTTTTGGTTTAAGGGTTTATGACCTAGTCTCCCAAGGGTCCATGATTGGATCTCTAAGCATTGGAAGCCCATCATCTTGGACTCAGTTGAGATTTTCCCTTTGGCTAAAGGTTTCTTTATTACCAAGTTTGATAATGTGAATGACAAAAAGATTATTCTTTGTGAGCATTTATTTAGTTGGGAGAATCAATTTCCTTTGATGATGAAGCCTGAGCATGAGGATTTCAACCCCACATCTGAATCATTTTTAAAATGCCTATTTGGTTTAGACTCCCTTACCTCCCACTTCATCTTTGGGTGGATCCTCTCCTAGAGGAAGTAGGTCAGGACTTGAGAGATTTTCTTATGGTTGATGTGGACTCTTCTAATCTCTTTCATTCTATATATGCTCATATTCTGATCGATATTGTTGCTTCTAAGGGGTTGTCGATAGATATCAAGCTCTCGACTCTGAAGGGTTCCTAGGTTCAACCTCTAGACTATGAAGGGATTTCCTTAAGATGTAGAAGATACTTCAAGGCTGGGCATGTTGCGGCTAAATGTTATTTTTAGAAAGTCAAGTTGAAGAAGCCCTCCTCTTGGTGGAATGGTGCCTCTTTTCAACATTACACGGTTAAGATTTCTTCTCAATCAGATGGGTAGGATCCTTCTCTGAAGTTGGATTCAGGATTTGTTGGTTATGTTCCCTTAGTTCTTTCTTCTGATCTCTCATCTGGTGATATTGTGAACGTTGATGTCCCTTCTGCTGTTGCTTCAAATTGTAGTCCAATTTATCAATTTGAGTCTGCTGCCCCTCTTGCTGGTTCTACTGATTTAGTTGGATTTTTCCAGGTTGCTATTGGTATTTTCAAGATCACTCATGGAGCATCTACTAGTTTTGTCCCTACACAGATCCCTCATACAGTTGTCTCTAGATCAAGTTCTCCATGACTAGATGGTTCTGCTGGCTCTTAGCTTTGCGCTAGCCTCTCTTCAAGTATTTCAATGTTAGATTCATTATCTTGGAAAGAGGAGGCTGCTAAGGCTGAAGAAGGTTGGATTACTATCCAAGGTAAACATTCCAGGAACTCTCCTTTTTTGATATGAAACTTTGATCCCATAAGAAAAGATCCATGTAATGTCCTGCCAGGGAACCCAATAGAATTTAACCTAAAACATGTTGCTATGTTTACAAAATAATTTTTTTTCTTTAAAGTTTACAAACAAAAATGAATAACAAAGAGAAAGTAATATAACATAAGATAATACATACTTACAAATGTAATTCATTTATAGATTACAAATCAAAAGGGTTCTATGATGTAGGATTATGTAATTTAATTAATCTACTAAATAAAACAAATAATATACCATCTCCATATAATGTAAATGAAGACATGCATACAATTGATACATCAAGGCACACATAATGAAACAACATCCACTACACAAGTCACAGGGTATGTAACAATAATCGAGTACAAGGTATTGACCAATATCCTAACAGAATCACATTTGAAATACTAATACAAGGTACAAATATAACACCATAAGTTAGATAAGACCAAGCCTCCAATGAAGAACAAGAAGAAGGTAACTGATACAAAAATAATCTAACACCATTACGAATGTCAAAATCTCAATGGTAATAGAGTCACTACCACTCAACCACATGAAACCAAAGGTCCACTCCCACAGTGCTAAGAAGAAAACAAAAGAATCCACTCAAATAACTTTCACAAAATCCAACACACCAAAACAACTAAGCAATGGATCCTGAAGACTCTCTATCTCAAAATGTACCACCAACTAATGATAAAGAAAAGATAGTAAATATCTAAATACTAACAACCAAAACACCAAATACCAAATATCAAACAAATACCAACCACCAAATACTAAATACCAAAGACATACCACCAGAGGCAAATGCATAAACTATGAAGGAGACTTAGGCTACATACTATAGGAGTGTCATCACATGGACAACTACTTGAGTTTCCCTGGACTGGTCTCTATAGACCTCAGACCCTCAAGCATTTATCAGGTTGATTTACCTTGGACTGGTCACTCTGGACCTCAAACCCTCAACATGACCCATGCAGAATAAGAATACCCTCTCATGAAGATGAGAAATTCTAATCATAACTACTCTCTAGGTATCATCCCATTCCCATCCTTAGCCTACACAAGCACTCAAGACATGGGCGATGCATACAATTATCTTATTAATGTTTGTCTAACAAATTTATTAAGTTATCACTTATTACACAACTTACGATAGGTTACCTTGGTACTAACCACTTTGGGTCTTAGACCCCTATTGTATGACACTTCCCTAAGATGCACCTATTTAACCTCCCCTAGGCTCACAAGTCATAAATAGATCTTACAAATCATATAAAGAATGATAATCAATTTCAGTTCCATAAAAGATAGCTGGAACTCACACTGGTCCTCAAACCACAATCTCACAATTACACACTGGTCCTCAAACCATAACATCATAAAAATATACTCTCTCAAAGAGTTCAACAACTAATAAGCTTAAAATGAACAAAGTTTGCATAAAAAGATCGAAACCATTATCATATTACAAATATTGTAACTATCTATGCCACAGTAAAAAGATAAAACCTCAAGCCTATGGTAATAATTCCTAAAAGCCAACTTAATGATACCGATATCGACAATCACACACAACAACCAAAAAATCCAATAATAAACACATCAATATTAAATTCTCATCAAATAATATTTAATTATATATCATTGTTATTGTTATTTTTGTTTTTCTAAAAGAATTCTCGTGTATGAATTTTATTTATTTATTTATTTTAAAAAATAGAATTCTAAAAATAGAATACCACTACAAGCAAATAAATATATAGATTTCTCAAATAACATGCAAGTGAATATATCTTTCTTAAATAACATGTTACTGAATACATCTTCCTTAAATAACATGCAACTCAATATATCATTCCTAAATAGCATGCAACTGAATATATCTTCCTTAAATAACATGCAACTGAATATATCTTCCTTAACTAACATGCAACTGAATGTATCTTTCCTAAATAACATGCAACTAAATATATCTTCCTTAAATAACATGCAACTGAATATATCTTCATTAAATAACATGGAAGCGAATATATCATTCTTAAGTAACATGTAACTGAATATATCTTCCTTAAATAATATCCAACTAAATATATCTTTCTTAAATAACATGTAACTAAATATATCTTTCCTAAATAACATGCATTTGAATATAGCTTCTTTGAATATATCTTCCTTAAGTAACATGCAACTGAATATATCTTTCTTAAATAACATGTAACTAAAAATATCTTCTTTAAATAACATGTAACTGAAAATATCTTTCCTAAATAACATGCTATTGAATATATCTTTCTTAAATAACATGCAACTAAATATATCTTCGTTAAATACAATTCAATTGAATATATCTTCCTTAAATAACATGCAACGAGCTATATTTCTATTTTAAAAACATGTATTTTCTTTAAAAATGAACTCTTTCAAAACCCTCAAAACCATGAAATGCCATAATTGAAAACAAATCTGTAGAGGATAAAATATGGATGGGGTCCTAGAACAATGGTTTGCACATAAAATAGACCCCAAAGCCTATATTTTACACATACATTTGAATTGTATTGATATAGAAAGTAAATGTAGATGACTAATATTGAAATTAAGAAATAAAAGTACTTACCTCCGAAAAAGAATCAGTTGAAAACCTTGTCAAACGATCTAAAAAAAAGTTGATTCTCACAAGTTTGAACCGAAACTACGAGATCTACAAAACCCAAAAATCTTTTTTTGAGATTTGATTTGGGTCAAAATCAAGGTTGTACCTAACCAGGTCAAGTGTGAGGTTGTACGTGACCAGGTCAGGTGTGAGGTTGGGTTTGACCCTCATAAAAGGTCAAATACTACATTCTTTATTTGAAGTTCGATTCTGATTCTGTTCGCAGATCCTGAAAGTTTGACGAAAAGAGTATCCAAATCTACTCTCAGATCCAAAATTCTGCACCTATACTTGCAAGAAAAATGGTTTTGTTTGTTTTTTTGGGGGGTTTGCCTTGGTCAAACCCCAGTTTGGAATCAACCTTAATATTGAAATTGAAATGGAGAATGCTAGCAAGTAGTAGAAGTAGATCTAACAATGAATCTATGACATTCAATAGATATGCAATTGTATTTAAAATGTAATCAAGTATGTTAATATGAAAGCTTGAACATGTAAATCAAACCTCCATGATTGTATGCTTGGAATCCACCTTGAGGGAAGAATGGAATGGATCTTGAAGATGAACAAAGGATCTTGAAGGAAGATCACACCATCATGATGGCTAGATCTAGGGTTTGAATGATGAATCTTGAATGCTTGAACCAAATCCCTTCAATGGCTTGAATGCTTGAATCCTTGATCTTCAATGGAGAACTTGGATGGAGAAGAGGACTTGAATGCTTGAATGGATGCTTACTTGAATGATCACCTTGAGAGGTTGAGAGAGCTTGAGCATGACAACTTGATTGAGAGATATGTTCTCACAAAACTTGATGGAGAAAATGAGAGAGGAAGGCTCCCTTTTATAGTGATCTAGGGCACAAAAGGGGTCTCGTAGAAAACAATAATTAAGGGCCCATGGTACAAAAATCTAAAGAGGTGCACATGGAGGGAAATTAAATTAAAGTCTTGACACAAAACTCTAGGAGGGGACCACCCTTAATATAGAAATAAAATAATTATTTAAGAGCCTTGTTACAAAATTCAAGGTAAGGCCAACCCCAAAGTTAATTTGAGCATTAGGCACAAAACTTGAGAAAGGATAATCTCCAATAATAAATTAGGAATCTTATAAAAATATCAAGAAAGGTCCACCTCAAATATTAATTTGAGAATTCGACACTTAATCTGAGAAATAGTGGCCCTGAAGAGGGAAAATGCAAGATTTTGATGAAGTCCTGAAATCGAAAGCTAACCCCGAAGATCCAAAACCCTAGGGTCAAGGTCAAGCTCAAACTTGACTAGGTCAGGATCAAGGTCGATCCTGACCTAGTCAGGATCAAGGTCAACTTTGATCCCATAAGGTTGACTTTGACCTTATGGTCAAAAACCTCAGGTACATAGTCCAGAATTCTAGGAAAATGCTAGGAAGAAGTGGGAAATGGGGTAGAACAGGGAAAAATCTAGATCCAAGTTGAATATCCATTCAAGGCACTCGAAATGACCCCAAACCACTTACTTGGAGGGCTAAACACTCTTAACATGGAAGTGCTTCCATTTTAAGATGATACATTAAGCCCCCACTTTAGCAAGAGTATGGACTCGATGCAAACTCTTGGTAAAGGAGAAGAAAGAGAAGATCCAAGTGGATTCAAAACAAGATAAAAAAACACTTAGCTAAGGGCACAAGCCCCTAGACTAAGGATTCTAACTCAACATACATACACGAGGGTGTGAAAAGAGAAAACCAAAAGAACACAGGTTAGTACTAAATAACCCAAATCAATTAGCATAAGAAACCTCGCTAAGAAATATTTCTCATACTAATATCATATTTGGAAAGCTATCATAAAAGCATAAATGATTACATAAGAAAGACAAGAGAAACACTATAGATGACATAGCTTCATGATCCAGTCCTACTAGCATGAAATTGAAAAGAGAGAAAGGGAAAAGAGTGATTACCTCACCTAGTAAGATACCCACCTTACCGTGAATCACCCTGGAGGGAGAGCCCAATAGGTTCACCCATAAATTGTGCTTGAAAATTTAATGCATCTTCTAATGGCTTCTGGAATACCCATAGATCCACCTTCTTGTATCACTATGAATATGAAATGCGTGTCTCCTCAGGATTTAGCAACTTATGTGTGTTACCCTTGGAAGATTTAGCATATAAATGCGTGTCTTTTTAGGATTTAGCAACTTATGTGAGTTACCTTCAGAGGATTTAGCATATTGAAAAATTTGAAAAATACATGTCTCCTCAGGATTTCACAACTTATGTGCATTACCATTGGAAGATTTAGCATATAAATGCGTGTCTTTTTAGGATTTAGCAACTTATGTGCATTACCTTCCAAGATTTAGCATGTAAAAATAAAAAACTATAGTACAAGGGAGGCCCTATATATGCCCCCCTCCTTAATATGGCAAAAACATACTATTTTGACATGTTAAGGAAATAAAAGAATAAGGATAAAGCCTTCCTCAGCATCAAGACAATATCCACAAACAACACCCAGTCCAAGCCAAGAAGGTCACAACTCCTATGAGGCCATGGAAGGGTTGAATGTAAAGAGATATCATGCAAAAAGTGAAAAGAAAGTAACCCTTATGAGGGATAGCACACTGTTCAGTTTCCAGGGCGAGAGATATATCAACCATGAAAACCCAATGTCAAACAATGAAAGAGGTTTTTATCAAGGACATAGATCCTTAATGTAAACCAAAATTTTCATGTATGATTAGATATCACATAATAGATAGATACTACTTAACCAAGGAAAGAGGTGCATCTCAGAAAGATAGAAAAGAAGGAGATGACATCCGTGTCGCCCCCAATGTAGGAACAAAGATGGGAGAGGATACCTACTTCACAATGCAAGGGGATATCTTGTTTAGCAACAATGTATACCATATTCTTAGCGAGGGATATTGATCCTTACATCAAAGAGTATAGATAATCATGAAAAGGATATGTCACTCATGGAAAAAGGATCCTCAAAGAAAGAGATCTTATCAACAAGACCCCCACCAAAGAGGAGTGCTTTAGATAAAATATCATCTTTCAAAAGGCGGGAACAAAGATTCAATCATCAAGCCTCCTGCAAGGAAGAGGAAGAGGAATATTTGAAATGAGGGAAACAACTCCAACACCAAGAAAGGGTGAGAGTTTATAAAGAACATAATTTGCAACATAGAGAAGAAGTGATGACCTAGGACAACAACTTCTCATATAAGAAGATTATCCATAGTCAAAATATCTATCAATATGATGAAATAATATTGCAATATAAACAAATACCACTAATCCAAGTAAATAAGTTCCCTAGACAAAGAGAGAAGAGGAAGAACCTTGCCCCCCAGGGATGAAAGACAAGGGATACCTTTGCAAAACACATGTCCTAGAAAAGATATCTTGAATAATAGAAAAGAACAATAGATGAAAAACTATCATAATACAAACCATTGATATAAATGAAAGAATAACCAATTAAGCTCAAAGTAGGAACATAATGGATTCTAAAAGATAGGAAGAAATATACCTCTTGCCCCCCAATCTAGAGGGGAAAAGAGAGTGAGGGGTAAAATTATGAATAAATCTCAAATGAGAAGTTTCTTTTCTCTTATATTTATAGACCGGATAATAAGGAGAAGGTACTTTGAAAAATATTTGCACATCATGAACCATAGTTTGAACCTCAACATAAGCATGGGAACAACTAGGAATAGAAGATGAAGAATTAGGAATCGGATTAGGAAAGATAGGATTAGGATTAGGAAGTTTAGGAACTAGATTATGAAGATTAGGAATACTAGGAAAAGTGTAGGATGTGATATGAATGAAAGACACAATCAGAGGAACACTTGGAACCATAGTTGGAAAAGGGTTGGAATAGATATAAGTAATATTATGGTAAGAATGTTGTGAGGTAGGATCTTGATTTTCCATAAGATCACCACTAAGAGGAAGAGCATTAAGGGAATTCATATCTTTCTTTGCTAATGTCTCATCACAAGAAGGAATCCTAAATTGAGGTGAAGGATTTATAATTTCATCTTCTTTTGCATAAGGGAAGTGTGTTTTAGAGAATATGTCATCCTTTTGTATCAAAAATTCTTCACAAGGAGGGGATAAATCAATGTCTTTATCCAAGGGTTCATCCCAAAAAGTATAATTATCCACAATGGCTTCATGAGGAAGAGAGTAATCAATATCTAAATCCAAAGGTTCATCCCAAATAGGAGGATTATCCACAATGGTTTCATGAGGAAGAGAGTAATCAACATCAAAATTCAAAGGTTCATCCCAAATAGGAGGACTATCATCCCTATCCATAAAGCACATTGTAGGAGTGTCATAAGTCATTAAATCTTGATCCCTAAAGGGGAAAGTAGGCTCATAGAAAAGACATATATTAGGAGAAGAATAATCATCAATCCCTAACTCATCTTTGTAAAGGTCAATTGAAGAGGTTGTGGAGGAGGGTGAAATAGGAATAGGATCAATGGAGATCTCATTCAAACAATTTTCATCCTCACTTCCATGTACCTCATTAAGGTATCTATCATCTTGAACAAAAAAAGCCTCATCAAAGTACTCAAAACAAGAATCATACATGTTGAATACCAAAAACATGAAAATGTAAATGTTTTTGTATTTTAACAAAAAATTTACAATTTTTTTTTGATTTTATAAAATATAAATGCAAGGGCATAAATAAACCTAATCTTAATGCAAGAAAAGATTAACCACAAATCTAACACAATAGGGCATCTAAATCCACAAAAGAAAGGAGAGTAAGTATGTCGGGTTCACCAAAATGTAGAGGATAAAATATGGATGGGGTCCTAGAATAATGGTTTGCACATAAAATAGACCCCAAAGCCAATATTTTACACTTAAATTTGAATTGTATTGATATAGAAAGTAAATGTAGATGAATAATATTGAAATTAAGAAATAAAGGTACTTATGTTTGAAAAAGAATGGGCTGAAAACCCTATCAAATGATCTAAAAAATAGTTGATTCTCGCAAGTTTGAACCAAAATTGTGAGATCTACAAAACCCAGAAATATTTTTCTGAGATTTGATTTGGGTCAAAATTGAGGTTGTACTTGACCAGGTCAGGTGTGAGGTCAGGTTTGACCCTCATAAAAGGTCAAATACTACATTCTTTATTTGAAGTCCGATTCTGATTCTATTCGCAAATCCTGAAAGTTCGGTGAAAAGGGTATCCAAATCTACTCTCAAATCTAAAGTTCCACACCTGTACCTACAAGAAAATAGTTTTGTTTGTTTGTTTGAGGGGTTTGCCTTGGTCAAACCCCAGTTTGGAATCAACCTTAATATTGAAATTGAAATGGAGAATGCTAGCAAGTAGTAGAAGTAGATCTAACAATGAAGCTATGACATTCAATAGATATGCAATTGTATTTGAAATGTAATCAAGTATGTTAATATGAAAGCTTGAACATGTAAATCAAACCTCCATGATTGTATGCTTGGAATCCACCTTGAGGGAAGAATGAAATGGATCTTGAAGATGAACAAAGGATCTTGAAGGAAGATCACACCATCATGATGGCTAGATCTAGGGTTTGAATGATGAATCTTGAATGCTTGAACCAAATCCCTTCAATGGCTTGAATGCTTGAATCCTTGATCTTCAATGGAGAACTTGGATGGAGAAGAGGACTTGAATGCTTGAATGGATGCTTACTTGAATGATCACCTTGAGAGGTTGAGAGAGCTTGAGCATGACAACTTGATTGAGAGATATGTTCTCACAAAACTTGATGGAGAAAATGAGAGAGGAAGGCTCCCTTTTATAGTGATCTAGGGCACAAGAGGGGCCTCATAGAAAACAATAATTAAGGGCCCATGGTACAAAACTCTAGAGAGGTGCACATGGAGGGAAATTAAATTAAAGTCTTGACACAAAAATCTAGGAGGGGACCACCCTTAATATAGAAATAAAATAATTATTTAAGAGCCTTGTTACAAAATTCAAGGTAAGGCCAACCCCAAAGTTAATTTGAGCATTATGCACAAAACTCGAGAAAGGATAATCTCCAATAATAAATCAAGAATCCTATACAAATATCAAGAAAGGTCCACCTCAAATATTAATTTGAGAATTCAACACTTAATCTGAGAAATAGTGGCCCCGAAGAGGGAAAATGCAAGATTTTGATGAAGTCCTGAAACTGGAAGCTAACCCTGAAGATCCCAAACCCTAGGGTCAAGGTCAAGCTCAAACCTGACTAGGTCAGGGTTGAGGTCAACCCTGACCTAGTTAGGATCAAGGTCAACTTTGACCCCATAAGGTTGACTTTGATCTTATGGTCAAAAACCTCAGGTACATAGTCCAGAATTCCCAAAAAATGCTAGGAAGAAGTGGGAAATGGGGTAGAATGGGGAAAAAGCCAAATCCAAGCTGAATATCCATTCAAGGCATTTGACATGACCCCAAACCACTTCTTGGAGGGCTAGACACTCTTAACATGGAAGTGCTTCCATTTTAAGATGATACATTAAGCCCCCACTTTAGCAAGAGTATGGACTCAATGCAAACTCTTGGTAAAGGAGAAGAAAGAGAAGATCCAAGTGGATTCACAACGAGATAAAATAACACTTAGCTAAGGGCACAAGCCCCCAGACTAAGGATTCTAACTCAACATACATGCACGAGGGTGTGAAAAGAGAAAACCAAAAGAACATGAGTTAGTACTAAATAACCCAAATACATTTTAGTTTGTTGGTCTAGGTAAAAGTTCCCAAGTTTGATTTTTCTCTATATTCTCAAGCTCTTCTTCCATTTCTTTCACCCAATTATGATCATTGCATGCATCTTCCATAGTCTTTGGTTCAGTCTCCATGAGTAAAAACAATAACAATTATTCTTGAGTTGCTCTACTTCTTGTGATAATTCCTTTATTCTTATCTCTAATAATATGAAGTTTGAATGGTTTCTCTGTACATACTTTGGGGTTTTAGCTACAAATATCAGAGCCTCCTTTGTCTCTTCTTTTTTCTTGTCTTCTTTTCATTTGTCCAAAGAGTCATCTAAATCATATTCAATATGCATGTCATGATTTCTTTGAATGTCTTCATCAAACTTCACATTCACACTTTAAACTATCTTCTTTAGTCTCTTATTGTAACATTGGTATGCTTTGCTTCTTGTATAATTTTTCAAAAGTATCCCTTCATCATCTCTTCTATTAGAATTTCTAAGATTCTCTTCATCTCTCTGAATATAGCATTTTCTTCCAATATTTTTGAAGTATTTCACTATGGGAGCTCTTCCTTGCCATAACTCATATGATGTCTTTCTATATATCCTCTAAAAAATTACTTTGTTAAGAGTGTATACCACTATGTGTATTTATTCTCTCCAGTAATCATTTGGTAAGCCTGGTTCTTTGATCATATTCCTTTCCGCTTCTTGAAATGTCCAGTTCATTCTTTCAACATTCTGCTATGGTGCTCTAAGGGTAGACAATTGTCTTTTAATGCCATGTTTCTCACAACAATTATTAAATTCATTAGAAGTAAACTCTCCTCCTCTATCAGATCTTAAACACTTGATTTTTTTGTCAACTGTTAGAAATAGGGAATACCGAGAGGGGGGGGGGGTGAATCAGTATTCTACAAAATTTTACTTGATTCTGTTACAGATGTTGATCCTGTTAGGAGCATGTCACATATATATAGTGTCTCAGTCTTGATTAAGGGACTATAGGCCTTGTTAGAAGCCTCAACTTTGCTAAGAGTTGGTAGTACTGATTACAAATGATTACAAGATGAGCCCACTGCCCAAACAAGTAATGTACAATGATGACTGATTACAAAATAGGGTAAGGTACATAACCTTATACTTCTTTCTTGTCTTTCACAACTTCACATCAATATCTTTCGCTATATCATCTATCTCATTCACATATCTCATATATATCTTCGCATTCCATATGCCTTACATTTATACAAGTTATTAGGAATAACAACTTTTATAGTCGGCTTTACAAAACATAAAGATTTACATAAAATACATATTTACCCAAGGGTTAACATCTAGGATTTCATCCCTTTATATTATGAAGACATTATTTTGTTAAAAAAAATAATCCTTTAACTTTTTACCAATTTTGTCTTCTTTCTCTGTCCAGTCGGCTTTAACACTGTCTCTGGTAATACTGCAATAAATTCTTCCGTACATGCCATATAGATTTGCACTCTCAGGCGAGTCTTCAATATGCATAATAGTATCTATGTTCAAATGCACAAGCACTAAACTTACTTCAATCGATGTTTCCAATCAAAACTGTCTCGGGGTACACTAGAAAAATACTGCACATACTTAGACAATTTTGCTCTGCGCTTTGTCATACTTGCTCTCTGTCATATACGGTCTTCATGTAGATCATATGTTTCCATAATGAAAACATCTAGCTATCTAACTCAGAAAAATTTCCAACAATCTCCCCCTTTGTCATTGGTGGCAACATATGAGAAAATTGGCTAAGTCACAAAACTCAAAATCTCAAAATTGTGGCCATAACAAAATTATATCTTCGCTGTCCTTATAACTCCATATATCTTATCTATATTCTATACTCCCCCTATGAATATAATTCCTTAACATATATATCAATTTTGTGCTATCATATCACTCCCCCTTTGACAACAATGACAAAAAGGTGTCAAAAACTGTGATCTCAAAAAAAGTTTACCTTGATTCAAAATTGCAGAGCCGGTAGGCTAGCAACACAATATGCAAAGTTCACTTTAATGTTCTCTATCTCCTTCTCCCATGCTTTCTTTACTGTGTCTGAAACACTAAGAAGTGCACATAGACCATAAGATGCGATCTCACATGCATGAAGGTTTTCAAAGTTGAACTTCTCATAAGATGTCTTGGATGAAAGACATTCTTCCAATTGTCCTTCAACTATGCCAATCTTGATTGAAATGTGCTCTCTAAGAAGAGTGAATATTCTCAATTTCTTATCTTTTTCATCTTTAAAAATCCTTATTTCATCATACATTTTTTTGATTCCTTTCTTCAACACCAAAAATTTTCATAAGGGATGGCTAAAAGATTTACCTCTGACTGAATTTCTGCCTCTTTAGCCTTAATCTTCTCAACCACTTCTGAAACATGATTTTCAGATTTTGTACACTGAATGTACAAAGTTTTATCTCTGTCAAAATTCCTTCTAAGATCTTTTATACAGACATCTAGATTGTTAATATCATTTCTGATATTCTAACTTATATCATGAAACATTTTGGCCTCATAGGCTACCTGAACCTTCACTATAGCCATATCTGATAAGTTAGTGAACACATTATCAAATGCTTTCATAACTTCTCTACCTCTTTCCAGTGGGTCTGCCTATGCTATCTGGTTAGTCACAACACTCTGTAACTTCTCTTTTATTTTCAGCAATGATCCTTCAAGGATTTTTACCTTCTTGTTCTTTCCAATTATCTTGTTTAGGGATGTGATCAACTCCATTTGATCATCATCATCAACTTCTTTCCCAAAACTTTCAAAAATCTATTCAATCTGTGGTTTCTTTGCTACAATCTCAGGTGTAAGATTGATTTTCTCTCTGCTAGATGCTTCTTTTTGTCCTTGAATCTCTGTACTTGCTTGATTTTCTATTTTCTTTTCTTCTTCTTTCCTTCTTTCTTCCTTTTCTTCTTCAATTGATCTATCATGTTCTTCTAGAGCCAAATTGTCAACAATGTTCTCTAGGTTGCTAAAAGGATTATCATCACTGTCCAATGTGATCTTAGTTCCTTCCACATGCAATGATTCATCTTCAATGTTAATTGATGGTGGATAGGGACTCTTCTGATGCTCAGCTTCCTTAGCCCGTTCTACTGCAACATATGCTGTCATTACTTTTACTATTGCTTGCTCATTTTCTTTATTTATCTCTTCATAGTTACTTCCCATTATCTGAATGATTCTTCTTTTTGTTCTTAGATGAGTACCAAGTTCTTTCATAATTTCTTTAAATTGATCTTCATCTCTAACATCACATAGTTTCCTCACAAATTTTTTTGTAATTTTGTTATCTTCTTCAGTTGCTCTCTTTTTCCTGTTAACTAGCTTCTCAAATAGATCATCAAGGATCTTTCCTTGAATTGTATCAAACTTCTTATCTGCTAGGATCATATGTCTCACAACTGCATTTTCCAAGTTTAATTTCTGTGAATAGTTGTAAAGATCATAATACTTGTTCATTTTAGAAAAATCTCCATCACAAATGATTTGATCATTTACTTTCTCAATTTTAGGCTTCCATTTCTTCTTCTTTAATTCTGAGTCTTCATCATCTTTTATCTCTGCTATTTTCCTCTGTACTGGGGCAACTATTGTCTTTTGTCTCTTTCCTGGTCCAGTAGCTATTTCCTTTACTCTTTTACCTAGTGGAGTGGCAGAAGATCTAGTAGACTTCCTTATTTCCCGTTCCTCTTTCTCTACTTTTACCACATGCTACAAATTTCCAGTCTCAACTGCTGATAGGGGTGGAACAAACAAAATTTCCTTTTTTCCAATATCTCTAAGTGCTTCTAATGTATTCTTTGCAATCATAAATTCTTGTTCTTTCATCCCTGTGTCCTTCAGAATTTTCTTAATTGTACTTTCCACTCTTTTCTTTGACTATTTTTCTTCTTGAATAGACTTTGCAGAGTTGAAGTTCTCCTCATAAGTCCCAAATGTATTGCTATGTACATCCAACTTAAATTTAAGCAATCTATTTGCATATTCTTCTGCTTCAACTTCAAAAATTTCATAGCCAAGAGGGTCTATGAACTCTACTCTAGGTACAATTGCTTCAATGTAGGTAAAGTCAGTATCAACCATAAAGCATATCTCATTTTATACTTTTCAACAATAGACTGAGGGATTCTTGATCTGTTCTTTATCAAGTTCTGAAATGTTTTGATCACTAAAATTGCACTCTCATTGACCTTGTCTATAAGGTGTCCCCTATATACTTGGCTGATTCTTTCCATTGAGGTCTTTCCATCATTCCAATCATCTCCAATTGTAAATGGAAATATTCTTATCAAATGGAAAAACATATATGTAATCAATGATGAGAATCTAAATTGGGAATTCTTAGTCTTCTTAATCTTTTCTAGGTTCTCAAACAACTGAATTCTCAAGATTTCACACATATCTACTTTCACTTTATCAACACACATCAAATAGGCTGCATGAATCATTCCATCTACCATGTCATCTTCTCTTGAATTAGCACAAAAATTAGCTGTTAGGATCTTGCATAAATATCTAACATCATCTTGTTGTATCTTGCTAATCACCATGCCTCTGCCATTGTAAGATGATTTAGTATTGTCCAATACAATTTTCTTTACATTCTTTTCATTGAATGGTATGAATCCAGATTTAGACAAACTAGTTACTTCATGAATTAGGTTAGCTGTGATTTCTATCACTCTATCATCTAACCAAAACTTTCCATTATGTATTCTGCTCAAAATTATCTTAGCGCATTCTTCATCATCAAATTCATATTGTAGTGAATACTTTATGATTTCGTTATCCTTCAAATGTTCAAACCCTACTTTCAATGATATATCCTAATTGTAAGGCTTCTCATACTCTTTAATAAAATCACTATCATTGAGGGTTTCAAGTTTACATCCCAAATAGCTTCTAACATTCTCTAAATGTAAAACTCCATCTGGTACGGATGACAATGCTAATTTAGGGTCTTCTTCCAAAGGTTCTACTAGTTCCCTTTTAATCTTAGGTATTATTTTATCTCTTATACTGTTAACCAATGAAACATCCATATCTTCTACAAATTCTCTAACTGTTTGATAGATTTGCTTAATGAAATACCTTAATTCTATGATTTAGGGATTTGCATAGATCTGACATGAAATTCCTTCACCAAATCCTTGAAAAATGCTCTCAATCACTGCTGCTTGATCTCCTTAACACTTGCATTCACTTTAATGATCAAACAATACTGATCATAAGCTTTTAACCTTTCAATCTTACAAGATTATGGCATCGCATTCAATTCTTTTGCCGCTTCTTTCCAAAAAGTTGTTCTTGCTTACCTACAAAACTTAAAAATTCTTGCGATCTCACATAACATCATATTAGCTTATGCGCTCTTAACCATAGCATCGTTACATCATAAAACACCTTGCATTAACTGTGCAAGACTCAATTCATCCTATACTAACTTCTACACTATCCTAAGTTCCTATTCTACTGCATTTTTCATGAATTAAGTACTTTGAGATGGGTTAGGAAGAGTTTCACTCTTACAATTAGATACTTCACCTTTCTAATTGCCTTCAATATTGAATGTGTCTCCTTGGTCTATGGCTTTAATAAACTTCACTTCTTCTGAATTACTACAACAATCTCCTTGACTGTTGCTTGCATTCTCATTTCTCCTTGCATGACTTCTAGGATTAGGGTTTCTCATGTTGTTCATTATGCAAAACCTTGGTGTATGACCAAATTTGTTGCATATCTGAAAAAATACTCCATTGTTTCCATATCTCGGTCTAGTCTGGTTGATTTGTGATTTGCAATTCCTGGCAATGTGTCCAACCTTGTTGCATCTATAACATACTACTGCATTTCTTCTGTTCATATCTTTAGTATGTTTCTTATCTGCATGGTTAGTATCTCTAAACATTCTATTACTATTATTATTCTCATTAAATTTAGGTTTCCTACATTCAATAGCTTTATGTCCAAAACCATGACAATTATAACAATAACCATTAAGAGGTTTAAATTGCTTACTTGTACAATCTTTCTTCATATGAGCAAAAGTGTTACATGCAAAACATTTACCTTTAAATTCTCTCTGCATACCTTTAGGTGATTCTTCTTGCTTAGGTGGTTCTTCCTCTTTAGACATATCTGCAGATTTGTTAGCTTCATCAGATTTCTTTTCTTCTATATTTCAGAAACTTTCAGATCTGGTTCCTTGCTTTCTTCACTTACCTTAGATGAGTTGAATCCAAGACTGGTTTTTATCATAGAATGGCTTTTGATAAGACATTTGTTCATCAATATTGTCAAGTTAGTAGAATATAGTTTCTCAAGATGTTGCTTAGACTGAGTCAATTAAGCTTTCACAATTGTATTGTACTTTTCAAGTTCAACATACTGCAATTTGGTTTTCTCAAGTTTAGATGTCACTTTACAAAGTTTAGATTTCAGATCTTCTTTCTCAGATTTTAGATTTTCATTCTCAGATTTCAGATTTGCTTCATTCTTGCTGTTTCCATCTTTCAAACTCAATTTCAAATTTACTATCTTTAATTCATGTTTAAGGATCTCATTTTCTTTTTCCAGATTATCATCACAATCTTCAACTTGAATTGTAGATTCCTTTTCTATTTTCAGTTCTTCCAGCTTCTTTTTCAGCTTCTCTATGAGGTTCTTTGCGTCATCATATTTTCCTTTCAGAGTATCTCTTTCTTCAGTAAGTATATCAATCTATTCAAGAGCTTCGTAAAGATTCTTTTGTAGCTAATCCATATCCATAGAGATCTTACTCAAGCTGCTAGGCTTTTTCTGAATGATTCTTTTCTGAGTAACTAAGGTCTGATACCAATTGTTAGAAATAGGGAACTTTGAGGGGGGGGGGGGTGAATGAGTATTCTACAAAATTTTACTTGATCCTGTTAAGGATGTTGACCTTGTTAGGAGCCTATTACATATATATAGTGTCTCAGTCCTGATTAAGGGACTATAGGCCTTGTTAAAAGTGTCAACCCTGCTAAGAGTTGGTAGTACTGATTACAAATGATTACACAATGAGCCCACCACCCAAACAAGTAATGTACAATGATTACTGATTACAAAATAGGGTAAGGTACATAACCTTATACTGCTTTCTTTTCTTTCACAACTTTACATCAATATATTTCACTATATCATCTATCTCATTCACATATCTCATATATATCTTCACATTCCATATGCCTTACATTTATACAAGTTATTAGGAATAATAATTTTTACAGTCAGCTTTACAAAACATAAAGCTTTACATAAAATACATATTTACCCAAGGGTTAACATCTAGGATTTCATCCCTTTATATTATTAAGACATTATTTTGATAAAAAAAATAATCCCTTAACTCTTTACCAATTTTGTCTTCTTTCTCTGTCCATTTGACTTTAACACTGTCTCTAGTAATACTACAATAAATTCTTCCGTACATGCCGTACAGATTTGCTCTCTTAGGTGAGTCTTCAATATGCATCATAGTATCTATGTTCAAGTGCGCAAGCACTGAACTTACTTCAATCGACGTCACCAATCAAAACTGTCTCAGGGTACACTAGAAAAATACTGCACATACTTAGACAATTTTTCTCTGTGCTTTGTCATACTTGCTCTCTGTCATATGTGGTCTTCTTGTAGATCATATGTTGCCATAATGAAAACATCTAGATATCTAACTCAGACAATTATCTTTTAATGCCATGTTTCTCACAACAATTATTAAATTCATTAGAAGTAAACTCCCCCCCTCTATCAAATCTTAAACACTTGATTGTTTTGTCAACTTCATTCTCAACTCTTTCTTTAAATATATTGAATTTATCTAATACTTCTATTCTTTATAATCCAACCCAAATTAATCTAGAATAATCATCAATTAAAAACATGAAATATCTCACCTTGTAAGCTTCTTGTTTTGTTTGGACCACATAGGTTAGTGTGTACTAAGTCCAACAATATGGTAGATGAAAGTTCTTTTCCTCTAAAAATTTCTCTTGTCTTCTTTCTTTCTTGACATCCTTTGTAGATAATGCTATTTGGTTTGGTCAGTCTTGGAAAATATTTAATTGCACTTGTTGAACTTATCCTTACCAAGTTGTCAAATTTGATGTGACACATCCTTCGGTGCTAGAGCCAACTGTCATTCAACTGAGATAATAAGCATCTCTTTGTAGCTCCTTCTAGTTGATACATGTTTCTACTTGTTCTTTTTCCTACTGCAATAAAAGTTCTGGATCTCTTCAGGATCTCACAACCATCATCCTAAAATACAAAAAATTATCCATTATCACACATCCATCCAACACTTGAAAAATTATGATATAAACCCTTCACATAGTAAATATTGTCAGTATTATGTTTTCCATCAAACGTAATAGAACCAATTCTAACAATCTACTCTGTTTTATCATCTCCAAATCTAGCAATACCTCAATCATATTTATTAAGTTTCAAAAACTTCCTTTTATCACTGGTCATATGATTTTAACATCCACTATCAATCAACCATTCATTTCTATTTCTTCTAACGTATAATGTAGTTTTAGTGTGATCATTATATTATGAGCAAATGTTAGAGATATCAAATCTAGGTTCATTTTCTGCCAAAAATAAATAATCCCCTTGATTTGATTTATCATTTGATATATATTGGCATTTTGATTGACATAATAAGTACTCTTATTGTACTTTTAAAACTTATGTATTGTACCTTTGTATTTACCAGTACCTTTCTTCTATTTTCTTGTAAAGTTTGTCTCCAACTCATCTTAATTGTCACTATCTAGATCATCCTCTATTTTTGTGGCTTTAAAGGCTGTTTCAAATTTCTCCTTTTCTTTTTCCAAATTTCCTCATTTCAAACACAATCAAGGTGTCAAATAGTTGTTCTCTGGTGAATTTATTTGGATAATAAAATTCCTTAAGAGTTGAGCTCTTGTCACCGTAGCTCTTTGATAAAGTCATCATAATATTTTCTATAACATCTTCATTAGTTAGTATGCCTCCTTAATTTTTGACTTCATTTATTGCACTATCAACTCTCTAAAAGTAGCTTGCTATAAATTCACCTTCTTCCATTCTCAAATTATCACATTTGCACTTAGCTGTTTACTTCTTTCATTATTTGACTCTATCGTTTCCTTCATAGATCTCTTTCAAATTTTACCAAACTTCATAATAAGTGCTCAATAAAATAACTTTTGTTAACTCAATTTTTTTCAAAGCACTAGAGATTGCATACCTTAGTTTTTCATTTTCTTGATAGGCTGAAACCTCATTTGTAATAGTAGGACCATTTGAAGGTATAACATATTTTGTCTCAACAACTTTCTAAGTATTATAGCCTAGGGAAATCATATAACCTCTCATTTGTGCTTTCTAGAAATTATAGTTAAATCCATAAAACACTAGAATTGTTAGTTGGTGCACCATTGGATCTACCTCAAGTAGTTAAGTGCTTCTTCAATGTGATATCTCTATTTGAGCATTAATGGATTGTCATTAGTATCAACAAGGTGTTTAGTCGGTAAAGGTTGAATAAGGAGACAAACAAGTCGATCGGTCAAGCATACAAAGCCTTCACACTGAGCAAAGTCAAGGCAAAACTTCATATTAACCAAATACAAGATTAACCGAGCACTTACCTCTAGCGTCAGGAAATTACCGGGTACCGAGTTAGTGAACACTGAGAATTCCTACACACCGAGCATTAGTAATTCACCAAAAAGTGAATGCAGTGTTTATTGAGTTATTTAGGAAATGCCATAGTAATAAGAAATGACACATATCTCTATGTAAATGGTTTACACCAATCATATAAACGGTTTGCCAAGATTGAGATATATTTAATATGAATGTAATCATTAACTTTTGTGATGATTCCTATGTAATGGTAGATCTAGGTTATTTTTTGTACACTGTTGATCTTAGTTTTGTAAGATCTTGTAACCCTAATTAGGTCAAGATTGTTTGATATATAATTGTAAAGATGTCATTATGAAAGACACAACATGAAGCAGTAGCCACACACAAGGACATCAGGAGACTAGACAAGGGTTTTATTATAGAGTTTATCAGAGACAGTATCCATTTTATCAAAACACATACAAGGCTACCGAGAAGGACAAAAGGTTGTATTCATCACATTGAGGTGATATTTATTTGATACATCATAGATCTGAATCATACAAGATAGAGTTGTCATTTTACAAATATTCTACTATTATCAATTTAACCATTGTAGCAGATTGTAAATCTCTTAACATAGTAGACTTAACCGTCTTATGTAAATCTCTTAAACAAGTGTACACTTGATTGTGTTGCTAAAATAATTTAACAAGGTAGATCTAGTCGATTTTGTTACTCCTCATAGGGTAAGATCATCGGAAGTGATCACCAATTGTAGCCTTAACCAACATACTTTATTTACTGCAGTAGTGAAGAATTTGTGGGTGTCATTCCCACCACATTTTTTTACCTTCTAACATGGGTTTCTGCATAACCACAATATTTGAGTCATGAGTACTTATTTTCATGTATGATTTATTGTTTTGCTAACATGCACTTTACATTTCCAAGTTATATGAATGTATGCTGCAAACAATGAAATTAGTCAGTTAGTTAAGAACTAGTATTGTGAATTGTTAAGTGTTGAAAGTTTTTGGGGGTACTGATTCACCCCTCTCCTCTCAATACTTTATCTTTCCAATCCCAAAAATTGGTATCAAAGCTAGATCTCTTGTTTTGGAAGTTTAACCATTGAAGAGAAAATATCTAAGGATGGAAGGATATAGGTTGGACAAGACACAGATGCAAATCTTCATTGAATAATTCAAGCAAGCCAAAGATGAATTGAAGAAGTTATTGATTCAAAGGAAGGATATGGCTATTCGGTACAATGAAACTCATGATTATCATGAAGAAGAGATAGATGACCCATTTGAGAACACCAGATCTGGAACAAGTAGTATATTTGATGCATCTAAAGGAGCAATATCTGATTTATTTGAAAATAATCTACATCTTACTGAACAAGTCAAAGCCCTGTAGATTGGTCAAGAGACACAAATGGTTAGAATTATTGATGTCATGTACAATGCTAGGCAAGCCAAACAAGAAAGAAATTTGGCTATTTAAGATAGAAGACAGATGACTGAGAAGCTACAAGAGAAGGAATCTGAGATAATGAGACTCATCGAGCGTCACTATGAAATCTCCAATCAGATGGTTATCATAAGTGAGGAAGTTAACTGAGTGAACAATGAGCTTACAAGGAAACTTGATTACATCAGTGAACTCAGAGAAGAAAATTAGAGATTGAAAAATGAAGTCAAAATGCAAAAACAACATAATGAGATGATCAAGAAAGCTGAAGAAAGTTCCAAGAAAATAGATGAATGTCTGATTAGTCAAAGAGGACTTGGCAGCACTACTGGATTAGGCTACACCAAGAAAGGAGAGTCATCAATACAAGTTGAACAAATGAATGCCTACACAAATTAAAGACCAAAGAATCTATAATGTTATCATTGTGGAAAACCAGGCCACACATCCAATGTCTGTAGAAGAAAATAAAAATGTATTCCTAAATCCACTCCTAAGTTTAATGGTCATTGTTATAACTGTAACAACTATGGACATCAAGCACACGAGTGCAGATCTAGGTTGAATAGGACTCCTAAGAAACCCTACATGGAGAAACACTGTCACACTTGCAACATGCATGGACACATTACACAAGAATGAAAGACTAAGATGAAGCAAGTTTGGACACTGAAAGAACAAAATAAAACCTATCAACAAGAAGGCAAGGTAATGCATACACTTGGGATTATAATACATGGGTTAATTGCATAGCATGTGGAAAATATGGACATATTGCATGCGAAAGAACTGGAGAGGTAGATCTTGCAACTGGACAAGCACTGGTATGGCATGTTTACATTATCACAAAGTCAGTCACTTAAGTAAGGATTACAGAGACCAAGCACCAGAGACACAAACATATGAAAATGGAAATACAATTGAGGATATCATAAGGATAAGAAATACAATGTGGAGAAAAGCATCAAGTGATAATGTTGAGTCAAGCAATGCAGTTGGTGACACCTCGTCCATTAGATTGGGTGATATCGCCACTTCTACCTAAGTTATAAAGGTATGTATGGAACTGTAATTTCACATCAGTTATATCTAACAAACAACTCCTTATATTTAGTGGTTGAATACTAAATCTGCATGAAATGAGATGCACTCTGGTTTTATATGTTTTGAGCCTTAAATGTATATAGTCGGTATAAGTAAGACCAAGTGAGAAATTGTTAGTTGGTAACTATCAGCAATGTTAACCGAGTCATGGTATTAAACAAGTGATATATTAGTGTTAACCAAGCTTTTGATCTATTGAAGTATACACTAAGCACAACTATTCTTACCAAGCCATGTTAGGTCAAGCATTTAATATGAAAAGTTTGAGTGGGAATTTCAATTTTTCTATAAATACACCATGGAATTAGTTATTTTTAACATTGCAAAAAAGGAGAACATAGCGATTTTGAGCGAAGAACTGAGCAGAAAGATTCAAGAGCACTTTGAGCACAGATTTGAAGGTTTTTCCACCCAAGCATTCACGGTTGAAGTTCCATCTTCACCAAGCTATTCCGTTGTCATTTATCGAAACCCTAAATTGTAGAAAAATGGCATCCTCATCAAAAGTTGACAAATCCAAGACTGGAATTGAGAAGAAGGTCAAGTTAATCATGTACGCAGCATGTAATGAGCCAAAGTATAAACTTCATTCGAAAGTTGCATCACAGGTCGACAAAATTAGAGCATTTTTGAGCATACCACTTAGGGTTTTTCTGGTAGAAGACATCCGCGCCTACATACACTATAAAATTAGAGAGGTAGGTGATTTTGAGCTCCAATCCACCTTCCAAGAGCTAGGTATTGATGGAAAGATCAAAGATGAGAACACACATCTAAAGGTGAAGGGTTTGGTTAATGCCCTATATTTATCGATAGTTTTTAAGAATGAATGGATCGGGATCATTTTGAGCTGTGTGCATGAGGGAAAATTATGGTTGGATGAACCTATTAAGATCACCAGGGACATTATACACATAGTTACTAGTTACCCCATAACCGATAAGGTGAAATCACTGAGGAGTGCATCGAGGATCAAGATTTAAAAAGCTACAGGAGCTGAATGGGATGGGAGAGGCATGAAAATCAACACCATTATTGATCTCAAAACTAGGTTCAGTGCATATGCTATTGCTTACAAAATATTTTAGTCTAGCAAACCTAATAGCGTGCCATGTGGAGCTGTGGATATCACGTACAAAATTGTGAAGAAAGGTTTTCAACTAGACCTTGCCAAGTTCCTATTGAAGTAGTTAGAAGAAAACATTAAAACCATTCGGTTGGCAAAGTCTAACACATGTAAGTTTGGTTCACTGGTACTTTACATATTTTTCTATGTGCAAAATTTTTTCCCATCAATCGACAATGTTGACTGGAGTACTGACAGACCGGTCACTCTATAAATTAATGATTATTTACAAATTTTGGGACAAGATTTTGTTAGTATTATGGATTCATATGTTGAGAAATTCAAGGACCAAATGAATCTAAGAAGCATGATACTAGGACAATTGGTTGAGGAGTATAAGGATGCAATATGTTTCTTAGTGGACACCGACCAAACTTTGATAAAGGCTGTTGAACCAAGGACAAAATGGCTAGCACCTATAGACAATGAAATTGACATTGACCAAGCTTCTAGGTTAGTAAAGGCTTTACTAGCTAAGCCCAAAGATCCTCAGACAACTAGGTTTGGAACCTATGAAGAGGCCAAACAAAGGATAAAAATAGATCTTGTAATTGGCAAAGTGACTAAGAAGTGTAAGAAAATGATGCACAAACTAATAAAACAATTTGGAGATGATGCAAAAGATGATGATGCATCTAAGGCTATTCTGGTTGAGGGAGAAACTGAGGAACAATTACTCCTAGGTAACAATGAGCATGATGAAGAGACAACTGGTTTAGAAAAAGAAACTCAGTCTTCACCGATCAAGGCCACAATAAAGAAGAAGCAAGTAGAAGTATAAATATGGGCAAGGACAAGGTCTACTACAAATGCTTCTCCACCTTTAAATAAAGGAGTTGCAAAAATATCAAGGCCAACTCCTACAAAGACCTACCAAAAGAAAAAGAGAGGTGCATAAGCCACCTCCGAGATACCAAAGAAGAGGAGAAAGCTTATAAGGGAAAAATATGACATTGATGATGAAGAAGAGGAAGATCAAGATCAATTCAAGGTAGTTGTGAATAAAAATCAATCTATTGATGAGTTAGAAGCAATAATAATAGAGATTGGAGGCCTTAGTAACCCACAATTAAGTCAATATGTACATATGTCAACCGAGGATCAAAAAAAAGATAGAAGAGGCCATCATACAGATGATGATAAAGTTTAAAAAGGTACTAGTTGAATTTGCTCGATATGTACCTAAGAGTCTATATGAAAAAGTGTTAGCAAGATGGACATATGCCTTGCACATAGAGAAAAAGATGAGGGAACACTCATTGATATTGGCTATGCCTAGATTAACAATTCCTGAGATAGAAGACTTGATGAAAAAATATTCTAAAAGATTTTTGGTGAAGAGTCGAGCATTAAACATATTGGCTGGAAAGCTTGAGGAGGTAGATGAGAATAGTCAACTCCTATGGACTTCAATCCTCCAAGCCTGAGAAGAAGCAAATAAGTTGGCACTGGTAGTGATACCTGAGAAGAAAAGCAATAAGAAAGGAAAAGGTATACACTCAGATAATGCAGACCTGGCTACCAAGGAACCAATAGATTTATCTAATACCAAGGTACGAGACACTACTATATCTATAGATTTTTATCCAGAAGGTTATAAAGAAGTATACCAGGATCCTCTTGAGAAAGTATTGATAACATGGAAAAATGATGTTCTTATTGAAGACATCACTAATGTTGATCCTGATGATGTCAAGGATGATGAAGATGTTACCATTTTTGTAGCTCAAACTAAAGAAACAACACCTATTGAGGCAACACCAAGTGTGATACCGGGTGACTTACCCATCTTAGTACAAGCTGTAGAGATCATAACACAGAAGGAACCCAAAGGCTCAACCCATGAGAAACAAAATGATACAATAGAGGATCAAGGGACAACAGGTGAAAAAGGATCAACCGAACAAGGATCAATTAAGAAGAATACTGCAAATGAGCCTACACAAATGGAGGTAGTATCAAAAGTACCGACATAAAGTAAACCAACAAAGACAAAAAAAAAAGACACCACTACCGATGCCCGAGGATAATCAATCGAGACATTGATTATAGGGTAGTAGAAAGAGGAAAGTGTGTCTACCAAGACTGAAAAGACAAATATAGAGACTAAAGCTCTAGTTCCATTTGTTAAAACATCACCCACACCATAAAAGAAGAAGAAGAAACATGGAAAGGGTCGAGTAACATTGGATGAGGTAATTGAGATACCTTCATGCGACCCTAGAACTTTAGACCCTAAAGAACTTAGAAAATATGGGGAACTGTGCACTAGGAAGGTTGCACAAGAAAAGTTGAGAAAATAAACTAAAAGCGAGAAAAGTTGAGAGATATCTTACATCAAGTAGTTATGGAGATCATTGTTAATGAGGATATTCCCATACTTGATCAACTTGCTTCTCTAACTCAACACATAAATGCCCCAGACATTGATGCAGAAGAGATAATAGAAGAAAGGGCTGAAGCAAAGATACAACAAAAACTTACAGAGAAGATCAACCAAGAAGTGGCAGTTAATAAGGTAAAGCTATCTGAGGTAATAATCGAGCTGGAATCTATTACTTAGACTATTATTCAAATTTTGTTTAAACTATGCGTTGTAGACCAATTCACTACCGAGATTAGTGAAAAGATTAAGAAGTTAGATGAAGAGATCAAGGTCAGTGCAAACTCATTTGTAATCGAGCCAAATGATTTTCACAAGCATATATTAAAAGTTCAAGAACTTAGGTGGTTGAGATTAGATCTAAGGAAGCCGAAAGATACCATAAGTGACTAGGTCACCAAGTTACAAGCTGAGCTACTTCCCCACCTAAAAATTATGGAGAGACATATAGAAAAGGAAAAATCCTTAGTTGCTGCTCTTGAGATATCATTTCTGGAGAGAATTTTTGATATGCATGCACAAGTCAGTCTCGAGCACATTGCTCTTGAAAACTTGAAAGAGGAATGGGAAAACCTCTTAATGTCACTGAAGAAAACCCACAAGCACATTTTTGATCAGTTGTAAGTACATTTTGATGTTTTTGGCATTAATTTTAAAAAGGGGGAAAACTATGTATATATGCCACTATGTACTTCACACTATCGAGAGCATGCACAAAGGGGGAGTTAGTCAATATAGAAGGAAAAACTGTACAGTTAGTAAATTTTGAGTTTGTATAAATTTTTTGAAAGTCGGTACATATACATAAGGTTTTGATACTAATGCCAAAGGGGGAGATTGATATCTCTATTTGAGCATTAATGGATTGTCATTACTATCAACAAGTTATTTAGTCAGTAAAGGTTGAATAAGGAGACAAACAAGTCATTCGATCAAGCATACAAAGCCTTCACATTGAGAAAAGTCAAGGCATAACTTCATATTAATTGAATACAAGATTAACCGAGCACTTACCAAGCACCAAGAAATTACCAGGTACCGAGCTAGTGAACATCGAGCATTCCTACACATTGAGCATCTGTAATTCATCGAATAGTGAATGCAGTGTTTACTGAGTTATTCAGGAAATGACATAGTAATAAAAAATGTCACATATCTCTATGAAAACGGTTTACACTCATCATATAAACAGTTTACCAAGATTGAGACATATTTAATATGGATGTAATCATTAACTTTTGTGATGATTCCTAAGTAATGGTAGATCTAGGTTATTTTTTGTACGCCGTCGATCTTAGGTTTTGTAAGATCTTGTAACCCTAATTAGGTGAAGATTGTTTGATATATAATTGTAAAGATGTCATTATGAAAGACACAACATGAAGTAGTAGCTACACACAAGGACATCAGGAGATTAGACAAGGGTTTTATGATAGAGTTTATTAG
The DNA here is from genome assembly GCA_027943335.1 of Chamaecyparis obtusa. Lineage (NCBI taxonomy): Eukaryota > Viridiplantae > Streptophyta > Pinopsida > Cupressales > Cupressaceae > Chamaecyparis > Chamaecyparis obtusa. Next base: position 105,482 of record BSBK01001382.1, read on the forward strand.
AGACAGTATCAGTTTTATCAGAACACATACAAGGCTACCAAGAAGGACATAAGTTTGTATTCATCACACTAAGGTGATATTTATTTAATACATCATAGATCTAAATCAGACAAGATAGAGTTGTCATTTTACAAATATTCAACTGTTATCAATTTAACCATTGTAGCAGATTGTAAATCTCTTAACAGAGTAGACTTAATCATCTTATGTAAATCTCTTAACTGAGTGCACACTTGATTGTGTTGCTAAAATCCTTTAATGAGGTAGATCTATTCAATATTTTGTTACTTTTCATAGGGTAAGATCATCATAAGTGATCACCAATTGTAGCCTTAACTGACATACTCTATTTACTATAGTAGTGAATAATTTGTGGGTGTCATCCCCATCGTAGTTTTTGCCTTCTAACAAGGGTTTCTACATAACCAAAATATCTACATCATGAGTACTTATTTTTGTGTATGATTATTATCTTGTTTACATGCACTTTACATTTCCAAGTTATATGAATGTATGTTGCAAATAATTGATGTAGGAGCATCCTGGGTGTAAGAGCAATCTTGAATCACCCAAAAATATTTCTATTTTTATTTTCAATAAGGGCTATTTTGTGCAGAGCTACTATTTATGGAAAGTTACTATTTTTGGTAATTTTCGTATGTGCTCAAAATGATCTGATTTCTTTCTTGGAGGTTCATGTTGGTCATATAAGTCTGCCAGTAAAGTTTCATTGCCAGATCAAGTGTATATTGGAAGATATTGAAGATTTTCGGTATTGGCAGCAGGGTACAGAAACTTTGAACTCAGTTTTGAAGGCTTTAGAGGCCCCGGATGAGGTTGAAAATTTGGGTGACGGGCGCTTGCATAGGTCAAGCCTGTAGAGCACTTCGTGGCATTTTCGAAATGGGGTTATAATAGCCGATCGGGTCAACTGGTGATGACTTATGGTCTTCGAAAGTTGGGTCACCTGAAATGGCGAAAAATAATTTTCTTCAAAATTTCTGTTCGGGTTTCAAAGGTTATCTTGAGTCGACTATGATGTAATAAAATGTAAAATAAAATAATTCTAAGTTTGGTCGGCCTTATTGGCTAAAATTCTGGAACCTTCCCAGGTGGTGGAAAATTGCCTATATAAGGAAGGATGCATTATTGTCTTAGGCAGTTCAGAATAGTTCTGGGTAATAGTTCGAGGCTTTGTCCTACAGAATATTGTAAGGGAATGCCCATGTGGCTTTGCATATTGTAATTCTGAAAGTTTGTAATTCCACATTTGTGGAGATAATAAGAAGCCAATTTTTCTGTTCTTGCATATTATTGTTGTTGTTTCTCTTTTTCTGTTATGTGTTTGTGGTATTAAGGGGAGCACCCTTCATCAAGTGGTATCAGAGCAGGTTTTCTTGAGTGTGTAAATAGATCGCCGACTGTGAGGCAGTTTGCACCAGGACCATGGCTAGGGTTTCAGCGCGCATCGCGAAAATGCCTCCATGAAGGGAGCTGGTGTTGTAACACCTGAGGTTAGAGAGCTGCAAAGACAAGTGCGAGCATTGCAAGAAGAGATTCGCAGAGGAATGAATCTTAATGTCAGAGATGAAAGCGAGGATGAAGCCGAAGAAGAATATCAAGAAGGAGAAACTGAAATTGTGAACCAGGAGGAAGAAAGACTTTTTCGGGCGATTTCCAAGATTGGGAAAAGACCTAAGATTGAGGTTCCTACATTATCTGGAAATCTTAACCCAGAGGAATTGATCGACTGGATCAATGAATGCGAGGAATATTTTGAGTATGAAGATGTTGAGGATCCTAATAGGGTCAAATTTGCGAAGGCCAGATTGAAAGGTCATGCGAAGATCTGGTGGCAAGAAATTCAATTAGAGCGAAATAGAAGAGGGAAAGATAAAATCACAAGATGGGATCAGATGGTGGATAAATTGAAGCAACAGTTCATTCCTGTTGATTATGAGCTTGACCTACTGAAGAAAATGCAGAGTTTGAAGCAAGCAGGAAGATCTGTTCAGGAGTATACAGAGGAGTTCTATCGACTTCTCATCAGAACAGGCCACGCAGAAGCTGATAAGGAGAAAGTTGCCTGATACCTTAATGGGTTAAGGCCAAGCATTCAGGAGGAGCAGAATCTAGTTCGAATGAACAGTATTGAAGAGGCATACCAGTTTGCCCTAAAAGTAGAGGAAAAGCTGAACAAGAAGTTTGAGAGCAGACAAAATGGAAGAGGTCGTGGTGGAAGATCTGGTGGACGGTCATATGGTGGCCGAAATGAGGATCCGAAAAAGAAGGATGAGGCCAGTAGTAGTCAAAATCAGCGAGGAAATAATTCCAATCGCTTCCAGGATCAGAATAATAGAGATCAGAGAGGAAGAGGAAGAGGACAAGGATCTGGAAGAGGTGGCTTCCGTGGAACATGTTTTCACTGTGGAGAAGAAGGTCATAGGGCATTTGAATGTCCTCAGCGCGAAGGCAGAATAGACAGGAGAAATGAAGGCCAGGCCAGAGTTGCACATGTAGGTGAAGATGCTAGATCATCAAATTTTGAAGATGCTGAAAGAGGAGAAACACTAATTAACAGAAGAGTCTTGCTGAGTGGTGAGAATGAACCTGAACAGAGGAGGAGCCTGTTTCGCACTAGATGCAAGAGTGAGGGTAAATGCTGTGATGTGATCATCGATAGTGGAAGCACTGACAATTTGGTGTCAGAAGAGATGGTGACAAAGTTGAAGCTCAAGAGATAGAAACACCCACATCCATATCAGATTGCCTGGGTACAGGATAACCACAAGGTCATGGTCAATGAACAATGCCTGGTGAAGTTCAAGATTGGCGGATACCAAGATGAGGTACTATGTGATATCATCTCTATGGATGCATGTCATATGTTATTGGGTAGACCGTGGCAGTTTGACAGATGTGCTGTACATGATGGTCGTGCAAATACCTATTCCCTGAAAAAGGATGGAGTGCGACATAAGCTAAAGCCATTGAAGGAGACCGAAGAAAAGGTATGTGGTAATGCAAGGATAACTTTTGTTGATGGAAGAAATTTCCTCAATGGTATGAGGCATGAGCATGTATGTTTTGCTTTAATTCCAAAAGCTGGTAAAGAGGAAGTAGAAGATGTTCCTGTAGAAGTTGCAGATTTGTTGAATGAGTTTCAGGATATTGTATCCGATAACGTGCCTGATGGATTACCACCAGTCAGGAAGATCAGTCATTAGATGGACTTGATCCCAGGAGTGAGTTTTCTGAATAAGGCAGCACACAGAATGACACCTGCAGAAAGTGAGGAGTTGAACAGACAAGTATATGAACTGTTACAGAAAGGATTGATCCGTGAGAGCCTGAGTCCCTGTGCTATACCAACGGTATTAGCACCAAAGAAAAATAGAGAATGGAGGATGTGTACAGATTCTAGGGCAATAAACAAGATCACAATCAAGTACAGGTTTCCATTGCCACGAATGGATGATATTATGGACTGTTTGACTGGAACTGTGTATTTCTCAAAGATAGATCTGAAGAGTGGATATCACTAGATTCGGATCAGAGAAGGAGATGAATGGAAGACTGCCTTCAAGACAAAGGAAGGACTATATGAGTGGTTAGTCATGCCTTTTGGGCTAACCAATGCACCGAGCACTTTCATGCAGCTCATGAACGAGGTTCTGAAAGAATTTCTGGGTAAGTTTGTCATTGTTTACCTAGATGATATTTTGATCTTTAGTAAGACATTGGATGAGCATATGATGCATATTCGTATGGTATTTGAGAAGTTGAGAGAAGAGAAATTGTTGATTAATTTGAAGAAGTGCAGTTTTGTGAAGAAAGAGTTAGTGTATTTGGGATTTGTAGTTTTAGCAGAAGGTCTAAAAATGGACCCAGAGAAGGTACAGGCTATCCTTGAATGGCCTACTCCAAGGAGTGCTACTGAGGTAAGATCTTTTCATGGTCTAGCTAGCTTTTATAGAAAGTTTATCAGAAATTTTAGCAATATTTGTGGACCTTTGACTGAAACAATGAGAGGAGATAGAAAAGAGTTTAAGTGGACTAAAGGAGCAGAAAAGAGTTTTCAATTATTGAAATAAAAAGTTATAGAACAACCTGTTTTAGCACTTCCAGATTTCAATAAGGTGTTTCAAGTAGATTGTGATGCTAGTGGTACTGCAATAGGAGCTGTTATGAGCCAAGAAGGTAAACCTATTGCTTATTTCAGTGAGAAGTTAAATGATGCCAAGAGGAAATATTCTGTTTATGATCAAGAATTTTATGCTATAGTTCAGGCATTAAAGAAGTGGAGACATTATCTGCTTCCTAAGGAGTTTGTTTTGTATACTGATCATCAAGCTTTGCAATATTTGAATAGTCAAGGAAAGTTGAATCAGAGGCATTTGAAATGGGTTGAGTTTTTGCAGAGTTATACATTTGTTTTGAAACACAGGAGTGGAAAGTCTAATAGGGTTGCAGATGCTCTTAGCAGATGGAAACTATTGCTGACAGAAATGCAGATTGAAGTGGTTGGGTTCAAGGAACTCAAGAATTTGTATCCAGAGGATCCTGATTTTGGTGAAGCTTGGAAAGCTTGTACAGAATCTGTTACTCTAGACAGGACGAAATGGTTGGATTTCATCATCCAGGATGATATGCTATTCAAAGGGAGTCAGTTGTGCATTCCACAAAGTTCTATGAGGGAGAATCTCATCAAGGAGAAGCATAGCGGAGGATTGGCTGGACATTTTGGTCGTGATAAAACCTTTGGTTTGGTTAGTGAGAATTATTATTGGCCACAGTTGTAGCAAGATGTGAAGAAGTTTGTACAGAGTTGCAGAGTATGTCAAATGGCGAAATGAGTGAAGTAGAATATAGGGTTGTACCAGCCATTGCCTATACTAGAGAAGCCTTGGGAGGATATCAGTATGGACTTTGTTCTTGGTTTACGGAGGACACAGCGGGGACATGATTCAATTTTTGTAGTAGTTGACAGATTTTTGAAGATGACACATTTCATTCCCTGCAAGAAGACTAATGATGCTGTTCATGTAGCAGAATTGTTTTTCAGAGAAGTAGTGAGACTTCATGGTTTGCCAAAGACCATAGTTTCAGATCAGGACACTAAGTTTGTTGGATATTTCTGGCGAACATTATGGAAGAAGTTGAAGACAGATTTGAAGTTTAGTTCATCACATCACCCACAGACTGATGGATAGACAGAGGTGGTGAATAGGAGTTTGGGAAATCTGCTGAGATGTTTGGTTGGGGATAAGCCAACAGGATGGGATTTGATTTTACCACAGGCAGAATTTGCATACAATAATTCTGTCAATAGGAGCACTGGTAAATCACCATTCCAGATTATATATGGAAGTAGTCCAAGAAATGCATCTGAGTTGAGAAAGATATATAAAGGAGAAATAAGTAGTGCTGAGGCTGAGGATTTTGCAGAACATTTGAAGAACATCCATGGGGAGGTGAGGAAGCATATTACCAAGATGAACGCACAGTATAAGGCTAAGGTAGATGAGAAAAGGAGGTATAAGGAAGTTCAGGTTGGTGATGAAGTCATGGTTCATTTGCGGAAGGAGCGGTTTCCAGTTGGTACATATAACAAGTTGAAAATGAAGAAGTTTGGACCATGTAAGATATTGAAGAAGCATGATTCAGGAAATGCATATGAGGTAGAATTGCCTAGTGAGGTGTATATTTCACCAGTGTTTAACATTTTAGATCTGACAGAGTATCATGAAGGAGGTGTTGAAGACGAGATCACAGCAGCACAGTGGAGTATTCCAGCAACTAGTTCAGACACTAAGGAGATCGAGGATATACTAGACAGTCGTGTTGGCAAAAGAACAAGGAACAGGATGTATGAAGAATATCTGGTCAAGTGGAAAGGATGACCTGTTGAAGATTCATCATGGCTAACAAGGGTGGAGGTTAACCGTCTTCGTTTTCCTCTGCACACCTGAGTCGTGACAGGGTCACTTCTCCAATTACCCCGTGTGTCTGATGCAGGAGCATCCTGGGTGTAAGAGCAATCTTGCATCACCCAAAAATATTTCTATTTTTATTTTCAATAAGGGCTATTTTGTGCAGAGCTGCTATTTATGGAAAGTTACTATTTTTGGTAATTTTTGTATGTGCTCAGAATGATCTGATTTCTTTCTTGGAGGTTCATGTTGGTCATATAAGTCTGCCAGTAAAGTTTCATTGCCAGATCAAGTGTATATTGGAAGATATTGAAGATTTTCGGTATTGGCAGCAGGGTACAGAAACTTTGAACTCAGTTTTGAAGGCTTTAGAGGCCCCGGATGAGGTTGAAAATTTGGGTGACGGGCACTTGCATAGGTCAAGCCTGTAGAGCGCTTCGTGGCATTTTCGAAATGGGGTTATAATAGCCGATCGGGTCAACTGGTGATGACTTATGGTCTTTGGAAGTTGGGTCACCTGAAATGGCAAAAAATAATTTTCTTCAAAATTTCTGTTCGGGTTTCAAAGGTTATCTTGAGCCGACTATGATGTAATAAAATGTAAAATAAAATAATTCTAAGTTTGGTCGGCCTTATTGGCTAAAATTCTGGAACCTTCCCAGGCGGTGGAGAATTGCCTATATAAGGAAGGCTGTATTATTGTCTTAGGCAGTTCAGAATAGTTCTGGGTAATAGTTCGAGGCTTTGTCCTACAGAATATTGTAAGGGAATGCCCATGTGGCTTTGCATATTGTAATTCTGAAAGTTTGTAATTCCACATTTGTGGAGATAATAAGAAGCCAATTTTTCTATTCTTGCATATTATTGTTGTTGTTTCTCTTTTTCTGTTATGTGTTTGTGGTATTAAGGGGAGCACCCTTCATCAATAATGAAATCAGTCGGTTACTTAAGAAATACTATTGCAGATTGTTAAGTGTTGAAATTTTTTGAGGGCACTGATTCACCCCTCCCCTCTCAATAATTTATCTTTCCAATCCCAACACAAGGAACCAAATCTTTGTTTCCAATTTTTGAAAAATTTGGATA